>JASDDO010000008.1:100956313-101376968 GCA_030015575.1 Agapanthus africanus
GATGTTCCCAGTACTCCTCATACGATTTACTTTTCACCACGAGGTCGTCAATATAGCACTCGACGATTTCATGTATTAGGTCATCGAAGATCTTCGTCATGGCCCTCTGATAGGTGGCGCCGGTGTTCTTCAGACCGAAGGGCATCATTTTGTAGCAGAATATGCCCAGAGGAGTCCGGAAAGCAGTATGCTTCTGGTCTTCGGGGTGCATCTTTATTTGATTGTACCCTGATGAGCCATCCATGAAGGAGAAAACTTCGTGAGTGGACGTATTGTCAATCATCAACTCAGTTACTGGTACGGGAAAATCATCTTTCGGGCATGCTTTATTGAGGTCCCGAAAGTCCATGCAGATGCGCACCGTCCTATTTTTCTTCATTACTGGGACAATGTTGGCGATCCAATCGGGGTATTGAACTTCTTGGATGAAGCCGGAGTCGATTAGCTTCTTGAACTCGGCGTTGATACTCATTTCAAGTTTGAGCCGCATTCTTCTCGGTGCTTGTTTGATCGGCTTGACGTCTGGAGATATTTCCAATTTGTGCGCAGCTACTTCTGGATCTAGTCCCGGCATTTCGGAGTAGTTCCATGCAAAACAGTCTTCATACTGTATGAGCACGTCTTTGAGCGTAGCCACCTTTTCTTCAGACAACAGCTCATTGACGAATATCGACCGTGGGTCGTTTGCCGTCCCCAAGTCGATTTTTCTCAGGTTATCTGCAGTAGTATGTATCCCATCTTCTAGCTCTTTTTGTTCCGGTGGAAACTCTGAGATCACCTCGTCATCATCATTTTCGAAGCACTAGAGGAGGTCAGCTATATTCTCAGGCATTCCTTCTTCTGTCAGCATTATCACGTGACAGGTACGAAATCTTTTCCAAGACCGATATTGATCCGGCTTTACTCTCGTTGCATACGTGGCTTTCGGTTCATACTTCTGTGGTGGGGTTACCTTCCAACTGCTGGATAAAGCGAACCTGCCTTGTTGATACTGGTTTTCTACCCAATCTTTAAATGTGAAGTAGTCTTCGAGAGGATGTCTTATCGCTCGGTGATAGGAGCAATAATCCGGGTGATGAACCTCGTTTTCTTGATCGGGGTGTTTGGATTTCAGGAGTGTCATCATTTGATATTTCATGAAAAGACTAAATATCTTCCTTGTCTTGTCTTGGGAAAAAGAATATGCTCGACCCATCTTCTTTATAAGAGATGAATCCTGGCTGCTCAATTCTCGATCGCGTGGCTTCTTGGACCCGCTTTGCCACTGTCGAACTTTTTTTTTCGTTTTTTCGTTTGTTTTTTATCTCTGTGTCGGGTCTTTTGTATGATAGGCTGGCGACGAAGAGCATCGTCATTCTCCGCAGCCTACTGAAGGAGGTGCTGCGTCCTGGCTTTCTCATAAATGGCCATTTCGCGGCTATGGTCATCCCGGACCCTTTGACCCGCTTCGCTTATTATCTTGTCCATCTGTTCTTCGAACGACGGACTTGGCATTTTCACGATGGGACCTCGCTTTGGTTCAGGGTTAGCATCTTCTAATAGAGCATCCCCTTCTTCATCGAAATCATGTATAACGTAGCAGCCATGGAATCACTCCCGTTTCTTAGATTGAACATATCCAAGTCCGACCGTTTCCATTCTCCCGTTGGCCAAATTTTCGCTGAGTTCCGGGGATGTTCCAGACCATGTTGTAGAATTGAGCTTTTCAAGCAGGCTGTTTGAAGGGTATAATTTGGCGCCTCAACAGCCTTTTCAATCCTTCTGTGTAGTATCTGGGCAGACGGATGGGCTAGAGCCTATCAAGCGTAGAATCGGCGCCATGCCAGATTTCTTTCTCCACTTTGGTTTCCGCGGATCGATAAAAGAAGATCGCCTTTTCATCTTTTCGCCTGGGAGGGACGTAGAATATCTGTAGTTCTTGCACACTATAGGTATCAAGTGCATTGAGCTCTTTGTAATGCTCTCGCGGAACCATGGCGATCTGCAAACTCTGATAATTTCCAATGAAGGCTTGTATTGATGGACGAGCCAAGAATATTGTGTTGACCTCGTCTTCAGAGTCACTGCCAAAGACCAGAATAGGGGTAGACGGCTCTGGTTTGTTGTATCGAAGAGGTCCCAAATAGACTATCTCTTCTTCCTCCTCGGTATCGCTCCCGAAGACCGGAATGGTGGTGATAGTTTTTTTCTTATCCTTAGGTTTATGACATCTTTCCGTGTTTTCAAAGTCTTGTAAGAAGTACTTTGCATCTTCGTACTTTCGGACTTCGTTTACGAAGAATGGGTTTAGCTCCTCTATCACAGTGTATTCGAGCCCATATTTGAAGTACTTCATAAACTGATGCTGTGTAGAAGGGATAATGTTGTACTCATATAACCAAGGCCGGCCGAGCAAAGTATTGTAGCAAGTCTTGGCGTCAATGACGTAGAACTTGATATCAGTGACAAGCAGCCCAAAGCGTAACGTCAGTATCACAGACCCGAGTGTCCGTGATGACTGGGAATCGAACCTGGAGATAGTGATTTTATCCCGAGTGAGGTGTTGAACGCTCTTGGGGATTTCTTTTAGCACCCTCACATTTAGGAGATTGACAGAGGACCCATTGTCAACTAGGATTTTCCCTATCTTAATGTCATGGCAATACCCGGAGACATATAGGTGACGGTTGTGCTCGCATATTCCGAGGAGGAGATCCTCATCGCCGAAAGTGATGTCAGCTGTGTGAATTTCTTCTAACTCGTCTTTCATCTTTTCTTCTGTGAGGAAAGCTTGAAACTGGTCAGGCTCTTGTAATGCCTTGATCAGAGAATCTCTTGCCTCTTTGGATAGCAGAAGGGTGTTCCCGCCAAAAATTTCTACGCAAAAGAGTCAGAATTTAGATCGGGGAATCTAAAATAATGATCTACTACATGGGGAATGCATTTTTTAGTCCCACATCGGAAAAAGGAGAGCTGGCTTCTCTACCACTCCCAAATAAATAAGAGGGGATACCTCTTAGAAAGGGAAAATTAAATTCTCAAAGGATTCAATACTCAAAGGAGCTTAGTTCTATAAAGGAGCTTAGTTCTCCAAGATAGGAGCATGCTCCTCCATAATGCGCATATGCGCAAGCGGCATGTGTGCTACGTGCAACGCACGTGTGCCCGCCATCCGGCACTACGTGCAACGCACATGCGCACCACATGAGAACATTTAATAATATTAAAAAGAGCCTGTTCTCCATATATAGGAGCATGCTCCTCCGTAATGCGCATATGCGCGCCATGTGCGCTACGTGCAACGCACGTGTGCCCGCCATGCGGCACCACGTGCAACGCACGTGCGCATCACATGAGAACATTTAATAATATTAAAGGAGCATGTTCTCCATATATAAAAGCCTTGCTTCTCCTCATAATGCGCATGTGCGCTATGTGCAACGCACGTGTGCTCGCTACACGCGCACCATGTGCAACGCACGTGCGCACCACATGAGAACATTTAATAATATTAAAAGGAGCCTGTTCTCCATATATAGAAGCCCTGCTTCTCCTCATAATGCGCATGTGCGCCACGTGCAACGCACGTGTGCCCGCCACGCGCGCACCACGTGCAACGCACGTGCGCACCACATGAGAATATTCAATTAAAAGGAGACTCGTTCTCCATAGGAGCTTGCTCCCCCCATAATGCGCATACGCGTAAGATCCATGTGCACACGTGCAAATATGAGCGCCCAACACGTGCGACGCACACGTGCGACGCACGTGCGCGAACGTAAAGAAGCCTTTTTCAGCAGCGAGAAGCTTAAGCTCCAACCTGTTCTTCCCCCCTAATGATTGAGTCATGGTTCAAAGGGTACATCCCTCCATACCTTCGATATATGGCACTGTAATCTCTCAGTGTCGTCGAAGAGGTGGTGGGTCCCAACGACCAATGATCCTTCTTTCTAAAATTAAATAAAAGAGAAGAAGAATGAAGATTGGGGAGAAATCAAGAACTTCAAACAGAGAGAACTCTAAAGAAATTTCAAGAAAAAGGTAAAAACCTTCATAAAATAGAAGAAATTTCTTCCAATAGATCATTGATCTAAGAACAAGATCAATGATCTTCACATAATAAACATGGCTTTGCACTTTTTATGAACTACTGGTTCTTTAAAACAAGAAAAACAAGAAATACTTGTTTTCTTTGATCTAAATTAGATCAAGAAATCAAACAGTGCTTTGCACTTTTTCATGAACCATTGGTTATAGAAAAGATTCTCAAATTATAGTGCCTTGCACTTGCAAACTGCGCTGTTGCGCTCCTGGATTGGCGCAAGCCATCAGAAAGCGCCACGTGTCAACATCTGAACCATCTGCGCTATGCGCTGTTGAAATAGAGCCTTGCTCTCTGGAATTGGCGCAACTCACCAGAGTATGCCACGTATCAGCAGCGCACTACGTTTGCATGACACGTGTCGTCACCACAAGCGCTTGCGCTCCCTGATCGGAGCAAAGCGCCTGACAAATGCAATGCATTTCCTAAAGGGCCAGGCCCAAGTCAAAAGTCTAAACAGACTAAGAATAATGTTATGCATTATTTTAAGGGAGCAGAGCCCAATCGAGAGGTCCAATGGACCAAAACAAATGCTCTGCAATAAAAAAGGGCAGAGCCCAGTCAAAATGGGCATAAATGGCCTGAAGTAATGCTATGCATTATTCTAAAAAGGGGAAAGCCCAGACAAAGGCCAAATGCAAACAAAATATGGACATTTTTTAACTGGACTTAGCCCAATTTTGACCGTAAGTCCTTAAACTAAATTGACTAGGCACGGCTGCTCCCCAAATCAATTTGTAATCGGTTCGAGGGTACATCTCCGAACTTCTCTGACACTTATCGTTGTAATCCTTCAACGATGTCAGAGAGGTGACGGGTCTCGACGACCACATATCGATATGGATTGCGGGGTCCTTAAACTCGTGGACCGAAACGTCCTTAAACTAATATCGGACCGAAACGTCCTTAAACTAATAGTGGACCGAAACGTCCTTAAACTAATATCGGACCGAAACGTCCTTAAACTAATATCGGACAGAAAAGTCCTTAAACTAATCTCGGACCGAAACGTCCTTAAACTAATGTCGGATCGAAACGTCCTTAAACTAATAATGGACCACCACGTCCCTAAACTGGAATATGGACTGCAACGTCCTTAAATTATCTATGGACCACTACGTCCCTAAAATGGAACAATAGAGCCTCCAAATGCTCTTTTGCCGGATCTAAACGATCCCGTCTAAGTTGATCTTATCCCCAAACACGACTAACATATCCTTAAACATTCAAATGGACTATAAAACTCCAAATCAACTCTGGTTCGAGGGTACATCTCTGAACTCCTCTGATACCTATCGTTGTAATCCTTCAACGACATCAGTGAGGTGACGGGTCCCGACGGCTATATATTAAATGGACCACTACGTCCCTAAACTGGAATAATAGAGCCCTCAAATGCTCTTTTGTCGGATCTAAACGATCTCGTTAAGTTGATCTTAGTCTCAAACTGGACTAACGTATCCTTAACAAACGTTTGAGTTGATCTTAGCCTCAAATACGGCTAACGTATCCTCAAACCAAAACCCCAAAACCCAAATCTAAGAAAATATGGATTTGGACTAATCCACATCCTACGGGCAACGAAATAAATAGTCTCCGTATACAATCCACGGGCAACCATAAACAAAAGAAATACACACGACACGAAGTGAAATTCTGGAGAAGGAGAAAGTGGCTACCACGATGCGGTAGCGTAATTAACTGCAGGGGCTTGCACCTGCAGGGAAGAGCGTCCCCACAATCAAAAACCCCTCTAGCGAGGGGGAATCTGACGAAGTCTGCTACATCGGCCGCATCCGTCTAAACCTCCGATACACTGTGCCATAAATCAACTTGGCATCTTCGGAGAGGTAGACGGATAAAACCATATAGCATCTGCCCCGAATCTCAGTGCCAATACTTCGCAGTCTTGTGCGCCGCCATTCGGAGGGGAACAGATTCTGGCACGCCCGGTGGGACCTTTTCCTCTTTCCACTCAACCCTTCGTGTGTCGTGTTTTTTCCGCGATCAAATAATCACGGTGTGTATGTTTTTGGTTTCCTTTAGAGGAGTGGATATTGAAGCCGGTATTTCGTCTCTGTGAAGAATAGCATTTGCTCCCACCCTAGCAACTCAGGCTTTGTCATACCCGGCGGAGTCAAGTATTGTCACGACCCAAGAATGACCCGTGCCGGCCCTAAATACTACGCAACGCCTAAAGACGCAACGTAGTAAAAGAAAGCCAAACCCAGAAATCTAAACCAAGAAAAAAATACGGAAAAAGATAATATAAGTTTAGAAACAATTGAAATCGCAACCCAAATTCTTTAAAAGTCTTGCTTTCTTTCTTTAAAATTTTAGCAACACCCCATTTTTTTTTTTTCTGAAGACTAGTCAATAAGAATACAACAGAAGTACAAGGACAGTAGAGAAAAAGCTGCATATATAAAGACATCAGATCCACCATAATACACACTACGTCCTCACCAAGTCTCTATGTCAATAATACAACAGTAGATGGAGAGTACAATACACGAAGGTACAATATATAATACAGATAACCGTCCAACCCACCTATGCAAAATGGTACTGTGAGCTGATGCGGTATCTGTAGCAAAAGGTGGTAGCTGGGTAGCTGGATAGGGGAATAGCCTGTCTCGACTACTCTGGGGAAAAACCTGAAACACCTGTGGCACAACGGGGGTGAGTTGCCAACTCGTGAATAGTATAAAACATATGCAGGTAATCGCAGGAATGTACGTACAACATGAATCTAAGATATGCGATTACGATAATAATATATCATGCAATGCTGAAATAGGAAGAGTACACTAGCAGGTACAATCAATATGTGAAGCAATGATGGCATGATAGTAGTATGCAATGTCAATGCAATAGAGATATGAGAAAGCAAATATGCAACTATCATAAGGGTACACTACAAGTACTACCAATATATGAATCTGTGCACAAGATAGGTAATGGTGAGGTGTAGGGTGGAATATGTCATTTTCCACGGAAACCTGACGTCGTGGCAGGATCACAATCCACTAAGATACTCCAATCCCAAATCCTCAAACCAGGCCCCACATTGGGCACTCACATCAAATAAGTCTCACATCTCCTCAATGTACAATGTCGAGTAATCTCCTATATCCCGAATGTACAAGTCACCAATCGCATAGGTATATCCAATGTCCAAGTCCCAATGGATCACCTAGTATCCTAAGTCCAATCTCAAGTAGGTTCTAGCATCCTAAAGGTAAATATATGTACAGAAATGAATATGATGGGGGCAATACACATATATTAGCGTCCCATTCCACTAATATTGGTGTAAGGGTATATATAACAACGACTAAGTCCCCTGTTATATATACAAAAAGGGGGTTAAAGAAATATCATGAAACCATGTGCCAAGCATCGGCACAGAAATCCTCATATATGGGGCTCCGTCAGTCCGGATCAGCCCACGGGGTCCGTCTGCAGTGTCGGCCCTCGGCCTCGACAGTACAGGTCATCCCGCATCCATCTCTCTACTCTGGCCAGTAGCCTCCAGACAACTGCCAGGTCCAAACAATCACCGGTAGGTACTCGCCCGCCTCCAGGCTCAATCGGCAAACCCATCGATCTTCTTGCCGAGGGGAACCATACCGGGCCCCACCATGTACTCTCATACGGCAACCACACATCGTATGGAGCATAGAATCAGCACCGATAAAACTCATGGGGGACGCTCGAAATATCATATCAAGGAAACCGGGTTGTTACATGTATGCATAATTTCATGAACTCCCGCGGTTCCCAAATCCCGAAAACATCATATGAAATCCAGATAAACAATGCATAAACACAGGAATAAATGTATGCGATATATCTGAATGCGAGCAGGTAAACACAAGTATATAGCTGAACCAGATGTATGCGAAATCATGATAAGGTACAGCTAGGTAACATCAGTAATGTGAATATGCGACAACCACTGAATATGTATCTAACATACAGGTGTAGCAAAGTATAGGTATCTACCTATAGGAACTGATGTCGTATACCCCCCTGGGTATAAGTAACATATGTAGGAAATCCCTCCCGGTATAGGTAAAATATGTAGGAGGTATACCTGTAGCTGTATCGCAAGTGAAAATATACCTATCACTAAAGGTATGATACGCTATAGGGATACCGATAGGCTAGATGTCAAGTGTGGCAAGCAATGGTAGCTATAAGGGGTAGTGTGTGACATGGCAATTATTGACGGTGTGTGTGTAGCATGCAATCCGTGCTCGTGCAACATGAACCGTCAATAATGGGTGCAGTGTCCTACGGCTGCTAGTTACAGTATATAGCTATATCAAGGAAATGCAGTAAATGCGCAATTCTACAATGACGTAGAATGTGCGACAGGAATTTGAATCCTAGCCCAGACGCATAACGCCATGCAGGCGATTCCCCTGTAGATGTTATATCTACTCAGCTAAACTCCACGCGGGGTGAATCCTATCACCTGCTTCCCCTATAGCTGTGTCCGTCTGCAAACCTGCAAGTACGACAAGAAATCACATATAAGTCAAATATCTCGCGAAACGCGATATCGAATCGAAACGAGAAACTCGCGTCGCGAACTAAACGCGCGTGTGCACGATACGCTGAATCGTGTGTGTACGCGTCTAAAAGCATCGCGACACGCCGCGATACGCTGGATCACAGAACCCACTCACGTATCGCGCGTATCGCGCAAACACAACTAAACACAAAAGCGACATAGGATCCCAGATTTTCCTACAGGCAAGATATTACAAAACTAGACATGTCAAGGACCTAGAGAACACAGCAGGAGCCCTACACCAAAACCCCAACACCCATGCTCCCCACTGGGCCGCAAATTGCGGCCAAAACCAGGAAATTGGCGGCCGGATTTGAGAGTGGTGGGGTCGGGCTTTGATGGTGGGGTCAGGGTGTTACTAGTAGGCTGAGGTCCACTCAATTTTATCCTGAAGTCACCCGGGTAACAGCAGATCATAGATATCCAATAGATCACCTTAAAAACACCAATTGCACAATATGGAAAGTCTATGGTATTTTAGTGAAATCTTGGGATTTCTCAGAAGAAGTGGCCTTACTATCACTCAATTAACCTAAGGTAGCTAACACAATTCACAAATTACCACCATTCCACTCAAACACCATAATTTAGCACAAATCAGCTAATTTAGCACTAATCGAATCCATCGATACACGACCAAGCAAACCAAGCGAACTAGGGAAACAAGTTAGGAAGTATACCTCATACTTGACCCTAGGGAGCTGCAGGGAGGTGAAGAAGTGAAGGGGAGGGGCTGCACTTGGTGCTTGCTGTTGCTGCTGCTGCCTCTGCTGCTTCTGCTGTTACTTCTTGCTGCTGCTTCTGCTATTGTTGTTGTTTAATGTTGTTGTTGCTGTTGCTGCTGCCGAAGATGATGATGATGATAATGATGATCCCTGCAGCTGCTGCTGCCACTGCCTGGTGCTGCTGCTGCCAAGGCTTGCTGCTGCTGCTGCTTCTCTCTCTCTCTCTCTGTTGCTCTGCTGCTGTTGCTGCTCTCTCTCTCACTCAGCAGTGTGTGTGTGAGTGAGGGAAATGAAATGAGAGAGAAGACAAAAGAGAAATGAGAGAATGCAAACACCCCCCCTCTTCTCACTCTTTCCTCATTAATGAGGTAAGGTTCACCCCATGCTCCCCTCTCTCTCTCACACACAAAGTCAAACCACACAAAATAAAAACCCTTTTAAAATCATTTTCATTTCTTAATAGCAACCATAACACTATTAAACCCAAAACACCTAATACAACCTTAACACTAAATTAAGCAATGGTTAAACCACTAAATACCTCCTAGTTAACATGCACAAGTGTGTGTGTGCCTAACAAAAATATAATAAAATACTCAATAATTAGGATAAAATATTTAAAAACTAATTTGGTAAACTTTTTATTAAAAACCACATTTTAAAAATATAATTAGCTACAAAACACATTCTAAGGTGTTACAATCTCCCCCCTTAAAAGAAATTCGTCCCCGAATTTAAAAATTATACCTTTACGTGTACCTTCAAAGAGAAGATTAAAATCCTCAAATCTCGCTCCCAGCCTCCCAAGTGACTATCTCACTACACGGCTACGCCCGAGAAAACCCTTCACAGATGGCACGATCTTTGACCGACGTTTCTCCACCTGTCGAGCCATTAACACACATGGCTGCGGGCGAGCGAAAGATCGCGTCCAGCTAACTGGTCTGGTGCCAAATCATGTGAGAAGGTCATGAAGGAATTTGTAAAGTATCTTCACAAGGAATACGGGGTGAAAATCCAGAAATCTGGGCGGAAGTGCCAAATTGAAGGCAACAAAACTAACTCGCTTATAGGATCTCAGAAGGACCTAAATCCTGGGATAAGCTTCCCCAAAATCCAACACGTCATTCATCGGAAAGTCCATAGGAATCCATGATTTGCCACTGCGCACTCAAGCCTGCGACCAACACAGACGCAAAAACATCTGTTTGCAATGGACAGTTCTCATCCTGACCTGAACACAACTGGACTATCTCCGAATTCTCTAGACATAGCTGGGATCCAAAATCCTACTTTCGCAGAGTCAGAAAACAACAGGCTGGCGATCGACACGACCTAACCCCTAAGCCTAAGGGTGGCCAATTGGAGTATCTCCTGATAACAGCTATCGAAGGAGAACCCTACGATGGCGAGTGACGATCCCAAGCTGCTGACGACCAAACAAAACAACAAACACTCAACTTAAACAAACAACTGAGCACTGAGTATAACCGGATGACAAGAATCCGAATGGAGTCACACCCTAACCAAGATTAGGTGGAAACCATAACGGAATTCATGGAGATCTGCTCCCATTCCTTCTTCGGAACGGTAAAAGATTGCAATTCTCCAGCCGGCCTCAGATGCTCGACCCAAAGCACACAACAAGACAGACACTTGAAACGAAACCTGAAACTTCTCCTTACATTCCTGTCCACTCGTAACTACCTCACAAGTCACGCCAAAACTGGTGGAACTTGAATGCATAGAGGGAGTTGACAGATGTGCATACTTTAGGATTATACGTCTCTACCCGAAAAAACCCAGGTATACAAACGCGTCCCTAACTTAGCACATCTTTGTCACAATCAAGGTCTCTGAATCATTACCCAGCCGAATATGCCCAAGTACCTCTGACGTACGAGCTTCGACGGGCAGTGTCTCGCGAAAACGACTTAAGAAAAGTGGTCGGGCGCGGACATGAGCAAGCTGTCCCCTCCGTAGAGACGAACTAAGCTACACTCGACGATCACACAAGAACTGTAAATCTGCAGAAGACCATCACAACAATCCAAATCTGCTGCAGGAAGATGTACATTAAGCTCTAGTGGTCTGTGGAAAGTCTGGCACGACTCTCAAGCAAGTAGTGTCCCCAAATATCCAACGCAAAACCACCGCGGCCATCTCCAGATCATGAGTGGAATATCCTCCTCGTACTTCCCCCAAATGTAGGGAAAGCAAAAGCGATATCTCTATAGTGTCACCTCAGTACACCTTCGAGCCCACTCAAGAAACATTACAGTTAAACGACAAAGTCGCCCGAACCAAAGCAAAGAAAGACTGATGCAGTTGCTAACTGGATCTTCAACTGCTGAAAACTCCATACACATGCCTCAGTCCAAAGAAAAGAAACCTCCTTTCTGGTCCATTCAGTCGACGGTGCAGCATTACTCTAGCAATCCTGCATGAAGCGGCGGCAAAAACCTGCTAAGCCCAACAATCTGCGGATCTCCGTCCTGCACACAAGTCTGGGCCTAAGCTGTACGGCCACGATTTCCCTCGGAACCATACGGAACCGTCTCCCGTGACTACAAGACCTAGGAGTCAACACAAACAAGCCTGAAGAAACACTCCGAGAATTTAGCAACTGCTGGTGCTCTCCCAGTATCTGCATAACAAATCCTCAAGTGCTACTCCTGTCCCTCAAGACACATTAAGTAGACCAGAGTGTCGTAAATAACACAACAAAAACTGGTCGAGGAACGGCCTGCAGAAATCTGGCTCATCATATCTACGAATGCTGCTAGGGCGACAGTGAATCCAACGACTCACAAAACACACAAGGCCCGTAGCACGCACAAGGCAGTCTTCGGAATGCCGTCACTCCGAATCCGCAATAATGATGATCTGATCCCAAACACGCTTAGAGAAATGTCTCGCACTCTGGAGCCGATCGAAGAAATCGTCACGGCGAGATGAAGGATACCTATCCGCACCGTAAGCCGGTTCAATTGACGATCCGTCGATACGCAACCCTAAACTGCCGTCTTTCTTCTTGACGAACAGAAATAGGAGCTTCCAAAAGCGAAACACTCAGACGCACAAAACTCCCCAAACCACAACTCTGCAGCTGATCCTTAAGCTCCCTCAGCTTCGCCGGCTCATCTGGAACAACGTCGGAAAACTCTCGCACGAAAAGAACCCGGTCCAACAATCCCACGGTGGCTCCGGTATCACGAATGAATGCCAAGAATCCACGCCATCTCCTCAGTAGCCGACTAGCTAAAAAGGCTGAATTCAAGCTGTGAGAGGCGGCACAACTATCCACCTGCACAACAAGAACTGGCTTGCCGGGGGAAACAAAACCTAACTTGCTTCCACACGGTAGTCCACATACGCCTAACACGTAGTTAACCAGTCCGTGCCCAGGAGAACGTCAAACCCAACATCTCTAGAAGGATCAAAACGTCGGACGAAATCTCCATCTCCTATCCGATTGGCACAAAACTGAAATACGTGTCGTGCAACCAAAGAATCGCTGACAGAAGTTAAAACAACTACGACTAATCTACCCAACCACGGTACAAGCAAGAAACAAACAGATACACCAAGAGAACAAATAAATCAAGGGTACCTGAAAACTCCACATTGGATGTCTGCGCGTCCCGATGAGTAGAAGCAAACTCCTGTGTCTGCCCTCTATTCGCAGCTGGATGAACTCCTCTGGTAGCCTGAGCCCTCTGAGCAAATCTTCCACGTCCACGGCCTCTCTGAATACGATCCCGACGCCGTGCTGAGGAACAATCCCTGACGAAGTGCTGAAGGCTTCCGCATCGAAAACATCCACGTGCTGACTGCTGACCATCCTGGGGATGAGAGCTGAACGACTGTCCTCGTCCCAAGCCTCTGCTACTCCCGTAGTGGCCACGAAATCTGTCTCGACGACCGAACCTCTGTCTCTGGGCTGGTACGCTAGTACGAGTCCTCCACTGTCCTGGAACTCTCTGAGCCTCTGAAATATGTGCCTCGTCAACTGGGGCTGCAACCACTGGTGCTATGTAGGTGACGGACTGCTGCACACTGATCGTAAGGGATAGCTGAGTAACGGGGGTGACAACCTCCTGTCGTAGCTCCCGAACGACGTCAACTAACGAACTCATCGTCTGGCGGAACTCCTGCATCTCTACCAACAGTCTATCCATGGTATAGGTCGTAGGCTGCTCCGTCTGCACCTGTGCAACTAGAGTGCCATCCTGGTCAATACTCGTCTCACCCGAGCTAACTCTGACCTCGGCCCTCGTTGCATCACTCTGAGTCCCCATAGTCATCGGCGGTAAGGCTATAAATAGATACAAGATGAGATTCGATAAGAATGAGGAAACCGAATCTCAAAGATATGAAACATCAAGGAAGGAATGTCAAGCAAATTGTACTTAGGTCACTTAATGCAAGGTACCGCGCTGTGGGTATGCTGCAGACATACACACACTACGTTACTCTGCTTAAGCTACCTACTCCATCATACTAAGGTCATCCTACACTCCGAAAGGGAAAACCTAACGCTCTGATACCAACTTTGTCACGACCCAAGAATGACCCGTGACGGCCCTAAATACTACGCAACGCCTAAAGACGCAACGTAGTAAAAGAAAGCCAAACCCAGAAATCTAAACCAAGAAAAAAATACGGAAAAAGATAATATAAGTTTAGAAACAATTGAAATCGCAACCCAAATTCTTTAAAAGTCTTGCTTTCTTTCTTTAAAATTTTAGCAACACCCCATTTTTTATTTTTTTTCTGAAGACTAGTCAATAAGAATACAACAGAAGTACAAGGACAGTAGAGAAAAAGCTGCATATATAAAGACATCAGATCCACCATAATACACACTACGTCCTCACCAAGTCTCTATGTCAATAATATAACAGTAGATGGAGAGTACAATACAACGAAGGTACAATATATAATACAGATAACCGTCCAACCCACCTATGCAAAATGGTACTGTGAGCTGATGCGGTATCTGTAGCAAAAGGTGGTAGCTGGGTAGCTGGATAGGGGAATAGCCTGCCTCGACTACTCTGGGGAAAAACCTGAAACACCTGTGGCACAACGGGGGTGAGTTGCCAACTCGTGAATAGTATAAAACATATGCAGGTAATCGCAGGAATGTACGTACAGCATGAATCTAAGATATGCGATTACGATAATAATATATCATGCAATGCTGAAATAGGAAGAGTACACTAGCAGGTACAATCAATATGTGAAGCAATGATGGCATGATAGTAGTATGCAATGTCTATGCAATAGAGATATGAGAAAGCAAATATGCAACTATCATAAGGGTACACTACAAGTACTACCAATATATGAATCTGTGCACAAGATAGGTAATGGTGAGGTGTAGGGTGGAATATGTCATTTTCCACGGAAACCTGACGTCGTGGCAGGATCACAATCCACTAAGATACTCCAATCCCAAATCCTCAAACCAGGCCCCACATTGGGCACTCACATCAAATAAGTCTCACATCTCCTCAATGTACAATGTCGAGTAATCTCCTATATCCCGAATGTACAAGTCACCAATCGCATAGGTATATCCAATGTCCAAGTCCCAATGGATCACCTAGTATCCCAAGTCCAATCTCAAGTAGGTTCTAGCATCCTAAAGGTAAATATATGTACAGAAATGAATATGATGGGGGCAATACACATATATTAGCGTCCCATTCCACTAATATTGGTGTAAGGGTATATATAACAACGACTAAGTCCCCTGTTATATATACAAAAAGGGGGTTAAAGAAATATCATGAAACCATGTGCCAAGCATCGGCACAGAAATCCTCATATATGGGGCTCCGTCAGT
Organism: Agapanthus africanus; assembly: GCA_030015575.1. Taxonomy (NCBI): domain Eukaryota; kingdom Viridiplantae; phylum Streptophyta; class Magnoliopsida; order Asparagales; family Amaryllidaceae; genus Agapanthus; species Agapanthus africanus. The sequence continues at coordinate 100,971,556 of JASDDO010000008.1, forward strand.
CCGGATCAGCCCACGGGGTCCGTCTGCAGTGTCGGCCCTCGGCCTCGACAGTACAGGTCATCCCGCATCCATCTCTCTACTCTGGCCAGTAGCCTCCAGACAACTGCCAGGTCCAAACAATCACCGGTAGGTACTCGCCCGCCTCCAGGCTCAATCGGCAAACCCATCGATCTTCTTGCCGAGGGGAACCATACCGGGCCCCACCATGTACTCTCATACGGCAACCACACATCGTATGGAGCATAGAATCAGCACCGATAAAACTCATGGGGGACGCTCGAAATATCATATCAAGGAAACCGGGTTGTTACATGTATGCATAATTTCATGAACTCCCGCGGTTCCCAAATCCCGAAAACATCATATGAAATCCAGATAAACAATGCATAAACACAGGAATAAATGTATGCGATATATCTGAATGCGAGCAGGTAAACACAAGTATATAGCTGAACCAGATGTATGCGAAATCATGATAAGGTACAGCTAGGTAACATCATTAATGTGAATATGCGACAACCACTGAATATGTATCTAACATACAGGTGTAGCAAAGTATAGGTATCTACCTATAGGAACTGATGTCGTATACCCCCCTGGGTATAAGTAACATATGTAGGAAATTCCTCCCGGTATAGGTAAAATATGTAGGAGGTATACCTGTAGCTGTATCGCAAGTGAAAATATACCTATCACTAAAGGTATGATACGCTATAGGGATACCGATAGGCTAGATGTCAAGTGTGGCAAGCAATGGTAGCTATAAGGGGTAGTGTGTGACATGGCAATTATTGACGGTGTGTGTGTAGCATGCAATCCGTGCTCGTGCAACATGAACCGTCAATAATGGGTGCAGTGTCCTACGGCTGCTAGTCACAGTATATAGCTATATCTAGGAAATGCAGTAAATGCGCATTTCTACAATGACGTAGAATGTGCGACAGGAATTTGAATCCTAGCCCAGACGCATAACGCCATGCGGGCGATTCCCCTGTAGATGTTATATCTACTCACCTAAACTCCACGCGGGGTGAATCCTATCACCTGCTTCCCCTATAGCTGTGTCCGTCTGCAAACCTGCAAGTACGACAAGAAATCACATATAAGTCAAATATCTCGCGAAACGCGATATCGAATCGAAACGAGAAACTCGCGTCGCGAACTAAACGCGCGTGTGCACGATACGCTGAATCGTGTGTTTACGCGTCTAAAAGCATCGCGACACGCCGCGATACGCTGGATCACAGAACCCACTAACGTATCGCGCGTATCGCGCAAACACAACTAAACACAAAAGCGACATAGGATCCCAGATTTTCCTACAGGCAAGATATTACAAAACTAGACATGTCAAGGACCTAGAGAACACAGCAGGAGCCCTACACCAAAACCCCAACACCCATGCTCCCCACTGGGCCGCAAATTGCGGCCAAAACCAGGAAATTGGCGGCCGGATTTGAGAGTGGTGGGGTCGGGCTTTGATGGTGGGGTCAGGGTGTTACTAGTAGGCTGGGGTCCACTCAATTTTATCCTGAAGTCACCCGGGTAACAGCAGATCACAGATATCCAATAGATCACCTTAAAAACACCAATTGCACAATATGGAAAGTCTATGGTATTTTAGTGAAATCTTGGGATTTCTCAGAAGAAGTGGCCTTACTATCACTCAATTAACCTAAGGTAGCTAACACAATTCACAAATTACCACCATTCCACTCAAACACCATAATTTAGCACAAATCAGCTAATTTAGCACTAATCGAATCCATCGATACACGACCAAGCAAACCAAGCGAACTAGGGAAACAAGTTAGGAAGTATACCTCATACTTGACCCTAGGGAGCTGCAGGGAGGTGAAGAAGTGAAGGGGAGGGGCTGCACTTGGTGCTTGCTGTTGCTGCTGCTGCCTCTGCTGCTTCTGCTGTTACTTCTTGCTGCTGCTTCTGCTATTGTTGTTGTTTAATGTTGTTGTTGCTGTTGCTGCTGCCGAAGATGATGATGATGATAATGATGATCCTCCCTGCAGCTGCTGCTGCCACTGCCTGGTGCTGCTGCTGCCAAGGCTTGCTGCTGCTGCTGCTTCTCTCTCTCTCTCTCTGTTGCTCTGCTGCTGTTGCTGCTCTCTCTCTCACTCAGCAGTGTGTGTGTGAGTGAGGGAAATGAAATGAGAGAGAAGACAAAAGAGAAATGAGAGAATGCAAACACCCCCCCTCTTCTCACTCTTTCCTCATTAATGAGGTAAGGTTCACCCATGCTCCCCTCTCTCTCTCACACACAAAGTCAAACCACACAAAATAAAAACCCTTTTAAAATCATTTTCATTTCTTAATAGCAACCATAACACTATTAAACCCAAAACACCTAATACAACCTTAACACTAAATTAAGCAATGTAAACCACTAAATACCTCCTAGTTAACATGCACAAGTGTGTGTGTGCCTAACAAAAATATAATAAAATACTCAATAATTAGGATAAAATATTTAAAAACTAATTTGGTAAACTTTTTATTAAAAACCACATTTTAAAAATATAATTAGCTACAAAACACATTCTAAGGTGTTACAAGTATGGGTCACTTGCAGCCTCAAATCTCTGCAATCCGGCTTTTCAAGAAATTAACGGGCTTCTTTTTTGGGTCGATACTCCCACCTCCCACCCTCGGTGCCTCAACGCCGATGGAGGAAGCCCGGAGGATGTCTGTCGCCCACAGGCAGGCTCCCCAAGCAGCAACCTTGCCGACGGAATCGGTTCTCAAACAACTGGCACCTGCCAAGGACCAAGGTCGACGCAGGGGGCAGAATATTCAAGCTCTCAAAGAAAACATGGGACAGGCTTGGCAAAATCCTGAAGCTAATCAAATCCCGGCCATAAGAAACGGTCAATGTTGATGTCGGCATCATACAAAGTGGGCTGGGGGCAGTTCTCCGCATGGTCCAGTTTCAACCCCAGTGGTGAATGTTGTTGTTCCAACTGGGGACAGCTTCAAACTGTTGCGAAGGGTCAGACAGAATTCTCCTACCGCAATATTTAATAAGTCTCCGCAGCTCATGAAGATCCCATAAGAGCAGAAACAAGTTTGCTCCCTGAGACAACTTCCCTCATCTATATATAAGGTGTGGAAGTAGGTGAAGAGGACTCACCCTAAGATGGATCCTGCTACAACGGCTCCTACTAAAACCAAAGCGGCTTTTCACAAAAAAAAGGAGGCCCAATAAAGCTCAAGTGCCCGAAGCAAACTTCAGAGGACAAAAACTCCAAACATCCCAAGCCTGGGGGCATGGTAGTTCACATAGTTTATGTCATGAATTCCAAAGATGAAGTTCGAGCTTCTACTAGTCACCGACCTCAAACTCGGTCCTTAACAAAAGTTCAACTGCAACGTGAAAAGCTGCAGGAGATGCTCGCTCAGGCGGCACCACTCTCTAATCCGTCGTCTAAAGCAAATCTCGAAGAAACACCTGGAGAAAGAAATCTGGCATGGCGCCGATTCTACACTCGACAGGCTTCAGCCCATCCGTCTGTCCAGATACTACACAGAAGGCTTAAAAAGGCTGTTAAGGCGCCAAGGCGTACCTCTTAAGCAAACGCTCGAAAAGCCAAATTCTATGACAGGGTCTGGAACGTCCCCGGAACTCAGCATAAGCTGCCTAATGGGAGAATGGAGACAATCGGGCTCGGATACATTCGCTCCAAGAAACGAGAGTTGCTCCGTGACTGTTACGTCGTGCACAACTTCAATGAAGAAGCGGGTGCTCAATGGGAGGACACTAATCCTAAGCCAGTGAAAGTTCCAGATGCAAAGAAGCCCAGTCCGTCGTTCGAAGAACAAATGGAAAAACTTATAAGGAAAGCTGGTCAAAAAGTTCGAGATGATCACAACCGCGAGACGGCCATCTACGAGAAAGCCAAGACGCAGCGCCTTCTCTAACATGCCGTGAAGGATGAAAATGCCGCTCCTTGTCAACCTGTTATAAAGAAGGCTCGGCGCAAAAGCAGAAATAAGTCAAAAGACTAAAAAGGCGCTCAACAACAACAAAGCAGGGCTAAGAAGCCATGCAAACGGGAGTCGAGCGTTATCGATCAATCCCTTATGAAGAAAATGGGTCGGGCATACTCGTTTCCGCGAGACAAGACAAAGAAGATACTTGAACTCGCTCTAAAACATCAGATGCTTACACTGCCGGAGTCTAAACACCCCGAACAAGCGGGCGAAGTCTCACACCCGGACTATTGCTCTTACCATCGAGTAATAGGGCATCCTCTTGAAGATTGCTTCACCTTCAAAAATTGGGTCGAAGATCAGTATCAGCTTGGCAAGTTCGCTTTGTCCGACAACTGGAGGGTAGCGCCACCACAAAAGCACGAGCCCAAGGCCACGAAAGAAAAACCAGTTCCACATTGGGATTGGAAGCGAATTCGTACTTGTCACATGATAACGCTATCAAAAGAAGGGCCCGAGAATATAGATAACCTTCCTTGGTGCTTCGAGAGCAGCAATGACGAGGTGATCTCAAAATTTCCGCCAGCGCCAAAAGAGCTGGAAGATGGAATCCATAACACTGCAGATAACCCTAAGAAAATTGAGTTGGGAATGGAAAATGACCCGCGACCGACATTCATCAGCGAGCTGCTATCTGAAGAGAGGGTGGCCGCGTTATAAGACGTGCTTCTACAACATAGAGATTGCTTTGCGTGGAACCATTCCGAAATGCCGGGATTAGATCTAGAAATTGCTGTGCATAAGTTGGCAATATCCCCGGACGTTAAACCAATCAATCAAGCACTGAGAAGAATGCGGTTCGAGGTTGAGATGAGCATCAATGCCGAGGTCAAGAAGCTGATAGACTCCGACTTCATCCAGGAAGTTCAATATCCTGACTGGATCGCCAATATCGTCCCGGTAATGAAGAAAAATGGGATGGTGCGCATATGTGTAGACTTTCGGGATCTCAATAAAGCCTGCCCAAAGGATGATTTCCCAGTGCCAGTCACCGAGCTGATGATAGATAACACATCCACTCATGAGGTTTTCTCCTTCATGGACGGCTCATTAGGGTATAATCAGATAAAGATGCATCCCGAAGACCAGAAGCATACCGCTTTCCGGACTCCTTTGGGAATATTCTGCTACAAGGTGATGCCCTTCGGTCTAAAGAACGCCGGTGCCACCTATCAGAGGGCCATGACGAAGATTTTCGATGACCTCATACATGAAATCGTCGAATGTTACATCGACGACCTCATGGTTAAGAGCAAATCATACGAGGAGCATCTTGAGCATCTAAAGACCGTATTTCGACGCCTTTGACAATACAACTTGAAGATGAACCCTCTCAAGTGTGTATCCGGAGTTTCTTCGGGCAAATTCCTGGGATTCATTGTCCGACACCGAGGTATCGAAATAGATCCGTCAAAGATCAAGGCGATCATGGAAATGCCTCCGCCGAGAACTCTCAAATAGCTGCGGTCTCTCCAAGGAAAGCTCGCATATATCCGGCGATTTATAGCCAACCTCTCTGGCAAGTGCCGCCCTTACAGTAACCTGATGAAGAAGGGAACTCCATTCGTCTGGGATCAAAAATGCCAGGGCGCGCTGGACGAGATTAAACAGTACCTGCAGAACCCGCCAGTATTGGCTGCTCCGGTTAAGGGAAAGCCTCTCATTCTTTATACAACCGCCCTCGAAGGTTCTTTAGGCACATTATGGGCGCAAGAGAATGACCAGGGGAAAGAAAGATCACTCTACTACTTAAGTCGAGTTCTGCTGGGGGCAGAAAGCAACTACTCCCCTATCGAAAAACACTGCCTGGCGTTGATCTTTGCAATAACAAAGCTCAGGCACTATGCGTTGGCGCACGAAATCCGTCTCTTCTCGAAGGTGGACCCTCTTAAATATTTGATGTGGAAGGCCATATTGACAGGTCGACTCGCTAAATGGGCTCTGCTCTTGATGGAGTTCTCGATAATGTATCAACCTCTTAAGGTAGTGAAAGGCCAGGCCATCGCCGACTTCCTTGCTGAGCACCCGATACCCGCCGATTCTCCTCTGAATTGCGATTTGCCAGACGAACATGCGTTTGACGCGATCGACAGTGGTGATACCCAATGGGAGCTTTATTTCGATGGAGCATCTTCCATGAAAAGCGCAAACAAAGTACCCCTATAATCAAATCGGGGGTAGGCCTCATCTTCGTGACTCCACAAGGAGGGATAATGCGCTTCGCTTTCTTCTTGACAGAGCCGAGGATGAACAATGAAGCCGAATATGAAGCTTTGATAGCAGGCCTCGAGATCGCCATTGACATGGGAATTGAAAACCTCCTCATATACAGAGATTCTTAACTGGTTGTTAGTTAAGTAAACGGCGATTACCAAACGTGCAAACCGGAGTTGGTGAAGTACGGTGAAAAGGTGCTACAACTGTTGACCCAAATTCCCTCCTATACTTTGGAAAGCATACCGCGCGCGGAAAACAGCAAAGCAGATGCGTTGGCCAAACTTGCTAAAGAACTGGCTGACGAGAACCTCGATGACCTCAGAATCGTGGTACAAAGCCGTCGAGTGCTCGTCCCAGCAGAAATATCTCTGGAATCATCCGAAGAAAAGGGAGTGACTAAGCAGATGACCTTACAGATAAAAGACCATGAGAGGGCTGAGGATTGGAGGGAAGTCTTTATAGACTACTTTAAGTCCCACCGAATGCCCGAAGATGCGTCCGCAAGACATCAGCTCATGAAACGAGCTCTGTCTTTTCGCCTTCGTCAATAATACTCTGTACAAGAGGTCATTAGATTCTATGTGGCTGAGATGCTTAGGACCTGACGAAGCGGAAAGAGTCGTTCAGGAAGTTCATGACGGAATCTGTGGTTCTCACCAACCGGGCCCGAAGATGAAGTTAAAAATCAAACGGATGGATACTACTGGCCCACGATGATTCAGGATTGCCTTGAATATGCGAAGCAATGTCACTCATGCCAAATTCATGGCGACTTCATCCATCAGCATCCAAATCCACTACATCCAACAGTGGCTAGCTGGTCATTCGAAATGTGGGGAACTGACATAGTCGGTCCCATAGAACCGGCCTCGTCCAGGAGACATCGTTTCATCCTAGCGACGACTGATTACTTCTCCAAATGGGCAGAAGCAGTACCGTTGTGGGAAGTGAAGACGGAGAATATCCTCCATTTCTTCTAAACGCATGTTATATATCGGTTTGGAACCCTAAGACGGATCATCTCCGATAACGGGCCAGCCTACCGAAGCTATAAAATTAGCCACTTCGCGCAGCAGCATAATATAGACTGGAGATATTTCTCAGTTTATAATCTACGAGCTAATGGTCTAGCCGAGGCCTTCAACAAGACCCTGACGAAGGTTATAAAAAAGACGGTGTCCCGAAATAAAAAAGACTAGCACGAGTGACTGCAAGAGGCCCTTTGGGCGTATCGAACTACGTTCAAGACAGCCACGAACACAATGCCATACGCGTTGGTGTTCGGTACGGAAGCAGTACTCCCCCTCGAGATAGAGTTACCTTCTCTGCGAGTGGCAGTCCATTACGAGCTAACGGATGAAGAAAATGCTCACCTTCTGTTTGAAGAGCTTGACGCCCTTGATGAAACCCGGCTCATAGCGCAACAAAATCTAGAAGCTTACAAAGCAAAGATGACACGCTCATATGAAAGACTGACCCGGCCGAGGACATTCCGCCAAGGCGAATTCGTGCTAATAGTCAAAAGGCCTATGATCCCTAATCGCGCCAAGCGGGGAAAATTCGAGCCAAACTATGAAGGCCCGTACATCATAGATAAGGTCTAGCAGGGTGGGGCCTATCTACTCATGGATATGCACGGTGAAAGGCCTTTCAGGCCAATAAACAGTCGTTTCCTAAAGAAATACTACGCTTAATGAGCCACGGCCTAGGTCAATGATAGATGACGACGACTATGCCCGCTCGCTGTCTTCTTATGCCCAAACTCTATAAGTAGTAAATGGTCTTCTCCATAGCGGACTGAAACGTCCTTAAACTAATAGCAGACCGAAACGTTTTAAACTAATACCGCTGCGTTCTTAGGCTGACGAGATAAAAAAAAGAAAGAAAATATATATATATATATAATAAAAAAAACGGTATGTCCATAAGCAAAAAGGGCACGGATGAAAACCCGAAAGGGCTACGTGAGTAAAAACAGCAGGGCAACCGGCGAATGTTCGTGAAAACCCGAAAGGGTGCGGCCTCGTAAAAAATATATAAAAATAAAAAGAATAAAAAAACGGTATGTCCATAAGCAAAATGGGCACGGATGAAAACCCGAAAGGGCTCCGTGAGTAAAAACAGCAGGGCTACCAGCGAGTGTTTGTGAAAACCTGAAAGGGCTCAACCTCGTTAAAGGACACTTATAGGGTCCTCTCGACCTTGTAAGGAGAAGCTACCCGCATGAGATCCTTACGACTCACAAGGGAGAAACACACTTAGGGATCCCCACGATTCCTAAGGAGAAAATACACTTGCGAGATCCTCACGACTCGTAAGGAGAACTCTCTTATGGGACCCTCATGGCTCGTAAGATTTGAAAGTCTTAAGTTACAGAGGCCTAAACCTGTGCTTAAGCAACCCCCACAACTTTCGATATTGCCCTACAAGTAGTCCAATACTGGCCCTTGTATTCAATCCACGGGCGCGAATAAACATTTCCCTAACTAAGTCTCATCTGTGACTGAGGATATGTTCGCATGGTAAACAACCCTTGTAAATCCTCTCGATTTATGAGGAGAAAACCCTCCTGTAGGATCCTTACGACTTACAGAGGAAACGGAATCCTCACGAGTCCTAAGGATAAAATACACCTACAAGATCCTCAAGACTTATAGGGAGAAATAACTTCGTGAAACCCTTACGGCTCATGAAGTCAAAAGCCTTAGCCAACTGGACCCTAACCCTGGTCGCTAAGCCACCTTTGTTCGATATCGACAGAGGCAGATGATGATTCGCTCCTGGTAATATCCCAGTTGTAGCGGTGCTGATGCCGAAATCGGTTTACAGCGAAAAGCCAATAGGCCGCACATGCATACGAAATAGCCAAAATGATAGGGCAACTTGGAATAAAAAGCAGCAAGTAAAAATGTATGCATGCAAAATAGCCGAAATGATTGGGCAACTCGCAATAAAAAGCAGCGAGTAAAAATAAAATAAATAGCCGAAATGATTGGGCACCGCGAAAAATAGCCGAAATGATTGGGCAATCGCGACCTTCGCGATATAAAAGCTGAAATGATAGAGCATCGCGTAAATAAAAAAGAAGAAGAAAATGATGAAACTTTTGCCCTACAGTTAAGATCACATCGATCCCTGTATACAATCCAAGGGCGCAAACAAAGAGGGAACCATACTTTCCCAACAGGCTCCGCCAAAAAACGAAGCCAAATCTCGACGGTTCATCTCCAACTCCGAAGAAACTAGTGTCTTCAGCAAACTCCTCGACTCACGGATACAAACACTCATTGACGAGAGCCTCCTGATCCGCGTCGACTCGCAGAGCCACCAGTGCCTCCGTGGGAAATCCTCGACTCATTTCAAACCCCAAGGAAACAAATAATCCTTGGCGCTAGGGAAACAAATAATCCCTAGCAAACTCCTCGACTCACGGATACAAACACTCCTTGACGAGAGCCTCCTGATCCACGTCGACTCGCAGAGCCACCAGCGCCTCCGTGGAAAATCCTCGACTTGTTTCAAACCACAAGGAAACAAATAATCCTTGGCGCTAGGGAAACAAATAATCCCTAGCAAACGCCTCGACTCACGGATACAAACACTCCTTGACGAGAGCCTTCTGATCCGCGTCGACTCGTAGAGCCACCAGCGCCTCCGTGGGAAATCCTCGACTCGTTTCAAACCCAAAGGAAACAAATAATCCTTGGCGCTTGGGAAACAAATAATCCCTAGCAAACTCCTCGACTCACGGATATAAACACTCCTTGACGAGAGCCTCCTGATCCGCGTCGACTCGCAGAGCCACCAGTGCCTCCGTGGGAAATCCTCGACTCGTTTCAAACCCCAAGGAAACAAATAATCCTTGGCGCTTGGGAAACAAATAATCCCTAGCAAAGTCCTCGACTCACAGATACAAACACTCCTTGACGAGAGCCTCCTGATCCGCGTCGACTCGCAGAGCCACCAGTGCCTCCGTGGGAAATCCTCGACTCGTTTCAAACCCCAAGGAAACAAATAATCCTTGGCGCTTGGGAAACAAATAATCCCTGGCAAACTCCTCGACTCACGGATACAAACACTCCTTGATGAGAGCCTCCTGATCCGCGTCGACTCGCAGAGCCACCAGCGCCTCCGTGGGAAATCCTCGACTCGTTTCAAACCCCAAGGAAACAAATAATCCTTGGCGCTTGGGAAACAAATAATCCCTAGCAAACTCCGCGACTCACGGATACATACACTCCTTGACGAGAGCCTTCTGATCCGCGTCGACTCGCAGAGCCACCAGTGCCTCCGTGGGAAATCCTCGATTCATTTCAAACCCCAAGGAAACAAATAATACTTAGCGCTTGGGAAACAAATAATCTCTAGCAAACTCCTCGACTCACGGATACAAACACTCCTTGATGAGAGCCTCCTGATTCGCGTCGGCTTGCAGAGAAACCAGTGTCTCCGCGGGAAAATTCCCGATTCGTCTCAACTTGCAAGATGAAGCCTCAGGCAGCAGGGATTGAAAAACTTGCATCCTGAACAATGGGACCCTACAAGTCGATCTAAAACGGTCTCTTGCATACTATTCACGGGTCTCACTCTCCAAAGTCGAGTTTCGACAAGGTGGGAAACAACCGCTTACGAGTCCTCTCGACTCATAAGAGGGAAAAATTCTCTTGTAGGATCCTTACGACTTATAAGAGAAAACCACACTTAGGAATCCTCACGATTCCTAAGGAGAAAAACCCACCTACGAGATCCTCTCGATCCGTAGGGAGAAAAATCTCTATGAGACCCTCACGGCTCATAGAGTTGAAAAGTCTTAGGCGACAGATCTGAACCTGCGGCCTAAGCCATCGCTATCTCTTGGAGAAATTAAGTTATCTGCCAATTAGGTTCATCGAAGACATCATGCTGAGAAGGGAGAAAGCAAAGAAATAGTAAAAGACATTGCAAAAAGGAATGTGTATCTTTATTCATAAATTCAATCAAAGTACAAGGCGAATCATATAAAGAACAAAGAATGTATATATACTATGCAAAAATTACAAGTGTGTAAATGATACAAAATGTTCAGGGAGAAGGAAGCCTCTTGAATAGCTCTATCAATTGCTCGTGTGCTTCCTTCCACGCCTTCTTTTGATCAGCCGCCACCGCCAGTTCGGCCTCTACTTGAGCCCGCTGCTGCATGAAGGATGCAAGCTGTTCCCCAACGACCTGCGGAGCTGCTTCACGACCTCGGGCATCACGCTCGGCGGCATCAAGCTTTCGCTTCAAGTTCAGCCCATTTGAGATACGCTCTAGAAGGCCCTCGAAGACAGCCTTTACCCCAGCAGCGTTCGCCTCAACTTCAACACATAGGCGAGCAGTTTCGCTTGAAGACTCCTGACACTCCTTCAGCCTTAAAGCTGCTTCTTGTTCCAAATGGTGGAAATGAGAAGTGCTTTCCTCGAGCCATGCTGCCTGTTGAGTTCTCACGGCCAAGAACCTCCGTGTCGGAAACAAGTCAGCCAATGACCTCCGTCACGGAAACAAGTCAGCCAACGACCTCCGTCTCGGAAACAAGTCAGCCAACGACCTCCGTCTCGGAAACAAGTCAGCCAACAACCTCCATCTCGGAAACAAGTCAGCCAATGACCTCCGTCGCGGAAACAAATCAGCCAATGACCTTCTCGTCGGAACAACGCTCCGACCTGGAAACAAGTCAGCCAATGACCTCCCCGTCAGAGTAATAATTCGACTCGGAAACAAGTCAACTCACCAACCACTTACGAGTCCTCTCGACTTGTAAGGGAGAAAATTCTCTTATAAGATCTTTACGACTTATAAGAGAAAACACACATAGGAATCCTCACGATTCCTAAGGAGAAAATACACCTACGAGATCCTCTCGATTCGTAGGGAGAAAAGTCTTTATGAGACCCTCACGGCTCATAAAGTTGAAAAGTCTTAGGTGACAGATCCTACCCCTGTCTTCTAAGCCATTACCGCCCTACAAAGAGGTTAAGATGGACCATCTATGAGCCACACTTGCTAAAACTACATGCCACTGAAATGGAGAAGTTACTCATGAGCATATAAACTACTTCACACAAGAGTAAAACATAAAGAAATAGAAGGGTGCGGCTCATGGAATTGAGAGTTTGGAACTATATCTTTTAAGAGTCGAGATTTGAGTCAATGATAAATGACGACACTTGTGTCCGCTCGTTATCTTCTCAGGCAAGATTCTGAAAGTTAAATACCAAACTAAAACCGGTCATACGTTATGCATTACTCTGCACTACTTCACCCACATATATACTTACGTGGGAAAAGTAGTGGGGGGCATTTGTTCTCGCCAAAAATTTCTGCGCAAAAGTGTCCAAGGTATCAAATGGCAGCGATATGCTTAAGAAAATACGAACCAGAATCTTCCGGCCTGTATTTTGATAAACTCCCCAATGAGAAACTGTTAAATTATGATGGTATTGAAAGAATCTCAAAAAAACCTTCGATTTGATATATTATGGGCCTCATAATTCATCCGGGATCAAAAGTTATGAGCAAATGTGTTATGCACATGTGATCTAAGAAAGAAGATGCGAACCAGTATTTTCCGAGCTGTATTTTGACAAACTCCGGAATGAGAAGCATCTAAATTCTGATGGTATTGAAAGCATCTTGAAAATACTTTCGATTTGATATATTATGGGCCTCATAATTCATCCGGGATCAAAAGTTATGAGCAAATGTCTATGCACATGTGATCTAAGGAAGAAGATACGAACCAGTATTTTCCGAACTGTATTTTAACAAATTCTGGAATGAGAAATGGCTAAATTCTGACGATATTTAAAGCATCTCGAAAATACCTTCGATTTGATATATTATAGGCCTCATAATTCATCCGAGATCAAAAGTTATGAGCAAATGTGTTATGCACGTGTAATCTAAAGTAATGCTCTACTACATGGGGAATGCATTTTTTAGTCCCACATCGGGAAAAGGAGAGCTGGCTTCTCTACCACTCCCATATAAATAAGAGGGGATACCTCTTAGAAAGGGAAAATTAAATCCTCAAAGGATTCAATACTCAAAGGAGCTTAATTCTCCAAAGGAGCTTAGTTCTCCAAGATAGGAGCATGCTCCTCCATAATGCGCATATGCGCAAGCGCCATATGTGCTACGTGCAACGCACGTGTGCCCGCCATGCGGCACCAAGTGCAACGCACATGCGCACCACATGAGAACATTTAATAATATTAAAAGGAGCCTGTTCTCCATATATAGGAGCATGCTCCTCCATAATGCGCATATGCGCAAGCGCCATGTGCGCTACGTCAACGCACGTGTGCCCGCCATGCGGCACCACGTGCAACGCACGTGCGCATCACATGGGAACATTTAATAATATTAAAAGGAGCATGTTCTCCATATATAGAAGCCTTGCATCTCCTCATAATGCGCATGTGCGCTACGTGCAACGCACGTGTGCTCGCTACACGCGCACCACGTGCAACGCACGTGTGCACCACATGAGAACATTTAATAATATTAAAAGGAGCCTGTTCTCCACATATAGAAGCCCTGCTTCTCCTCATAATGCGCATGTACGCCACGTGCAACGCACATGTGCCCGCCACGCGCGCACCACGTGCAACGCACGTGCGCACCACATGAGAATATTCAATTAAAAGGAGACTCGTTCTCCATAGGAGCTTGCTCCCCCCATAATACGCATATGCGCAAGATCCATATGCACCACGTGCAAATATGAGCGCCCAAGACGTGCGACGCACGTGCGCCCAACACATGCGACACACGTGCGCCCAACACGTGCGACGCACGTGCGCGAACGCAAAGAAGCCTTTTTCAGCAGCGAGAAGCTAAAGCTCCAACCTGTTCTTCCCCCTAATGATTGAGACATGGTTCAAAGGGTACATCCCTCCACACCTTCGATATATGGCACTGTAATCTCTTCGTGTCGTCGGAGAGGTGGTGGGTCCCAACGACCAATGATCCTTCTTTCTAAAATTAAATAAAAGAGAAGAAGAATGAAGATTGGGGAGAAATCAAGAAATTCAAACAGAGAGAACTCTGAAGAAATTTCAAGAAAAAGGTAAAAACCTTCATAAAATAGAAGAAATTTCTTCCAATAGATCATTGATCTAAGAACAAGATCAATGATCTTCATATAATAAACAGGGCTTTGCACTTTTTATGAACCACTGGTTCTTTAAAACAAGAAAAACAAGAAATACTTTCTTTCTTTGATCTAAATTAGATCAAGAAATCAAACAGTGCTTTGCACTTTTTCATGAACCATTGGTTATAGAAAAGATTCTCAAATTATAGCGCCTTGCACTTGCAAACTGCGCTGTTGCGCTCCTGGATTGGCGCAAGCCACCAAAAAGCGCCACGTGTCAACATCTGAACCATCTGCGCTATGCGCTGTTCAAATAGAGCCTTACTTTCTGGAATTGGCACAACTCACCAGAGTACGCCACGTATCAGCAGCGCACTGCGTTTGCATGACACGTGTCGTCACCACAAGCGCTTGCGCTCCCTGATTGGCGCAAAGCGCCTGACAAATGCAATGCATTTCCTAAAGGACCAGGCCCAAGTCAAAAGTCTAAACAGACCAAGAATAATGTTATGCATTATTTTAAGGGAGCAGAGCCCAATTGAGAGGTCCAATGGACCAAAACAAATGCTCTGCAATAAAAAAGGGCAGAGCCCAGTCAAAATGGGCATAAATGGCCTGAAGTAATGCTATGCATTATTCTAAAAAGGGGAAAGCCCAGACAAAGGCCAAATGCAAACAAAATATGGACATTTTTTAACTGGACTTAGCCCAATTTTGGCCGTAAGTCCTTAAACTAAATTGACTAGGTACGGCTGCTCCCCAAATCAATTTGTAATCGGTTCGAGGGTACATCTCCGAACTCCTCTGACACTTATCGTTGTAATCCTTCAACGATGTCAGAGAGGTGACGGGTCCCGACGACCACATATCGATATGGACTGCGGGGTCCTTAAACTTGTGGACCGAAACGTCCTTAAACTAATATCGGACCGAAACGTCCTTCAACTAATAGTGGACCGAAACATCCTTAAACTAATGTCGGACCGAAACGTCCTTAAACTAATGTCGGACCGAAACGTCCTTAAACTAATAATGGACCACCACGTCCCTAAACTGGAATATGGACCGCAACGTCCTTAAACTGCCTATGGACCACTATGTCCCTAAACTGGAACAATAGAGCCTCCAAATGCTCTTTTGCCGGATCTAAACGATCCCGTCTAAGTTGATCTTAGCCCCAAACACAGCTAACGTATCCTTAAACATTCAAATGGACTATAAAACTCCAAATCATCTCTGGTTCGAGGGTACATCTCTGAACTCCTCTGATACCTATCGTTGTAATCCTTCAACGACGTCAGAGAGGTGACGGGTCCCGACGGCCATATATTAAATGGACCACTACATCCCTAAACTGGAACAATAGAGCCCTCAAATGCTCTTTTGTCGGATCTAAACGATCTCGTTAAGTTGATCTTAGTCTCAAACTGGACTAACGTATCCTTAACAAACGTTTGAGTTGATCTTAGCCTCAAATACGGCTAACGTATCCTCAAACCAAAACCCCAAAACCCAAATCTAAGAAAATACGGATTTGGACTAATCCACATCCTACGGGCGACGAAATAAATAGTCTCCGTATACAATCCACGAAAAACCACAAACAAAACAAATACATACGACACGAAGTGAAATTCTGTAGAAAGAGAAAGTGGCTACCGCGATGCGGTAGCGTAATTAACTGCAGGGGCTTGCGCCTGCAGGGAAGAGCGTCCCCACAATCAAAAACCCCTCTAGCGAGGGGGAATCTGACGAAGTCTGCTACATCGGCCGCATCCGTCTAAACCTCCGATACATGATGCCATAAATCAACTTGGCATCTTCGGAGAGGTAGACGGATAAAACCATATAGCATCTGCCCCGAATCTCAGTACCAAGACTTTGCAGTCTTGTGCGCCGCCATTCGGAGGGGAACAAAGGGTGTCGAGAATGTTTAGCTGCGAGGGTATCTTCCTTAAGTGTGCCAGATCGTTATAATCCACCTTGTTTTTCTTGGGTGGGTCCTTGGCTGCCAGCTCTTCGACGACTTGGTCATCAAGGGTGATATCCTCAGGGGCCTTTTCTTTTCCCTTATCATTTTTGTTCGATCCCTTGTTTACGGCTCCCAGATTCTTTTCAGGCAGCGTGTGATTGCGCAGCTGAATGTTCTGGCAGGTCTTCATCTCTTCTGTTTTGGAGATGCATTCTTTGAAGAGAGGGCCGAGGGCTATTTCCTCATCAGAATCACTCCTGAAGGTGGGAACTTGTGATCCCCCATAATTAACCATGTGATGTTCACCGGCAGTTCTTTTATGCTCATCTGTCGTGCTTCTTTGTTCCCGACGAGTTTTGCGCTTCATCCGTTTGAAATGCTGCCGGTGAGCAACGTATCCCTGCCACTAATTTTTAAAGGCATTGCATTCTTCAGTAGGGTGTGTGGTCCTCCGATGGTACAAGCAGTAGTTTGGATATGCACCCTCTTTGTTAAGGTGTATCCTATCAGGAGTATTTCCTTCGGAGGGTGGCAGCTTCATTCCCATCGATATGGTTTTGGCAAACCTTTTCCTTGTCTTGAACCTGCTTTTGCTGGCAGCCGAAGTGTTCCTATCCGGTTGGGGAATTTCAATCCTTTCGTTCAGTCGCCGACGTTTGGCTTTTTTGTATACGGCGATTTCACGCTCCTGATCAGCTTTGCTTTTCAGAAGAGCTTCGTTCAGGAATATGTCAATCATCTTGTCTGACGGTCCTAGGAGTTCTGCTTCGGGATTTGCCCCCAGTTTCTCTGTATCAGGAGCTTCTTCACCATCTACTGATGAGTGAGAGATCACGTGGCAGCTTGCCACATAATCTTCTGGTTTGTTTAACGAGTCTTCTCCCTCATCTTCATCTCTATCTCTATCTTCAAGGATGTGGTTGAGAAACTCTTAGAGTGTGACCGGGGTTTGCGCCTTCTGGTTATATTTCTCTAGTGCGTCAATATGTTTTTGCAGGTCCGTGCGCTTGTCACCATGCTTCACGGGCTTTTTGGTCTTCTTCTTCTTCTTTGAAGACTTTGACGGCTCGACATGGGCGTTTTGGTTATTGCTACCAATTCTTGGCGTTGGGCTTGGTTTCAGCATTCCCTCGATGACCTCGGGTTCTAGTGCACTTTTCTATCTGATCGCCGGGCATGTTTGGAGATCCTTCAGCATTCTTTTCGTTTTGGCTGAAAGAGCGACCTCCCATGGAGATTCTTCTATAAAAGAGTATGATGCCCCCGGTGTATCCCCTCTTTTAAGAGCGTGCGGCTGAGGCGGGCTTACTTTCCAATTCTCGGACAGTGCGAATTTGCCCTGTTGGTATTGGTCCTCAATACAGCTTTTGAAGATGAAGCAATCTTCGATCGGATGGCTTACCACTTGATGATAGGGGCAATAATTGGGATTATTGGCCTCAACGGGTTACAATGGGTGTTTTGGATTCGGTAAGGTGATGAGCCTATTGCGCACCGCCAGCTCGAACAGTCTCCTTGTTTTATCCTGAGGAAACGAATAAGGGCGCTTCAGTTTCTTATTGAACAATTACCGTCTATCATCTTGGCGATCAGTTGGTTTTGGACCAGTCGGTTGTTGCTGAGCATTGGTGACGAAGGTCGCTTTCCCTTTCCCTTTTTCATTTTGAGATTACAACTTCGAAGAAGATGGTCTATGACCCATCCGATCCATTTGGGCCAGCTTGTCAATCAAGGCCTGGAAAGTAGTTGGCTTGAAGAACATCATGAACTGGGATATGGTCGCCTGCAGATAAAGAGTACCCATAAACATGCCTACCGCAGGCGCTTCTTCGATGCGCTGCTCGCACTTCGACCATACATTCCACCACCGTATCGCGTACTGCACCCATGTTTCGTCTGAATTCACTCTGGCGTTAATTAATGCGGTAATTGGGGTATGCTCGCTAGCGCTTGCGACCCTTTGTGTGAACAGTAACTCCATTTCTACAAATGTCTTAACGGAGTCATTGGGGAGTTCGGAGTACCATTCAAACGCTGTCTCTGACAAGCTGCCAACAAGCTGGCGAAGCAGCAGTTTGTCGTCACCTCCGGTGTTGCCGCACAGAGCTTTGAATTGAGCCACATGTTGGTGTGGATTCCCCGTCTCCTTTTATACATGGAATTTAGGGATCGTATATTCCGGTGGGTACTTGATTTGATCATACCAGCCTGGATAGGGCTGTCCAGTCTTAACGGTTTAGTTAGACACTTTGCTTGCCTGACGAGCTCATATCTGTTGAGCTATATAGTCAGCCAGGGCGGCTTTACAAATGGTCTCCCTTTTGGCTGCTGAATAAGCCGGAAGAGGGTTCGATGTCTCTCCCCTATCGTCTTCAAGGATAATTGTAGGGTCTTCAGCTGGAGGATCCGGCTGTAACATCATCCTGACCATGTCTTGGAATAAAAGCGCCATTTGTTTTATGTTGCCAGCTTGTTCCGATGCCTCTTTGTCCTTCTTCTCGAGGATTCTACGGAGGAACTCAACATCAGTTTCTTGTTCATGATGCTGCTCTGACGATGTCTCTGGGCTTTCTTTTGGCCCAGTAAGTGCGGCCATCTGTGTTAATATCTCCTGGAGCTTTTGTTGTTGCTCCTGGACCTTTGTTACAAATTTGGTGAGTGGTCGATGACCCGTAGAGATACGGCTATCCTCTTTCCCAGATGCTATATAAACAGTGTGCACCACCATTCCCCCAGACTTGGGGCGTTTAGATTCAGTGCCCTTGAGATTCATCGTGAACATGGGGACTTTCTCCGGCCTCCTTCTTTTGTGGGCGGTCGAAGTTGAGGGAGCCGTTGCAGCGGGCACCCAAATAGATGACATCTCCTGTGGTATGATAGGGTGGTCCTTCTCTCGCCGAACTTTCATCTTCTTTGGTTGGCGGGAGTAGTCTTGGTTGATCACCGAGTCTTTAACCTGTCGCCAAACTTTATGAATTTTAGAGGACAGCCACTGAGGGGGCTGTTCTGGCCTCACCTTTGTAGCGTTCTTTATAGGTGGAAGAGATCTTTTCATCACAGTAGTCGGAGAGTTCTTGTGGACCTTCCTGAGTGGTTCAAAGTTGTTCCCAGTTGGAACAGCAGCGTCGACTTCCACCGTTGGAGCTGGCGGAGTCAATCCAGAAGGGGAACTGCCCCCAGCTTTCCTCACTCGGCGCCAGTGGCGACGTCGAGCATGTCGTGCGGCCGGGATCACCTCTGCTATTGGATGACCTTCCTCTTACCCCCTGCTTTGAGGAGAGACTGTTATTGGCGCTAGCCTGTCGAAGACTGACGTCCGTTGAGAAGGGATAGTCAGTCTTGTGAAGGCCGACTTTCGAACAGGGAAACAGCCTTCGTGACTTCGCGTGGAGTAGGAGCTGAAACAGCCAGTCTTGTGAAGACCGACCCCTTAGCAAGGGAATCCGCTTTGACGACTTCAGGGGTAGGAATGGCTATCCACTTTGGGATAACCCCTTCAAGTATTGTGGGCTTCTTTAGGGCCCATTTGAGCTTTGGCCCAATCTGTTGAAAACTAAGGCACTGGATTTGGACGACCTATTGAGAGGGGCCGTGGTAGTGGTAAGCCGATCAAAAACCAATTTGTTTGGAACTTCGTACGACGGTATTGAAGCGCTGAAGCCTGCTGGTGGGATCATGGTCCCGAAGAATAACCCAGTGGTGGCTTGTGTCACCTGTTCCACTGGCATTGTAAAAAGGGAGGCCGCTTGAGGCCCATAGGTCACTCCTCCGACAGGGACGTAGTGGGAGTTGTTGCAATTGTTGCAGCTGGAGCAGTTAGAAGCCATTGATCTTTTTTTTCCTGCACGGAGCAAAATACCAAATCTAAGTACTTTAAATCCAGGGGAAACCGCATTAAAACTACGATTCGATCGTGAAACACGACACACGAAGTGTGGAGTGGAAAAAGTAAAATGTCCCACCGGGCGTGCCAGAATCTGTTCTCCGCCGAAATACGCGACCGGGACGTTGGGACATCTGGCCTGAATTTTGGGGGCTGTCACGCCCCGCTTCTTAGTATACGGGCAGAGGACGCGATTAGGCCGCTACGTATTTACTGTGAAGTAAATACACTAAGCGTATCTAAGCAATATAAAAGTAAATGCACAAGAGACAAGATATAATAAAACAACAACTTTATTTATTCACATTCTTTCTGTACAATGCATGAAAATGTAAATACAACTGAAATAAAACAATGCCTAAACAATGGCATAACAGAAAAGGAAATGTGCTGAAATAAAAGTATATAATGAACTAAAGCTTTGGGTCTTCAACGAAATGGTCCAAGTCTTCAGCGCTGGGCTCGATCTCTGACGTGTCCAGGTCACCTGACGACATTCACAGAAGAAAGAAGAGAATGTCGTCAGCGAACAGATTGCTCGGCAAGTCCCAAAGATAATGTAGAAATAGAATAGACAGAAAGAGAAGGTTGCTTTTAAAGTTGTATTATATTGTTTTAATGTTAACGCTGTTGTTTGTAGCTTGGTACAGAAGGATGCCAGTGTATACGAGAGGAGTCTCTATATGCTAGAGACTAGGGCAAACGGAATATACAAGGAACCGTTGGGCCACAGTACAACAGCAACGGAATATAGGTTAGGTGTCTTAATCTTACTGTCTCGTGCCACTTCTGACACCTTCAGTCCCAATCTACCCTTTAAACCCCGAGTTGTCTTGTTTGAATAGTTGTATTGTATTGTCTCGTATTGTAAACTGTATAGATTGTATAATTGGATGACTTACCGAAACCATGATATCAGTAAATGGATGTAACTGTAGAATCATGGATGTAATTGGAGAATCATGTGAATGGAAGTATATCCATGGTTCGGTTCAGTTAATATAGATTGAATGGATTCATGTTGAATTGTAATATTATATATTGCAGATTGCAGATTGTAGATTGTAGATTGTACTTGAATCATATTCAAGTCAGTTTATTAATGAGACTCAGTCTGAGTCAGACAATTAGAAAAGTAAATTGAAGTCCTGATGGTTTTGATGTTATCGGTAACCGCTGCACATGGGCGACAGGATTTGTGTCTTTTTCAAAAACAGTTACCGTATTAATAACACCGTTATTAAGTTTTCTACCTTAGATAGGCAAGCACCCATATCTCCGGCTCCCTGAGGCTCAAGAGACTGGTCCCGCTTAAACCTATATTTACTAGGGTCCTTAGGATAATTTATAGAACTTGAGGGGGTCTTATGTAAAAATACTTTTGTATAATTTTCGAAATACACCCCAAGTATCTAATTATCGTCTTTAGAGTTGTAATAATTGCAGATTTTATATTTGTGACATTCCTAGTGAGAATAATCTAATTTTCCATAATATATGGTATTAAATTGTAATATTGCATTTGCATGGAATTCAAGGTATTTTAATGTAAAGTGATTCTTGTGATATTTGAAAAGAGTTTAAATATTTATATTATTTCAAAATAGATATTTTAATGATATGTATGTTCCCCTCCGAATCACGGAGACGCGACTGCACAGGTCCGTCTTGCCTGAGATTCATGGCAGACGCTATTTGGTTTTATCCGTCCACCTCTCCGAAGATACCAAGTTGATTTATGTCACCGTGTATCGGAGGTTTAGATGGATGCGGCCGATGTTGCAGACTTCGTCAGATTCCCCCTCGTTCGAGGGGTTTTTGATTGTGGGGACGCTCTTCCCTGCAGGCGCAAGCCTCTGCAATTAATTACGCTACCGCATCGCGGTAACAACTTTCTCCTTCTCCAGAATTTCACTTCGTGTCATGGGTGTTTGTTTTGTTTGTGGTTGCCTGTGGATTGTATACGGACACTAATTTATGTCATCGCCCGTAGGACGTGGATTAGTCTAAATCCGTATTTTCTTAGATTTGGGTTTGGGGTTTTGGTTTAAGAATACGTTAGTCATTTTTTTAAGGCTAAGATCGACTTAAACGTTTGTTAAGGATACGTTAGTCCAATTTGAGACTAAGATCAACTTAATGGGATCGTTTAGATCCGACAAAAGAACATTTGGTGGCTCTATTGTTTAGTTTAGGGACATTGTAGTCTGTTTCTAGTTTAGGGACATGGTGGTCCATTGCATGTATGGCCGTCGGGACCCATCACCTCTCTGACGACGTTGAAATATTACAACGACAGATGTCAGAGGAGTTCAGAGATGTACCCTTGAACCAGAGTTGTTTTGAGGATCTATAGTCCAATTTGGGACTAAAGTCTGTTTGATGATTTTGGTTTAAGGACACGTTAGCCATATTTGAGGCTAAGATCAACTTAAACGTGATCATTTAGATCCGACAAAAGAGCATTTGAGGGCTCTATTGTTCCAGTTTAGAGACATAGTGGTCCATTGCCAGTTTAGGGACATGGTGGTCCATTGCCAGTTTAGGGACATGGTGGTCCGTCGTTCCCATTTTCGGGACGGATATTGGTTTAAGGACGCATTAGTCCATGAGTTTAAGGATCCCACAGTCCGTATTGTTGGTTTAAGGACGCATTAGTCCATGAGTTTAAGGACCCCACAATCCGTAGCAATGTATAGTTGTCGGGACCCGTCACCTCTCTAACGACGTTGAAGGATTACAACGACAAATATCAGAGGAGTTCAAAGATGTACCCTTGAACCAAAGTAAATTGATTTGAGAGAGCAGTCATACTCAGTCAATTTAATTTGAGGACTTACGGCCAGAATTGGGCTAAGTTCAGTTGAAAGTGTTCAACATTTTATTTGCATTTGGACTGTTAGGCCTTTACTAGGGCTCTGCCCCTATTTAATAATGCACTGCATTTTTGTTTGGTCTATTAGGCTTTTATTTGGGCTCTGGCCCTTTTTTTAAGTGATGCACAGCATCTGTTTTGGTCTGACAGACCTTTGTTTGGGCTCTGCCCCCTTTTTTAATAATGTATTGCATTTTATTAGGCCTGTCAGGCCCTTTTAATTGGGCTTTGCCTTTCTTTTTAATAATGCACTGTATTAATTAGTCTGACAGCGCGCCACGTGGCTTGTCTGGCGCTTTGCGCCAATTAAAGAGCGCAAGGCGCAAGCGCATGTGGAGGTGACACGTGTCACGCTCTGGTGAGCGCAAGTCTGTTAGCGCAGTGCGCAGCGCTATTGCGCTGCTGACACGTGGCGCGCTCTGATGACTTGCGCCAATCCGAGAGCGCAGTGCTCAAATTAAGAGTGCAGGGCAATGTTCAAAAGTGCAGAGCGCATCTTGATCTATTTTAGATCAAAGAACATAATCTTTTTGATTCTAAAGAGGTTCTCCCTCAAGTTTTTAAGAACCAGTGGTTCATCAAAAGGCAATGCCTTTATTTAGATCAAAAGATCTAATAGAGAAGTAAATTACTTCTTTATTATTATTATTATTATTTTTTATTAAAGATCTTGATCTTGTTCTTAGATAATTGATCTTTTTAAAAGAAATTCTTCTTTTTTACAAAGGTTTTACCTTTTTTTTCTCTTTTTCTGAATTCTTCTCAAAGTTTTTGAGGAATTCTCTGGTTTCTCTCTCTCTGTGTCTGTGTCTTTTAGACTTTGAGTCTAGGGGCCTTTATATAGTGCCAATTGATTTGTTAAATCAGTTAAAGAGATCTTTCTCTGAGTGATTTAGGGATTTTTCCCCACCGTTGGATCTTTGATCCTAGAGATTCTGTTTTACAGAAAATAATCTTCTTGTTTTAACAATATTAGAAAGATCTTTCTAGAATTTTTCTGTTTTAAATGCTGGCACAGCTGGCGCAAGCGCACCTGCGCTTGACACGTGTCGCGCAGTGCAGAGCGCAGCGCAACTGTGCTAGCGCAACTGCGCCAACACGTGTCGCGCAGCGCAGAGCGCAAGTTGCCTGAAGCGTAACTCCCTTTATTAAAATTTG
The DNA here is from genome assembly GCA_030015575.1 of Agapanthus africanus. NCBI lineage: Eukaryota > Viridiplantae > Streptophyta > Magnoliopsida > Asparagales > Amaryllidaceae > Agapanthus > Agapanthus africanus. The sequence continues at coordinate 100,995,782 of JASDDO010000008.1, forward strand.
AATTTTAAACAGTGCCTTTCTCGGGTACGCTGCCTTGGGCGCCGCGCTCCTTGCGCTGGCATGTCTGATTTTGACACGTGGCGCTCTGCGCGCAGCGCAAGTGATTTGAAGCGTTGCTTCACCCTTTTGAATTTGAAATTCAAATAGAGCTTTGCTCTGATTGGGGGAAACAAATTCCCCCCACCGTTGCGCTCACATGGCGCACACGTGAGTGCAGCGGTGGCAAGATCCTAGCCGTTGGATCAACTCAGGACTTGAAGGGGCGCACAAGCGCCTATAAATAGGACCCTTGGTCCTCCATAGATGATCATCATCTTCAAGACTTTACTTTCAGAACCTCTGAGCCTTGCTCTTGCTTTCAAGAACTCCAAGTGTTAAACTCTTAAAACTTTTAGGTAAAAATTTAAATTTAAATTAAATTAAATTAAATTAATTTTAACCAATAAAGCCTTGTTCTCATAGATCTTCTGATCTGAAGAAAACCCTTTTGGGGTTTCACAAACAGAGCTTTGCTCTCATAGATCTTCTGATCTAAAGAAGACCCCTTTGGGGTTTCACAAACAGAGCTTTGCTCTTAAGAATTTGTTTCAGGGTTTCTTAACCCATAAACAGAGCTTTGCTCTTGGACAAAATATAGATCTTTTTGATCTAAAAATAAAGAACTCTTGAGAGTTTTCATGGATCTTTAAGATCCCAGATTTTAATTTTTTAGGAATTAATTTTCCCTTGATGGATTTTTCCATCATTATTATAGAGCTAGGCTCTTTAAGGAATATTATTCCCTTGTGACCAAAGTTTGACAATTGTTACTCTGTGACAGAGCTTTGCTCTGAAAAGGGAGATCTTCTTCTTGTCTCAAGGGATTTCTTATTTAATGAGAATATTCTTTTTGAGGATCTCCTCATTAATTGACAGTCTCATCCAATGATGGGGCTGTCTTATTAAGTGATGAATTGTCATCTAGATTTTGTGGGTCCCCCTTCGGTCTCCCATCCACTGTATTGCAGTGTGGTACAAATCTTGAAGTTCCAAGTGTCGGGCTCTTTTTTTTAAATTAAATTAAGATACCGACGGCTGAATCTCATTTTTCTTTGCAGGCAATCATGTCTGCTGATCTGTCTTTCCCATTTGTTCGCTCAGAGGGAGGATTTCCTGAGGCGCCGGTGGACCGGGAGGTGCTCGCTCTCATTAAGGATCATGACCCTGAGTATAAGAACCTTCACATGTGGGGTAGGTGGTACAGTGAAATCATAAAGGGTCGCCGAAGCTTCGGTTGCGCGACGCCGTCTGAGCCTATCTCATCGATCCCCTATGCGGATGAACTCTCGGTGAAATATGCCGTGGAGGTCGTAAACTGGAATTCGGAGGATCTTCTCCAGCCATCGATTGCTGTCGTTCCCGTGCAGCCGCCGGCAGCCGTGGACATCTTGGGGCGGCGCATATGCCAGGGTGAGGCACGCCCTTGGGGACAACCTTACAATATTGGATAGACCCCGCAACAACCGGCCGGGTAATTGCAGTGGGCCCGGTACATCCTATCAGCGAAGAGGACGCATTTGATGAAGATCGGTCTGTACTCCGCAATTTACGTCTCATTGTTCGAGTACCCTGTTCCTTCGACGTGGTGGGTTAAGGCATTCATAGAACAATGGAACATTCCCACCCATACCTTCCTTCTGTCAGACAGGGAAGTCTCCATCTCCCTGGAAGAATTCGCTGAGATCTCGGGTTTGCCGGTGAGGGGGGAGCATTATGAGGAGCTGCTTCCTCCGGACGAGTATGTCTTCGCCACCAAGCCACTGGTAATGGGCCTAACACTAGAGAATGCTATTCGGCACCAGTTTCCGAGTCTGGTGAAGGTGCTTAATATATATGAAGGTCTCTATTTGGAATTGGGAGTCCGGGGAGTCAGTTTTGCAGATTTTATGCCCGCTTTCTTCGACCGGAGATTCTATCGCAGCGGGGTGAAAAGTTCGCCAAGCTCGATGACCCCTTCGGCTTTGGCTTAGATCGTTGACCAGCATTAGAAGACGATCAAAAGGATTTCTATCTCCCCGATGCCGCCATCATGCCCTTATCAGAAATCACCGCCCTTGGCATTGATGAGGAGACCTTCTTTTTAGGGTTTCTGGGATTTTGGCTGTGCTGGTTCGCGCTCCCCATGCACCCGCGCTACATGAGGCCGTCCGTTTTCTACCCAGCGCATTGGATGGTGGCTGACCAACAATTGTTGATTGGAATCGCCGGGTTGGCTCACCTGTACAATGGACTCAGCGTGGCAGCAGACGCAAATGAACCTGGGGTGCAACCTGCCAATTTACCGATGCACTACTTCACTTCGTGGATGGAAATGCATGTGCTCGGGGTATTCGGCATTCATAAGAGCCCCTCGTTTTTCAAGAAGTGCAGACTCCCAAGAGTCATGTGGCTAATCGGCGCCTCGATTGTGAATCCGCCTCCGCGGGAGGCTAGGGGGTTGCTCCTTCGTCCGCACTTGGTCGGAGCGAGGATTTCTTTTATGGATAAAGTCGTGACTATCGGTTCGGAGACCTCCAAGGCGGTGTTGGCGCTGCATGATGGCTTCAAGGACGGGGCCTCCGTATTGAAAACCCAGGAGATTCTTCACCTATACTCCATCCGGCCGGGCTTCCTGGTGCTCAGGCAAAACGACATGGTGCTCTTCATGAGGTACAACCCCCACCAGTTCGCTCAACAATCAAGCTATAACTAGGGGGCCCCATTGGAGGCGTTATTAGAATAGCCCGCGGCCACCATGGAGGGGATACGGAGCGCGATGCACCATTTTATGCGGGTAAACATGGGCGCCCACTTCTTTATCAGCGAGCCGAGCTGCGTTTCTCGGGTCCTCCACGTGTACGTAGCTTGGTACGCGCACACAATGGGTGCAGTCATCCATGAAGAGAAGCGCATGTTGGTTGACCGCAAGGGTGCGCCTCCCGGCAGCGACCGCAAGGCTCCCCTGAAGCCAAGGACCCTTGTCGTTCCTCCGCTGAAAGATGCTGGAGCTAGACCACCGTGCGTGCTGAGCCCTCCGCGTGGATTACCTCATGCTACCGCGGACATGCCCCCAGCGCCCCGTGCTCCAATGGAGACGGTGAACGCAGTTTCGCCCTAGTCTAGCGTGGGCACGGACATTGGGACACGCCGCCCTAAGGTGCCCACGAAGCGCAAGTTGATTTTGGGTGCATCCGGGGCTCGCGTGCAGAAGAAGAAAAAGTCGATCCTCTTTGCTGACGTTGTGTTCGGTTAGGAACCTCATGCTCCTTACAGCGAGGGCTTGGGTGAGTACGGGACCAACGAAGGATTGTTTATGCCGCCAGACGACACTGATCTGGCGGTCTCTATTGCAGCTTCAGAGCGATTGGTGAGGTGCGATGCATGGTTGGCCAAACTTACGCAATCGGGTAATCACTAGTTGTATTTTTCCGTTACTGCATCGTACTTTTATCATGGTCTTTGACTAACGCTTTTCCTTCTTTTTAAAAAAAAAAAAAGCCATTTCCACCGAAGAAGCCATCGCTGCCTCCTTCAAAACTTTCCAGGAAGAGAAACGACTCAGAGCATCCTTAGGCCTTGGTACATTTCGGTTCATTATGCCTCCCTTTCCATTTCTTATGAGTGATCTGACCCTCTCTTTGTCTTGTCGCAGGGACCATAAGACCTATCTCGCAAACTGATGCGGGAATTCTCTCCGGGCCAGCTGCCGATGTTCTGGCCTCTTAAGAATTGCCGCAAGAGACTCGGCTCAAAAAGCCGATGATAGATGCCTTGAAGGCTCTGGAGGAAACTCTGAACGCGGACGATGATGCCTCGCTGAAGGAGGCTTCGAAGAGGTCCGTTGTGACAGCCCGGGAGGAGAGGAAGCACTTGAGGCGCAAGGCGAAGGAGCGCAGAGCTGCTTTGGCCGTTGGAGTTGGCCCAAGCGTCGTTATTCCCACTGCCGCTTCTCCTTCCGAGGAGCCCCCGGTCTCCTTGTCTACAGCTCATAGACAGGCAACGCGAGCAGTTCGGGAAGCCAATGATCAATCCACCTCAGGTAATGTGTTTTTTAAGACTTTGTTGTAAGAGTTGTAAAACTATCGGTTCTTATAAATCTTGTCCTGCAGGGCCAAGTCCAACCGAAGGGACGGCGGAAACCGTAGAGCCTGAGGGGATGGTGGAGAAGGTACTGGCTGAATCCGAGCCGACGGTAGGTCACGTAGCCGGGGTCGCTGGCCCGAGGTAGCAGCTGATGAGACAGTCACGCCTACTGCGCCCGAGATGGCCGCCACTGCCGAGCACGAGGTAGCGGCAAATGAGACGGCTGCTATAACCGAGCCTGGGGCAGCAGTGGATGGAGCGCCTGAGACCGACGACCCCATGTCAACGGTGGACGAAACGGCCGCGACCGCTGAGCCCGAGGGAGTAGCGGGTGAGACGGGCATGATTCCTGAGGACGAGCGGCCGCTCTTTCTCAAGAGTCTGGCAATGCTCCGATTATTGCTCTCCCCGCCTACAGTCCTCCGCGGTCTCTTGGCCTCGCGAGCATGACGACGGCTCCCGTAGAGTCTGGTGATGAGGCTATGGGAGGTGGACTCATGTCTATGGTGGAGGGAGACGCCGCCGTTTCGGGCGGTGACTTATCAGGTAAATTTTGGGTTACTGTCCCTCTCTTTTTTTTATTTTGCAATCCTCCCTGACAGGGCTTATCTTGTTTCTAACGCAGGTGCGACCAGTGTTGATGCCCCATTGCTCGAGAGAGCGCCGTCAGCTACTGCCTTGACGGTGGCCACCTTTCTACCTTCTTTTGCGCCGTTGCAAATGTTGGAAGGTATGGATTTGTAACCCATTAGTTTTATCTTTCGGCCGCATAATTTATGTACTAATGTCGCACTATTGCGTCTTTGCTGGAGTGCTTTTTGATCACCTCTACCAGGTGCTGCACCCACACTTCTCCTTCCCGTCGGAGCGTGCTTCCTCCAGTGGCGCTAGTGAGTATAGTTTTCAATTAATGCTCTCTCTTTTTCCGATAATGAGCTTGTTTCTAATTCTTCCTTGTCCTAATTGCAGTACTACAGTTCGAATGAGGAGATGCAGGATCAGTCGCGCCACCGGTCCTCCCGGCTTTGCCACCTGCTGCAGCTAGTATGGTAGACTTTACTGCTTACGGGTCTCCTATATTTTTAGGTCTGTCATCTGATCGTGACTTGTTTTGCAGCTATCGTTCCGGTTCTGGTCCCTTTCGAATCTCGTGTCATCATGCCGGTCGGACCCTTTTCCAGATGTCCGTCCTCGAAAGGCGCCGCGAATAGTCTGCGCATGGTGAGCGACTATATTGAGGAGCTTGACATGGAGACTCCTACACCTACCGCAGATTTTGCTGCGGAGGTTAACCTAATGCTGGAGACACTTGTAAACTTCTATAACGAAGGCATCATCGCATCTTGGGTTAACCACTGTACGGAGATTGAGGCCCGCCTGCATCAACTGGAGCTTATGCATCCTGCCCCCGAGGTTTTGGCCACGAATACTCAACGGGCGGTATGGATCGAGCAAAGCGCTTCTTACTTCCGCTGTCTGGAATAAGAAGCGGCTTTAAGGTGGAAGGAGTGCCAAGAGACCTCAAACGAGTCTGCTCGATTGCGTGCTGAAGTCGACGCGAACGCTGCCCGGGTGAAGGCTATCTTTGAGGGTCTTCTGCAAAGTATTTCTGACGGGCTAGCACTGAAGCGGAAGCTTGATACCGTCGAGCGTGATGCCTAAGGCCGCAAAGCTGCTCAGCAAGCAGTTGAGGAGGAGCTTTCATCCTACACGCAGCAGCGGGCCCAGGTGGAGGCGAAGTTGGCTGCGGCAGCCGCTCAGGAGGAGGCGTTGAAGGAAGTGGGAGAGCAGCTCGTAGATTTGTTGAAGACGCTTCCTTCTCCGTGAACATTTTGTATCATTTGCAATTGTAAATAAAATGTATTTGTTTCTTTTATTCTTTACCACAATGTATCTTGTACTCAATCAAATTTATGAATAAAAGATATACATTCTTCAAAAATGTCTTGTGTCATTTCTCTGCCTTCTCCTTCTTTTATTATCAGCATAATACCTTCAAGAGCATCGACCCGCAGGTTCAGATCTCCTGCTTAAGACTTTTCAACTTTATGAGCCGTGAGGGTCTTATAAAGACTTTTCTCCCTACGGATCGAGAGGATCTCGTAGGTGTATTTTCTCCTTAGGAATCGTGAGGATTCCTAAGTGCGTTTTCTCTTATAAGTCGTACGAATCTTATAAGAGAATTTTTCACTCTTACGAGTCGAGAGGACCCGTAAGCGGTTGTTTCCCTCCTTGTCGAGATTCGACTTTAGAGAGTGTGACCTGTGAATAGTGTGCAAGAGTCCATTTTGGATTGACTTGCAAGGTCCCAGTGCTTAGGAAATAGGTTTTTTAATCCCCGCTGCCTAAGGCTTTATCTCACGAGTCGAGGCGAATCGGGAAGTTCTCGCAAAGACATTGATTTCTCTGCGGGTCGACGCGAGTCGAGATGTTCTCGTTAAGGACGCTGATTTCCCTGAATCGAGGTATTTGCCAAGGACACTGATTTCCCTGGGGTTGAAACGAGTCGAGGTATTCCTGCAACGCTGATTTCTCTGCGGGTCAACGCGAATCGAGGTGCTCTCGTTAAGGACGATGATTTCCCTGAATCGAAGAGGTTGCCAAGGACACTGATTTCCCTGGGGTTGAACGAGTCGAGGTATTCCTGCAAAGACGCTATTTTCTCTGCGGATTGACACGAATCGAGATGTTCTCTTCAAGGACGCTGATTTCCCTGAATCGAGGTATTTGCCAAGGACACTGATTTCCCTGGGGTTGAAACGAGTCGAGGTATTCCTGTAAAGATGCTGATTTCTCTGCGGGTCGACGCAAACCAAGATGCTCTCGTCAAGGACGCTGATTTCCCTGAATCGAGGAGGTTGCCAAGGATACTGATTTTCCTGGGGTTGAAACGAGTCGAGGTATTCCTGCAAAGACGCTGATTTCTGTGCGGGTCGACGCGAACCAAGATGCTCTCGTCAAGGACACTGATTTCCCTGAATCGAGGAGGTTGCCAAGGACACTGATTTCCCTGGGGTTGAAACGAGTTGAGGTATTCCTGCAAAGACGCTGATTTCTCTGCGGGTCGACGTGAATCGAAGTGCTCTCGTCAAGGACGCTGATTTCCCTGAATCGAGGAGGTTGCCAAGGACACCGATTTCCCTGGGGTTGAAACAAGTCGAGGTATTCCTGCAAAGACGCTGATTTCTCTGTGGGTCGACGCGAATCGAGATGTTCTCGTCAAGGACGCTGATTTCCCTGAATCGAGGTATTTGCCAACGACACTGATTTCACTAGGGTTGAAACGAGTTGAGGTATTCCTGCAAAGACGCTGATTTCTCTGCGGGTCGAAGCGAACCAAGATGCTCTCGTCAAGGACGCTGATTTTCCTGAATCGAGGAGGTTGCCAATGACACTGATTTCCCTGGGGTTGAAACGAGTCAAGGTATTCCTGCAAAGACGCTGATTTCTCTGCGGGTCGACGCGAACCAAGATGCTCTAGTCAAGGATGCCGATTTCCCTGAATCAAGGAGGTTTCCAAGGACACTGATTTCCCTGGGGTTGAAACGATTCGAGGTATTCCTGCAAAGACGCTGATTTCTCTGTGGGTCGACGCGAGTCGAGATGCTCTCATCAAGGACGCTGATTTCCCTGAATCGAGGAGGTTGCCAAGGACACTGATTTTCCTGGGGTTGAGATGATCTCTGGTGGTCTTTCAGGTTTTATATGAGTTACCGTCAAGACCCTGAAGCTAGGAATTTAGCTTTCGCTTCGCTTGCAGTGGTGTGTCCGAATCCTGTTGGAGGAGGGACGCTGTAGTGACATTTCGTCTGTTGTGTAGAGACAAATCGTCGAAGTGGTGATCACTCCACGTCGGGGTGAGATGATCTCCGATTGTCTTTCGGGCTTTATATGAGTTACCGTCAAGACTTGGCTCCATTTTCTGATGGAGCATGGGGAGGGAAGATATGTTTCCTTCTGTGTTTGCGCCCCTGGATTATATACAGGGATTGCTGTGATATCTCCTGTAGGACATAAATTTCTTTATATATATTTTTATTTCAATCCGCGGTGCTCTATCATTTCAGCTTTTTATATCGCGAAAATCGCGATTGCCCAATTATTTCGGCTATTTTTCGCGGTGCCCAATCATTTCGGCTATTTATTTTATTTTTACTCGCTGCTTTTTATTGCGAGTTGCCCAATCATTTCGGCTATTTCGTATGCATGTGTTTTTACTTGCTGCTTTTTATTGCAAGTTGCCTCATCATTTCGACTATTTTGCATGCATGTATGGCTCGCAAGCTTCTTACTGCAAGCTTGGGATTAGACACCGATTTTGGCATCAGCACCGCTACAACTGGGATATTGCCGGGAGCGAATCATCACTTGTCTCTGTCGATGTTGAACAAAGGTGGCTTAGTAAAAAGGGTTAGGATCTTGTCGACTAAGGCTTTTGACTTCATGAGCCGTAAGGGTCTCACAAAGGTATTTCTCCCTACAAGTCGTGAGGATCTCGCAGGTGTATTTTCTCCTTAGGAATTGTGAGGATTCCTAAGTGTATGGTCTCCTGTAAGTCGTAAGGATCTTATAAAAGGGTGTTTTCTCCTTATAAGTCGAGAGGACTTACAAGGGCTGTTTTCCGTGCAAACATATTCTCAGTCACGGATGAGACTTGGTTAGGGAACTGTTTATTCGCGCCCGTGGATTGTATACAAGGGTCAGTATTGAGCCACTTGTATGGCAATATCGAAGGTTGTGGGGGCTACTTAAGAACAGGTTCAGGTCTCTGTAACTTAAGACTTTCAAATCTTATGAGCCATGAGGGTCCCATAAGAGAGTTCTCTTTGCGAGTCGTGAGGATCTCGCAAGTGTAATTTCTCCTTAAGAATCGTAGGGACCCCTAAGTGTGTCGCTCCCTTGTGAGTAGTAAGGATCTCACGCGGATGGTTTCTCCTTACAAGGTCGAGAGGACCCTGCAAGTGTCTTTTAACGAGATTGCGCCCTTTTCGGGTTTTCACAAATACTCGCCGGTAGCCCTGCTGTTTTTACTCACGGAGCCCTTTCGGGTTTTCATCCGTGCCCATTTTGCTTATGGACATACCGTTTTCTTTTTCTCTCTTTTTTTATTTTTATTCTTTTCTTTTTCTAACGAGGTTGCGCCCTTTCGGGTTTTCACAAACACTCGCCGGTAGCTCTGCTGTTTTTACTCATGGAGCCCTTTCGGGTTTTCATCCGTGCCTATTTTTCTTATGGACATAATGTTTTTTTATTCTCTTTTTTTTATATCACGTCAGTGTTCCCCACCGAAAGACGGCGCGATGCAGGGACGTCTTGCCTGAGATTCAGGACAGATGCTAATTGGTGCTATCCGTCTACCTCTCCGAAGATACCAAGTTGATTTATGGCACCATGCATCGAAGGTTTAAACGGATGCGTCCGATGTAGCAGACTTCGTCAGATTCCCCTTCACTTGAGGGGTTTTTGATTGTGGGGACGCTCTTCCCTGCAGGCGCAAGCCCCTGCAGTTATTACGCTATCACATTGCGGTAACAACTTTCTCCTTCTCCAGATGATCACTTCGTGTCGTGTGTGTTTGTTTTGTGTTTGGTTGCCCGTGGATTGTATACGTAGACTGAGTTATGTCGTCGCCCATAGGGCGTGGACTAGTCCAAATCCGTATTATCTTAGATTTGGGTTTGGGGGTTTGGGTTTAAGGATACGTTAGCTTCATTTAAGACTAAGATCGACTTAAACGTTTGTTAAGGATACGCCAGTCTGGTTTTTAGACTAAGATCAACTTAACGGGATCGTTTAGATCCAACAAGAGAGCAATTAATGGGGGCCCTGTTGTTTAGTTTAGTGATATTGCGGTCAATAGGTAGTTTAAGGACATTGCGGTCCATAGGTAGTTTAAGGACATTGCGGTCCAATATTAGTTTTAAGATGTTGCGGTCAAGGTTAAGGACATCATAGTCCATGGATTTAAGGACTCCACAGTCCGGCATTAGTTTTAAAATATCACGGTCGAGGTTAAGGACATCATAGTCTGTTGTTAGTTTTAAGACATTCCGGTTAAGGTTAAGGACGTCATAGTCCGTTGTTAGTTTTAAGACATCCCGGTCAAGGTTAAGGACCTCATAGTCCATGAGTTTAAAGACCCCACAGTCCGTTGTTAGTTTTAAGACATCCCGGTCAAGGTTAAGGACATCATAGTCCATGAGTTTAAGGACCCCACAATCCGTTGTTAGTTTTAAGACATCCCGGTCAAGGTTAAGGACGTCATAGTCCGTTGTTAGTTTTAAGACATCTCGGTCAAGGTTAAGGACATCATAGTCCATGAGTTTAAGGACCCCATAGTCCGTATCAATGTGCGGTTGTCAGGACCCGTCACCTCTTTGAAGACGTTGAGGGATTACAACGCCAAGTATCAAAGGAATGAAGAGATGTACCCTTAAACCAAGGTAGATAAAATGATCTTTCGCCCAATTTGGAAACTAAGATCAATTATTGTATTATGAACCCATTGGCCCAGTTGAATTTGAATTGAGGACTTATGGCCATCTTGGGCTAAGTCCAATTGTGTTTGGGATATTGGCCTTCTGTTGATTCATTGAAGAAGAGGCTTTCCCTCTAGAAACTTAGCCAATTGGGCTAAGGCCAGTGTTTGAACACCAGAGACCAACAGTGTTGAACACTGGTATTGAGATTGACAAACTGGTGTTAAACACCAAAATATAATCAGTGTTACATACTAGCAACAAGGCTTTCAAATTAGTGTTAAACACTAAAGCAAATCAGTGTTAAACACTGGCCAGAGAGATTTAAAATTAGTGTTTAAACACTAAAGCGAATCAGTGTTAAACACTGGAAATAGAGATTCCAAATTAATGTTAATCAGTGTTAAACACTGGTAACAGAAATTTTAATTTAGTGTTAAACACTGCTAACAGAGATTTAATTTAGTGTTAAACACCAAGAAATTCAGTATTAAACACTAAAAATAGAGTTTTTTCAATTAGTGTTACACACTAAAGCAAATCAGTGTTAAACACTGGATACAGAGGTTTCAACTTAGTGTTAAACACTAAGGCAAGAGGGGTCACGTGGTAGCACGTGAGAGCGCCTTCCTTCTCTTTATTTGTTCTGTCAAGAGTATTGAATACTTTGGAGCATCACGTGCTGTCATGTGATGGGCGTTTAAGTGTTTGTCTGTTAGAGCTTCTGCCAAGGGGTCACATGGGGCACGTGAGGCGTTGCCTCAAAGCCCTTCTCTGTGGATCTTTTCAGGGGTCACGTGGTAGCATGTGACCCTGGTTCTTTGTATGTTTTAAAGATCCGTTAATCTTTTAAGAATTAAATTATTCATAGTGGCAAATGTCAGAACTTGCGGTGGCTTAACAAGTGATTTTCCGATTACTATTGGTTTGCATCAAGGATCTGCATTAAGTCCTTTCCTGTTTACCATCGTGATGGATGAGCTTACTAGAACTATCCAAGATGAAGTCCCTTGGTGCATGCTATTCGCTGATGATATTGTTCTAGTAAATGAGACGAAAGCAGGGGTAAATGCCAAATTGGAATTATGGAGACAAACATTGGAATCTCGGGGATTCAGATTGAGCAGGTCCAAGACAGCATATATGCACTGCAAATTTAGTAGCCAGAGAAATCAAAACCATATTGGTATAACATTGGAAGGGCAAGAGATATCACCGAGCGACCAGTTTAGATATCTAGGTTCCATCATCCAAAGGAATGGGGAGATCGATAGTGATGTTAATCAAAGGATCCAAGCTGGTTGGTTGAAATGGAGGAGTGCAACAGGGATTTTGTGTGATCGTAACTTTCCGTTAAAATTGAAAGGGAAGTTTTATCGGAGCGCTATTCGGCCTGCCTTATTATATGGTACAGAATGCTGGGCTCCTAAGAAGCATCATACACAGAAGATGCACGTAGCGGAGATGCGCATGCTTCGTTGGATGTGCGGTAACACTAGAAAAGACAAGGTACGAAATGAGGATATTCGTGCAAAAGTTGGTGTAGCACCCGTGGAGGAGAAGATGCGGGAAAACCGGCTTAGATGGTTTGGTCATGTGCGACGCAGACCTATGGAAGCACCGGTTCGACGAATAGATACTCTCGATATGGGTAATGGCAAAAGGGCAAAAGGGAGACCGAAGAAAACATGGATGGAGGCGATACGAAACGATATGGTTGCCAAAGGACTCAATGAAAGTATATTGTTCGATAGAAGTGAGTGGAGACAGAGGATTCATGTGTTGGACCCGGCGTGATTCTCATGTTGGTTCATGTAGCCTACCCCTTATACAACAACAACAACTGAGCCTTTTATCCCAAGCATAAGGGGTAGGCTACATGAACCAACATGAGAATCACGCCGGGTCCAACACATGAATCCTCTGTCTCCACTCACTTCTATCGAACAATATACTTTCATTGAGTCCTTTGGCAACCATATCATTTCGTATCACCTCCATCCATGTTTTCTTCGGTCTCCCTTTTGCCCTTTTGCCATTACCCATATCGAGAGTATCTATTCGTCGAACCGGTGCTTCCATAGGTCTGCGTCGCACATGACCAAACCATCTAAGCCGGTTTTCCCGCATCTTCTCCTCCACGGGTGCTACCCCTTATGCTTGGGATAAAAGGCTCAGTTGTTGTTGTTGTTGATAGGGTTAAACCCTAGCAATAAACTTTAGAGGAATTAAATTCCTATTTCCTTCTGAAGACTTATATTCTTGGATAGGGTTAAACCCTGATTTCTTTTCTGTAGAAATTAAATTCCTCATATATGTAAAGAATTAAATTCTACTTTCTTCTTTTTAAGGGAATTAAATTCCTGTGATTTTGAGAGAATTAAGTTCTCAATTAGGGTTAAACCCTGGTTCTGTCCATTTTTGAAGGAATTAAATTCCTATAACATAGGGTTAAACCCTGATTTTATCTCAAATGAATTGAATTCCTATAATTCTGTGAGAATTAAATTCTCAAAACTTGATTCCTCCTCTATGTTTTGGATCTGCATGGCAAGATCTCAACCCAATGAGAATTAAATTCTTAACTCATGGGGAGATGTACACTTTGCAGGTCCTCCACCAGAGAAAGAACTAAGTTCTTTTCTTTATCTAAGAGTTAAACTCTTTTGAGAATTAAATTCTCTTTTTAAGCCTCTCCTTTCTTACCTAGGGTTTTCTTTTGCAGAGGATCAATTTCTTCCAAATTCTCAAGGCTCTATCTCTCTTTCTTTGTATGTCTCTGTTTTTTTTCGGCTCCTATTTATAGGAGGAGGAAAAGAATCAATCTATTTGGTAAATCTCTCATTGAAATATTTGATTTGTTCATTGGGAGATTTGATTTATCTTCATCATTATTCTGGGCCTTTGGATTATCAGGTGAATTTTATTCGCCATTGGATCTTAAATCCCATGATATCTCTTTGTTATTTCGGTTAGATTTTAGGGGGAAATCTTTCCAAGCGCAAGGTTTTTCCATAAATTGGTGATATTTAATCACCTTTAGATTTTTAATCCAACGGTTTCAGATAATTCTTTTCTATTTAGAAAGATTTGAATGATCTCTCTTCAGAATTTAATTCTGTTAAAGAATAAGGCTTTTAAAGCCGGTTACGTGTGGCCACGTGACCGTTGGTCATGTGTGAGCACGTGACCCCTAGTCACGTGTAAGCACGTGACCCCTGGAATGGGCTTCTCTTCTTCTGCACTCTGTTCTTTGCCGCTGCTTAACCATCACGTGCCAACACGTGACCACTGGTTACGTGTGAGCACGCGATGCCTCTTCTGAATCTTTTCCTGATTTTTAATCAGGGATCAAATGCCCCCACAGTGTTGTTCTCACGTGTCTGCACGTGAGTGCAACGTTGTTACCTTTTATGACCGTTGGATCAACCTAGGGAGTAGGGTAGATGAAACGTCTTCAATCCCATCTTATAAATGCCCATGTCTCTTCAGAAGAGCCTCCACTTTTCTCATCTTCTTCCTTTGAGAAATTTTCCCTTGAGAATTTAATTCTCGTTTCCAGAGCTTAGTTCTCTGCTTCAAACTTTTCAGAGTTTAACTCTGTTCGAGAGACCCCTTTTCCTCAGGTAATGGTGTTGGACGATCGAAGCACCTTCATTTTAACAAAACTCTCTGGATTTTAAATCCACATAAAGGGTTTCACCCCTTTTAACATGAACCCATTCTTTCAGGTTCATCAACGAAAATAGAAAACCATTTAATCTTCGAACAGTAGATCTCTTAGGGTTTATCTGATCTTCAAGGAGATGGTGAGATCTGTTGCTTTTTCCAAGGAATTTAATTCCATTTGAGAATGTTTCTGGGAATTTAATTCCCTTCTCTTAATAAGGAATTTAATTCCTATGAAGAACTCAGTTCTTCACATGGAGGCTTCTTAGGGTTTTCTTGCCCTGGGTTGTCCTTCTGTAATCAATGAAGAAGAAGCTTGTAATGATGTCTTCTTCTGGGAATTTAATTCCCTTGATTCTATTTGATTTGTTGCAGAGTCCAAAGTGGAATTCTCTTAGGAGAGTGTGTAGGGTCATTTAAAGTCCACTGTTTATTTAATTAGAATATTCCCTTTGTCTCATTATAATTTTCGTGCCTCATCATTAGCCAGCCGTCATCTTGATTTCGTGGGACCCCCATGTTTTGTAACTAATGGTCTTGTGAAAAGAGTTTGCTGTCGCTTTCTTCATTTGTCTTCATATATATATATATATATATATATTGCTGGTTTCGCTTTTGACAGTTTTCCTTTATTTGATTTCAGGTGCGATGGCTTCTGTTCCGTACTTTCCCTTCACTCGCTCAGAGGCCGCTTTTCCTCAATCGCTATCTGATGAGGAAGCGATGGCGATGATCCAGGCTCACGACCCGAACTGCACTAACTTACTTCTATGGGGGACTTGGTATAGCCATATCATCCGGGGACGCCGGAGTTTCCTCTGTGAAGTGCCGACGGAGCCCACTTTCCCGTTCTTGCCGATGGACCCTCCGAGGACGGTTTTCGCTGTGGAGATGCCAAATTGGACTTCAACGGGACGGCTCGAGCCTTCAATAACCGGTATCCCGAATCATCCGGTCCCGCCATAGATATCCTGGGACGATGCATTTGTTAGGGTGAGGCCCACCCATGGGTACAGATTTATAAGATAGGGCTCACTCTTCGACACCCTACGGGTTACCTCCTCTGGGCTCGCTATATCCTTGCCACCCATCGTGCGCGACTGCAGAAGGTCGAATTCTACCAGGCGATATATGCGTCACTTTTCCATTATCAATCCCCGCATGTATGGTGGGTTAAGGCATTCTTGAATCAATAGAATCTCCCCATCAACACTTTTCTTCTGGGGGACAGAGAGGTTTCGATCTCTTTGGGGGAATTTTATGAGATCTCGGGGCTGCCAATTCGAGGAACGCTTTATGAGGAGTTCTGCCCTCTGATGAATACGTCTTTGAACCTGAGCCCGCACCGCTTGACGGCTTGTCTATTGAGAACGCCGTCCACCACAAGCGTCCCAGTTGATCAACGTGCTAAGTATCTTTGATCGATTGTTCACCGAATCTGAGGAGCAGGGCGTTACTTTCAAGAGCTTCATTGCCCGTTTCCTTCGCGAGGGTGTCTTATCGAAGACGGCTCCGAAGTTTGCAAACATCAAAGACCCTTTTGGGTTTGGTCCGAAGAAGCTGCCGACTAATGAATCAAATCTGCCGTAATACTACATCCCCATAATGTCGCCGACGTCTTTCGAATCCATCGCAGCTCCCGGCATGGATAAGGAGACATTCTTCGTTGGGTTCATCAGTGACTGGCTCAGCTGGTTTGTTATCCCTATGCATCGCTACATTATGAGAGCTTCGGTCATCTATCCGGCTTACCGTATAGCTAAGGGAATGCGGCTGGCCATTGGCATTCCAGCATTGGCGCATCTTTATCACGGGTTGGGCGCTGCGGCTAATACTTCCACCCCTGGCATAGATGTGGTAAACTTTTCGCTTCACTACTTTACGCCCTGGATCGAAATGCACATCTTGGGTGCTTTCGCTATACATCAAAAGCCTGCATTTTATGACGCCTATACTTCCCTCGGCTTATGCGATTGGTGGATGCTTTTGGCGCTGACCCGACTCAATTTGGGGCTATTCGGGCGTTGATTACTCCTTACGCCACTGCTGGTGGGTTAGTATTTAATGATCGGGTCTTATCTTCTTCCGCGGGTTCGGCCCAGCCGTTTTGGGACCGGTCAGAAGATAACGCGCCCTCTTTGAGGCCCCGCGCTTATACACAATTAGACCGGGTTATCTGGTATTCCGTCAGGATATCACGGCCCTTTTCATGTGGCACAATCCGCACCGCTTTGCTCGGCAGTTTGGCTATGATCAGGGTGTCCCATTCGAGGCTTTCATAGTCGCGCTGGTTCCTTCGCTCGAGGCCGTTCGAGATGCCGCCCATCATTTTGTGAGGTTGAACACCGGCTCTCAGTTCATGATTCCTGATGGTTATTACATCCCCCGATGCATGGGGTTGTTCACGGGTTGGTATCTCCATCGAATCGACCCGGTTATTATTGAGGAAAGAAGGGTACTTCTTGGTTACGGTGCCCCTACTCAAGTTTCGGCCACGGGAGCTGCGCTGCGACCGTGCGCTCCGGTCCGCTTTCCTCTGAGGGATACTGGCACCGCGCTTATTCCAGGGGAATCGGGGGTGGATCTCACTCCAACAGCTGGTATGCCTCCAGGTACTCGGTCGTGGGGTAGACGGGCTCCGGTGGCAGCCCCACCTCCCGAGGCAGCACCGCACTTCATGGCATCGACAATGGTGGTGTCCTCCCCGATTGTGGCACCGGGTGAGGGTGACAGGGATGAGGGTGTCGAAGGTGATGTGGGCCGGCGTCGTACTACGGCTCCGCGGGGAAGGAAGCGGTCATCTTCGACGACCGGCTCTAGGTCCAAGCATCGCAGGAAGGTTGCTACTAACTTGCTCGACTCTTTAACAGAGTCTGAGCCTATTCTTGAAGATGAGCCGTTGGCCTTGCCGGAATCGGACGCTGGACTACTTTTCCCGAGTTCGGCCGTCGAGGAAGCCACACAGTTGGCTAAGGCTATAAGACATTCCAAAGACGCGTCTCAGAATGCCAGGGTTCCGAAGAAGCCCTATCCTGCTGTAATCTTTTACGAAGACCCCTCATAGATTCGGCGGTGGTTTATCGGCCGTTTGGAGGAATGGAGGGAAAGGGCCCTGAAGCAGGCCGCTTCAGAGGACGCAGCGGACGCACTTTCTTTGTGGATCGGCGGCCATGAGTCTACCCTCGAACCCCGGCGAGCACGCCTCCTTGAGAAGGAGCAGCGGCTTGAAGAAGCCATATTGATGGCTTCCCTACGCATCGGTATGTTTTTGTTCTTTTTTTGTAGCTTTTCAGATTATTTACGCCTGTATATATGTATCCTTATTCTTGTGTGAATTGTGCAGAATCTTCGACGATGGGGGAGCTCCCTACGGGCTCATTGAAGCTAAACCCACCCTGTCGAAATTCCCGATGAAGCATTGCTCGATGTGGAGGGGACTGATGAGGCTGCTCCTCTTACAATAGAGCTTCCAGTGGCGGTTCTTGATCACGGAGCGCCTGCTCCTTTGAGGGAGGCTCCTTTGGTGGTCACCACCCCACCGACTCTTCCCGAAGGCGGCCCAGAGGCTGAGATGGAGGTAGTCGGGACTACCCTCCCTTTGTTGGAGTCCGAGGTCATGGCAGAGGCCGTCGAAGCCGCTATCCCCTCGACTCAGAACGGGAGGAGTGTTGAAGGTAACCTTCTGCATTCTAAATTAGCAATCTTTCCGTGGTCTGAACTCTTTTATTTTCCCCAGAATTGTGCGGGCTGGCGGCCTCTATCGCTGATTTGTCGCATCAGCAATCGTTTCAGTGTTTATTGGAGATGGCAGCTCCGCAGGCGATCTCCCCTCACCGCATTTTCCTTTCCTCTGGGCAAGGTTAGCGTCGTTCGCCATTTTTTATCATAGCATTGTTGCCATTTTGCGAAATGACGTTGATGTCCCTTATAGTTTTGGAAGCCGACGACGAGGTCGAGGTCGTTGAAGGGTCAGGGGAACCTTCAGCTCCTACTTGCATGGCCGTAGGTAAGTGACATTTCATTATAATCCTATTTGTTCTTTTTCTTAAGAATTTTATTGACATCTTTCAAATTTGAACAGCCCTGCCAGTCTCCATAGCGTTGGAATCACGCATCGTGATGCCGCCCGGCCCCTATGCTTTACGGGCTTCAGAACGCTTGGCCCAATAAGCCTCGTCTCCTTATCATCTTTGATTGAGGAGCTCCGTGCTGGCAGCGCGACCACAGCTGAAGCATTTGCCACCGAAGCTAACGGTTCTCTTCCTTTTCTTGCTACCTACCATAACGAAGAGGTAGTGCGAGTCTGGGTGGAGTTCTGTCGGCAGGTGGAGGCTTGCTTGCACGCCCTTGAGTGTTCCCGCCTTTCTTCGGAAGCCGTGGATGCAAAGGCGGAGTTGCGGGGGCTGATAGCCCGGTGTGCGACAAATATGGTATTATGCGAGAAAAGGCTCAGTCGCAAATTCTTAGAAAGGGAGCTGGCCTCCAAGGCGTTGAGCGAGATTCAAACCAACCTCACGGTCAAAGATAATAAAGCTTATGAACTTTGGTGGGTGCTTCAAGAGTCTATCAAAGAGATAGTGGCTCTTGATAAAGCTGTCGTGTTTACTCGCGAAAGGGTCGAGGCTCACAAGGCTACTGAGAAAGAGCTCGAAGATCGGCTCGCCTCGTATCATGCTCAGCAGGCTCAGGCAGAGGCTCGTCTTCTGGCAATCTTAGATCATGAAACTGCGGCCCACCAAAAGCAGGATGAGCTAGCAAAATTGCTAAGTCGCTCGTCGGCTTGAAAAACTTGTATCTTTTTCTTTCTTTTTGTACACACTCTTGAATGAGAGTATCTTCTTTTTGTTCTTTCATAACTGTACTTTGTATTCATTTTGGTTTATGAATAAAGACATATTTTTCTTCTCAATGGTGTGTCTCTTTTATCGAATGTGTTCAGCGAACAATTTATCTTGATCTCCTTACAGGGCATCAATGGCTTAGGATTTAGGGTTAAGATCTGCCTCCTAAGACTTTTGAGCTTTATGAGCTGTGAGGGTTTCATAAAGAGTTTTTCTCCCTACAGGTCGAGAGGATCCCGCAGGTGTAAGTCCTTCTTAGGAATCATGAGGATCTTAAGCAGGTTTTCCCTTGAGAGTCGTAAGGATCTCATAAGAGAGTTTTCTTCCTTACAGGTCGTGAGGACCCGCAAGTGCTGGGTGCGGTCGCCCTTATCCGTGTTTCACGGGATCAGGGGTCGCTTTGGGATGTTTTCCTTGGTATCGTAGTTTAAAGACATCGCGGTCAAGGTTAAGGACATCATAGTCCGTGGATTTAAGGACTCCACAGTCCGTCGTTAGTTTTAAGACATCCCGGTCGAGGTTAAGGACATCATAGTCCGTGGATTTAAGGACTCCACAGTCCAATGTTAGTTTTAAGACATCACGGTCAAGGTTAAGAACATCATAGTCCGTGGATTTAAGGACTCCACAGTCCGATGTTTAGTTTTAATACATCACGGTCAAGGTTAAGGACATCATAGTCCATGGATTTAAGGACTCCACAGTCCGATGTTAGTTTTAAGACATCCCGGTCAAGGTTAAGGACTTTATAGTCCGTGGAGTTAAGGATTCCACAGTCCGATGTGTGGTTGCAGGGACCCGTCACCTCTTTGAAGACGTTGAGGAATTACAACGACAAATATCAAAGGAGTGAAGAGATGTACCCTTGAACCAAGGTAAATTCAGTCCAGAATCATGGTGGTTGATTGTTAGTTTTAAGACATTACGGTCGCGGTTAAGGACATCATAGTCCGTGGATTTTAAGGACTCCACAGTCCGATGTTTGCTCTGGATGCTTCACACGAGTTCACTGCCGTGTTCGGCGAGGACCAGGCCCGCTCTGGGCATTTTGCGCAGGGTCAAAAAGTGACGTTATCCACGTTCCACGGGACCAGGAATTTTGCACTAGATGCTTCACACGGGTTCACTGTCGTGCTTGGCGAGGACTAGGCTCTGCTCTGGATGCTTCACATGGGTTCACTGCCGTGCTCTGCGAGGACCAGGATTTGCTCTGGATGTTTTCCACGGGGTCAAAGAGTGACGTTATCCGTGTTCCACGTAACCAGGAATTTTGCATTAGATGCTTCACACGGGTTCACTGTCGTGTTCGGCGAGGACTAGGCTCTGCTCTGGATGCTTCATACGGGTTCACTGCCGTGCTCTGCGAGGACCAGGATCCGCTCTGGACGTTTTCCACGGGGTCAAAGAGTGACGTTATCCGCGTTCCACGTAACCAGGAATTTTGCACTAGATGCTTCATACGGGTTCACTACCGTGTTCGACGAGGACTAGGCTCCACTCTGGATGCTTCACACGGGTTCACTGCCGTGCTCTGCGAGGACCAGGATCCGCTCTGGACGTTTTCCACGGGGTCAAAGAGTGACGTTATCCGCGTTCCACGTGACAAGGAATTTTGCACTAAATGCTTCACACAGGTTTACTGCCGTGTTCGGCGAGGACTAGGCTCCGCTCTGGATGCTTCACACGGGTTCATGTTCATAACATAATATTGCATTTTATATCCCCCATTCTTATGCATTTAAGAATAAAAACAGGTACTTTTGACCCATGTCTGCTACATGTTATAGGTTATAGGTTCTTGGAGCAAAAACAGTAAAAAACACAAAAGACGACACAAAAGAAGGATTTTTGACCAACAAATAAGAAGATCTTAGTAAAGCCTAGAAGAAGAACAGTTCACCATCAACAAGGCAACACAAGATCAAAAATGTCAAAGCGGACGGTTAAAAATCCATTGCAAAGTGTTCACTGAAGATCTGGAATCACTGTAGAAGCCCAAATGGGAAACTAACTGAAGAAATGAAAAGCCCAGAAGAACCTAAGGCAGCCCAAGAAAAATAATCAGGAGACCTCACTAAAGGGCCACGGAACCGCGGCCCAAGCGTGCCATTGCCGCGGTTCCGCGGCCGTATGAAGCCCTCTCTCAAATAAAATTTTACCATAATGTTAGGACGGCTATGAAAAGGTTCTTTGGGGGTATATTTGTAATTGTAGACATGCAGAGCAATTGTAAACCTAGGGTTTCTATGTCCTATAAATAGAACCCAAACCGTTGTATTTTTCGTATGCCGCTATTCACGAATAAAATTCTGTTTTCTTGAAATTAGAGCGCATCAATCGTAAGTAGGTTATTTTTCTTGCCCTAGTTATAGTTTTTCATATCTGCCCTAGGTAAATTATTTTCTCGCCTTAGTTTAATTTAATTTAGAATTTTATTAACTTGCAATAGATGTTTCTTCTCTTTAATAAAATCATGTCTTTCTTCATCCCCTCAATGAGCGAGTAGTTTCCTCGCTTGTTAGGGTTAGGAATAGGAAAGGATTTGTGAGATGAAGATCTCTCATCTCTT
Organism: Agapanthus africanus; assembly: GCA_030015575.1. Classification (NCBI taxonomy): domain Eukaryota; kingdom Viridiplantae; phylum Streptophyta; class Magnoliopsida; order Asparagales; family Amaryllidaceae; genus Agapanthus; species Agapanthus africanus. The sequence goes on from JASDDO010000008.1 coordinate 101,017,441, forward strand.
TTCGTTGCCAATCTTTTATGAACATTAGAACTACATGCATACCTTCTTATTCCGCTCCCAACGGCACTCTACCCTCGAGATAACGGTGATTCCGTAGTCTAAAGGCCCGGATTTTAAGGTTTTCCATGGAGGTTAGGGTAAAGATTAATAAAGGAAGGACAAGGATCTAGAGGAAGAATCAATCTTCCCAATCATCCTAATCCCCTTTATAAATATTTACCATAACACTAATATGATATATTTAATTAATGGCAATGGAAAGAGATGTAGATCTTTGTTTACCAAATTTTCCCTAAACCTAATCCTAGCAAGTTTCTAATCCTAGTATCATACAACTTCAATTTTTAGGTTTAATTATAAGTCCAAACACCATTTGGAATTAACTCGTAAGAACTTAAAAGGAGATTTACAACATCCCTGTGGACCGACCCGTATTCACCGGCTAGCTTCATGCGACGCCGTTCTTGATTGCGGTAAATATTTTTGATCGACAAAACCTCTCTCTAAATCAAATGGCGCCATCGCCGGGGATGGCGTAAAATTTCCTTTTTGTAATTTCGGGTTAATATAAAATATAAAAAAATCTGAAAAAAAATCTGAAAAAAAATCAAAAATATAAAAATTCTATCATCTTTTATTGTTTGAAGGGTTTTCTTTGTGAATTTTTGCAGGTATGACGGATTTGAAACAATACAGAAGGCAAAACAGAAAAAGATACATCAAAACAGGAGGAAATTGAAAGTACAGAGCAGTTGAGAAAATCCGGAGCCCTGATACCTCAAGACGACCGCGATTCCGCTGCTATTACCCACCTAAAACCGCGATTCCGCCGCGCTTTGATCTCTTCTCTGCGAAAAATTTGCATGGTTTGATTTCTTTCCTTCTCCTCTGCAAATCCCCATATATCTTTTGCCAAATCTTCTGCAGGATTCTTTGCGCTAAAAATCTTCTTCCCCCTTCCAATAATTGATTTTCTGCAGGATTCTTTGCGCCGCGCTAAATAGCAAACTGATTGCAAGTGATTTACTGCTTTGCATACTTTAATCTGACTTTAAGGGGCTATTGACCGATTTGGATTGGGTGGGGATTTCATCACCCTTCCCAGGACCCCAGAAATTACTTAAAGCATTTGCATTAACCACTCTTAATTAAAAAATATTAGACTCAGCCCTAAGGACGTCGCGCTCAATAGGACAGAGGACTAGTATAGACATCGACCGCTTATCCTAACCTGACTTTGCGGTGTCTAGGCAAGTGTGTCAAGGCTAGTGGTTTTTAATTAGGCCCACAGCGTGGTTCCTTCCCACTTACCTAGCACTTACCTGGCCGCAATTGGCGGTGAAGAGGCGGTTTGAGGTCCTATCTCTAGCCCTTTGGAACAGTTAGGAGCTTTCTAGCTGATCTAGGTGACCCTAGATCTAGGCCTGATTGTGCATGTGTGGTTAATTGCATTTGTGTCACAAGTCTCTTTTCAAAAATCTTTTTGCAAAAGCTCACTTAAAAAGAAAAAGGAAAAACCTTTTCAAAACTTGCAACTTATCGCTAAAGAATCTTTGCACTCACATACACCACTTCTTCTCATTGACGTTTTCTTACCTCCACATTCTGTCTTTCATCTTTCGACTACACTAACCCTTTTAGTGTATGTCCAGTTGGACTAGGGACCCTAGCGCCCGATTAGTCCATGTTTCGTTGGTACCGACCGACGAACCTTTCGACTCCGAAGTCGAAATCCTGTCCACTTCTTCACTTTCACCATCACATTCTTCTTCCGAAGGTATGTCGGGATACAATCCTAACAACACCTTACCGACAGGAATGATTCCACCTCCGTTAGGTGCGAATAACCCGAATCATCCGCCTGTTGAAGCACCCGCACGAGTCGCGCTCCAGGATCTCTTCTACTCTGTCCGCACTTCTTTACCTACCTGTCTTTCACCACCACCGGCAAATGGGGACAATTTTGAGATCAAAACCCACTTCATCAATATGCTGCCTAAGTTTCATGGTTTGGAATCCGAAGATGCATATATCTTTATCAATAAATTCCAAATCGTTTGCGCTATGATGAAAATGACCCAATTAAGTGATGACGCTATAAGGCTAAGGGTCATTTCTTTCACCTTATGTGACCTAGCTGAGAAGTGGCTATATAGCACCGCATCACATTCCATTAGAAATTAGGACGAGTTTTTGAAAGCTTTTCTTAAAAAGTTCTATCCTCATCATAAAACTGCTAGAATCCGTAATGAGATTATACAATTTTCACAGCTTCCTTCCGAACCACTTTGGAAATGTTTTGAAAGATTCAAAGACCTACTCGTTCAATGCCCTCATCATGGGATCGAAAGTTGGCAACTTTGCCAAACATTATACGAGGGATTGAATCCAGCAACGAAGCAGTTGCTAGAAACCATTTGTCAAGGTCACTTTCTATCCAAGTCTAGTGAGGAAGCGTGGTAGTTTCTTGAGGATCTTAGTGAACAAAAAATTTAGTGGGAGAGCACCAAGACCACATCATCTTCTTCTTCTATTGGTCAACCTAGGGCAGGTATACATCAAGTAGAGATGTCAATTGCTATGAAGGTCGAAATGGCCGCTCTTACGAAAAAGCTTGAAGCGCTTGAGACCAAAATCTCAGAACCTTCTCCTGCCCCTGCTGTGCCTCCACGAACTGTTTGTGCTTGTTGTTCGGATCCATCACATCTAACAGAAGAATGTCCTTACACTGCATCTACTCAAGGACAGGATCAAGTCAATGCTGCCTTTCAGCAACGACAAAGAAACGATCCATATTCTTCAACATACAATCCGGGATGGAAGAGCCACCCAAATTTCGCTTGGAACCAAAATAAACAATTCCAAGGAAATAATAATTTTCAAAGGCCTCCTCCTCCACAACAACAAGCACCTCCACAAACTCAATTTCAACAACCTTTCCAACAGCAACCTTACCCTAATCAAGTGAACAATTTTGTGCCTAACACTTCTTACCCACCAAAAAATTTTGTTGAACCTAATAATGACAAGGTTAGCTCACTCGAAAGAAGTCTAGAGGCTTTCCTAAAGTAATCTACACAATCTACAGCAAGATTAGAGACTTCTATTCAATCTTTGGTGCAAAATAGTGCCTCACACGATCAAAGCATCAAATTTTTTGAGGCACAAATTGCACAATTCAATGCTGCATTAAAAGAGCGAGAGAAAGGAAAACTTTCATATCCCGGTCACGCACATGTCGCATATCAACAGCAAACTCATAACGTAAATGCTGTGACCACGTTGAGATCCGGAAAAGTGTTGCAAAATAATGTGGGAATTAACCATGACACCCCTGCCGGTGGTCCTTCTTCATCTTCTTCACCTTCTTCTTCTTCTTCTTCGCCGTCGTCGTTAGAGCCTATTCTTCACCCTTCACATGGCTCTGCTTCTTCTAGCTCGAACGGACCCTCTTCTCACAACACGAACACATCTACATGGGGTTCCGTTCCTACTCAACAATCTGATCCGCAAAAATTGGACTCAACAACATTTCAAAATGCTCATTTTCCAAACCGATTGAGATCCAATAAACCAACTCCACAGATGGAGAAGATTGTAGAGTTATTCAAACAGGTTAGCATAAATATCCCTCTTTGGATGCAATCCAACAAGTTCCTTCATATGCAAAAATCTTAAAGGACTTATGCACCAGAAAGAGGAAGTCACAAGTACCAAAGAAAGTTTTTGTGGCTAGTTCTGTTAGTGATGCTCTTGTCAATTCTTTACCCCCAAAGCGCAAGGACCCCGGTTGTCCTACTATTTCGATCACAATTGGGGACAAGAACATCAATAGAGTACTGTTAGATCTTGGTGCTAGTGTCAATTTGCTACCTTATTCTGTGTACGAACAATTAGGGGTTGGAGAGTTGAAACCCACTCGTTGTACTCTCCAAATGGCTGATCGATCAATCACCCATCCTAGGGGTGAGCTAGAGGATGTGTTGATCAAAGTTGGGGATTTCATATTTCCCGTTGATTTTATTGTTATGGACACACGACCTGTTGCTAACCCACGGAACCAAATTCCAGTGATTCTCGGTCGACCATTTTTGGCCACTTCCGATGCCGTAATAAATTGTCGCAATGGCTCCATGACTCTCTTCTTTGGGAAGACGTCTAGTGAGTTCAATATTTACAATTTAGGAAGTCTGCCCCCGTGCCTAGAACTAGTACACGTGAAGTTTGCTCTATTCACGAAATCACGCAGGAGGACCGAGTTTGAAAGATTCTTGTTTGATGAGAACAGTTTTGACGCCACTAGTGCGTCCCTCCTTGAGCCTACCACCGTTGACACAACCGATATGGATTATGAATGTTTCATTTTTTTGGATGATGATGACTCACAGCCCGAATATGAGTCTTTTGAATTTTTGGATGAGTTAGCTGAACCATCCGAATCGATTGTTTGCAGTGATTTCGAACCTGTGTTGGAATCCTTTGAGTTCGAGATAGATTCCCCAATGATTCTTTCGCCTCCGAAACTCGAACTCACACCCTTGCCGTCTTACCTTAAACATGCTTACATAGGTAAGAATGAGACCTTTCCCGTTATCATATCGTCTTCTCTAGCCCTCGAGCAAGAGAACACTCTTTTAAGGGTTTTACAAGATAGGTGGCAAGTTTGCGGTTGGACTATGGCGGACATCGAGGAGATTAATACCCTCATAACTGAATATCATATGCAAATGATGGATGATGCCAAGTCGATAAAGGATCCACAGAAATATCGTGGGGATAGTGTGGTTAGTCAACTTCCTCCTTTAGAAGTTGAACCACCCCCATTTTTTTAATAAGCTACGAGAATGCCAACATTCCACTGATTGTTGATCATTCCCATTCTCGTCTTGATTTATCACCACCTCCTATCTATTCACTTCCACACTTTCCATACCACCACTTCTATCTTCCCCAATTCTTTTTGGATCGGTACAACACCTTCGTCCATCAACCGATACTCTTTACAGATAAATTTTTCGACTGGTTGGTCTTGACGTTTGGTCTATGCAAAGTTTGGCAGTAATGTCTAATATTGTTTAAATGAAGTTTGGGGGTGTGTATATTATGTAAATATAATAATAAGCAGGAAATCGCTGGCATTATCAACCCACTTGGTGCAGCATGACAGTGAGGACACTGTCCATTTTAAGTTTGGGGGTATGTTCGGTAAGTTTTTCCTTTGCATTCATATGTATATTTCTGCATTGCATCTTTATATAAAAAAATCATAAAAATTTGAAAAAATAAAAAAAAATTAGAAAAAGTAAAACCCATAAAAACTGAAAAATTTCAAAAATTATAAAAATTAATGTATTCAATTCTGGTTAATTGACTTGAGTTTGATAAATAGATTAACTGGCTAGGAACAACTAGATCTTAGACTTAGCAAATTAAAAACCCTAAAAATAACCTTCCTTAGAGTTTAACGGTAGAAAGTATATGTCTTTGTACGTAGATTATTTAGAAATAGCCAAATTTTGGGTTCACTTTTTGGGCTAAGTCGAAACGAAGGAAAAGTATTAAAACTTTTATTAGAGTATAAGTTTCAAAAATAATTCCTAGCTTAAGTCTAGATTCTGAAAACATATACCCTACAAAATGCACAATCACGCACCTTGAAACTTGGAATAGTAGAAGAGACCTTGAAATGCTCTTGTCTAAAGTCCTTAGTACAATGAAAATAAAAGAAAAAAAGTGAATAAAGAAAAAATGGACACTGGTTTTTATGATTACTTAAGGCTGTAAAAATAGAAAAATATTTAGCGAGGGTGCTTCATCACCTAGTGCCTTAGACCAACTGGTTTGGGAGTCACTGCTAAAAGCCTTGGGTGTTGCAAAACTAGGAAGTATATTTTAAAGTGCTAACGCATCTTGTAATCGGTTGTTGGTACCTCAAAAAGTATTAACGGTCGCATGAAGGATGTGTAAGCGAAATTCAAGTAAAAATTCACCAATTAATAAGTGCTTTGGACAATGGACGAGAGTACGATTGCTTGATTTGAATTTCCAAGTGTAGGGGTGATATTTACACATACGTGGGGGTATGTGATTAGAGTTTAGATAAGAGAATGGAATGAAGAATAGAGCTTGTATCTTTAGTAGAGTTGATAGAAATTCCTAAGTGGAGATAGAACTCTAGAAGGAAAACTTAAGAGATGCCGAAAGCTAAGTAATTCTATAGAACATATATAATCTTAAGTTAAATGATGAGGAAGTGTGAAGAATATGGGTAGATAATTTGCGGGTCGATGATAATAGAATTCCTTGTTAGAAAAACCTAATTGGAGAATTAAAGTTGAAAAGCCGAATTGATAGGATTTTGTGGGTGTAATCCGCAGAAAACCCTCAGGAGACAACACTCCTCCTACTAGGGACACCTAGAGGTTTAACGGCTTGTTGTACGTGCTCAGTGCAATCGCGTTTCCCTACGAAAGTGCGGCTAGGTTAGATTTTTATCGAGAATAAAATAATAAGTTTGCTCGAGGACGAGCAAAAGATAAGTTTGGGGGTATTTGTTCATAATATAATATTGCATTTTATATCCCCCATTCTTATGCATTTAAGAATAAAAACATATACTTTTGACCCATGTCTGCTACATGTTACAGGTTACAGGTTCTTGAAGCAAAAACAGTAAAAAACACAAAAGACGACACAAAAGAAGGATTTTTGACCAACAAATAGGAAGATCTTAGTAAAGCCTAGAAGAAGAACAGTTCACCATCAACAAGGCAACGCAAGATCAAAAATGTCAAAGCGGACGGTTAAAAAACCATTGCAAAGTGTTCACTGAAGATCTGGAATCACTGTAGAAGCCCAAATGGAAAACTAACTGAAGAAATGAAAAGCCCAGAAGAACCTAAGGCAGCCCAAGAAAAATAATCAGGAGACCTCACTAAAGAGCCGCGGAACCGCGGCCCAAGCGCGCCATTGCCGCGGTTCCGCGGCCGTATGAAGCCCTCTCTCAAATAAAATTTTACCATAATGTTAAGGCGGCTATGAAAAGATTCTCTGGGGGTATATTTGTAATTGTAGACATGCGGAGCAATTGTAAACCTAGGGTTTCTATGTCCTATAAATAGAACCCAAACCCTTGTATTTTCTTATGCCTCTATTCATGAATAAAATTCTGTTTTCTTGAAGTTAGAGCGCATCAATCGTAAGTAGGTTATTTTTCTTGCCCTAGTTATAGTTTTTCATATCTGCCCTAGGTAAATTATTTTCTCGCCTTTGTTTAATTTAGTTTAGAATTTTATTAACTTGCAATAGATGTTTCTTCTCTTTAATAAAATCATGTCTTTCTTCGTCCCCTCAATGAGCGAGTAGTTTCCTCGCTTGTTAGGGTTAGGAATAGGGAAGGATTTGTGAGATGAGGATCTCTCATCTCTTTTCGTTGCCAATCTTTTATGAACATTAGAACTCCATGCATACCTTCTTATTCCGCTTCCTACGGCACTCTACCCTCGAGGTAACGGTGATTCCATAGTCTAAAGGCCCGGATTTTAAGGTTTTCCATGGAGGTTAAGGTAAAGATTAATAAAGGAAGGACAAGGATCTAGAGGAAGAATCAATCTTCCCAATCATCCTAATCCCTTTTATAAATATTTATCATAACACTAATATGATATATTTAATTAATGGCAATGGAAAGAGATGTAGATCTTTGTTTACCAAATTTTCCCTAAACCTAATCCTAGCAAGTTTCTAATCCTAGTATCATACAACTTCAATTTTTAGGTTTAATTATAAGTCCAAACACCATTTGGAATTAACTCGTAAGAACTTAAAGGAGATTTACAACATCCCTGTGGACCGACCCGTATTCACCGGCTAGCTTCATGCGACGCCGTTCTTGATTGCGGTAAATATTTTTGATCGACAAAACATCATCTAAATCAGTTTACTGCCGTGCTCTGCGAGGACCAGAATCCGCTCTGGACGTTTTCCACGGGGTCAAAGAGTGACGTTATCCACGTTCCACGTGACCAGGAATTTTGCACTAGATGCTTCACACGGGTTCACTGCCATGTTCGGCGAGGACTAGGCTCCGCTCTGGATGCTTCACACGGGTTCACTGCCATGTTCGGCGAGGACTAGGCTCCGCTCTGGATGCTTCACACGGGTTCACTACCGTGCTCTGCGAGGACCAGGATCCGCTCTGAAAGTTTTCCACGGGGTCAAAGAGTGACGTTATCCGTGTTCCACGTAACCAGGAATTTTGCTGATTGTATCCACATTTCATAGAATGAGGGTTTGACTCTTGGTGATCTATATATCGCCGAGCCATGGAACTGGGAGTTGTCGCTGTTCCGCTTGAAGTGGTGTCCGTTGTGACGAGACGAGTGTTGAGATGATCTCTAGGTCACTTGCGGCCCGTCGAGATTTGGCTTCTTCTTATGATGAGACCTGGAGGAGGAGTATGGTCGCTTCTTCGTTTACGCCCTTGGATTGTATACAGAGAGTGATGTGACATCACCTGTAGGGCATAAATTTCATTTTTATTTTATTTCTTTTTCCGCGATGCTCTATCATTTCAGCTTTTATATCGCGAAGGTCGCGATTGCCCTATCATTTCGGCTATTTATCGCGGTGCCTAATCATTTCGGCTGTTTATTTTATTTTCTACTCGTTGCTTTTTATTGCGAGTTTCTCAATCATTTCGGCTATTTTGTGTGCATATATTTTTACTTGCTGATTTTTATTGCAAGTTGCCCCATTATTTCGGCTATTTCGTATGCACGTGCGGCCTACTGGCTTTTCGCCATAAACCTGAAATTAGACACCGATTTCGGCATCAGCACCGCTACAACTGGGATATGGCCAGGAGCGAATCATCAGCTGCCTCTGTCGATGTTGAACAAAGGCGGCTTAGCGAACAGGGTTAAGGTCATGTTGACTAAGTCTTTTGACTTCATGAGCCGTAAGGGTCTCATAAAGGTATTTCTCCCTGCGAGTCGTGAGGATCTCGTAGGTGTGTTTTCTCCCTAGGAATCGTAAGGATTCCTAAGTGTATGTTCCTCTGCACGTCGTAAGGATCCTACAAGAGGGTTTTGTCCTTATAAGTCGAGAGGACTTATAAGGATTGTTCACCATATGGACATATCCCTAGTCACGGGTAGGATTTTGCTGGGGAAATGTTTATTCGCGCCCGTGGATTGTATACAAGGGTTAGTATGAGCTGCTTGTAGGGCATTGTCGAAGGTTGTGGGGGGGGGGGTTGCTTAAGAACAGATTCAGGCTTCTGTAACTTAAGACTTTCAGGTCTTATGAGCCGTGAGGGTTCCATAAGAGAGTTCGTGAAGATCTCGCAAGTGTAATTTCTCCTTAGGAATCGTGAGGACTCCTAAGTGTGTTGCTCTCTTGTGAGTCGTAAGGATCCCACGCGGGCTGTTTCTCCTTACAAAGTCGAGAGGATCCTGTAAGTGTCTTTTAACAAGGTTGCGCCTTTTCGGGTTTTCACAAACACTCGCCGGTAGTCCTGCTGTTTTTACTCACGGAGCCCTTTCGGGTTTTCATCCGTGCCCATTTTGCTTATGGACATACCATCTTTTATTTTTATTTATTATCTTTTTTTTATCTTTTTAATTTTTTTTATCTTGTCATCCTAAAGATGTTGCGGTAGTAGTTTAAGGACGTCTCGGTCCGTTGTTAGTTTAAGGACGTTTCGGTCCGCCATTAGTTTAAGGACGTTTCGGTCCGTTGTTAGTTTAAGGACGTTTTGGTCCGCCATTAGTTTAAGAACGTTTCGGTCCGCCATTAGTTTAAGGACGTTTCGGTCCGTTGAGGAGAGGGCCGGCTACTACTTATAGAGCTTGAGCTTAGGAAGATTGCGAGCGGACATAGTCGTCGTCATCTATCATTGACCTAGGCTGTGGCTCATTAAGCGTAGTATTTCTTTAGAAAGCGGCCGTTTATTGGCCTGAAAGGCCTTCCACCGTGCATATCCATGAGTAGATAGGCTCCACCCTGGTAGACCTTGTCTATGATGTACGGGCTTTCATAGTTCGGCTCGAGTTTTCCCCGCTTGGCGCGATTGGGGATCATAGGCCTTTTGACCACTAGCACGAGTTCGCCTTGGCGGAATGTCCTCGGCCTGGTCAATCTTTCATACGAGCGCGTCATTTTCGCTTTGTAAGCTTCCAGATTTTGTTATGCTATGAGTCGTGTTTCATCAAGGGCATCAAGCTCTTCTAGCCGAAGGTGAGCATTTTCTTCGTTCATCAACTCGTGGTGGACTGCCACTCGTAAAGAAGGTAGCTCTATCTCGAGGGGGAGCACTGCTTCCGTACCGAATACCAATGTGTATAGCGTTGTGTTCGTGGCCGTCTTGAACGTTGTTTGATACGCCCAAAAGGCCTCTTGCAGTCTCTCGTGCCAGTCTTTCTTATTTCGGGACACTGTCTTTTTCATGATCTTTGTCAAGGTCTTATTGAAGGCCTCAGCTAGACCGTTAGCTCGCGGATTATAAACCGAGGAATATCTCCAGTCTATATTGTGCTGTTGTGCGAAGCGACTGATTTTGTGACTTCTGTAGGCTGGCCCGTTATCGGAGATGATCCGTCTCGGAGTTCCAAACCGATAAATGACGTGCGTCTTGAAGAAATGGAGGATATTCTCCGTTTTTACTTCCCTCAGCGGTACTGCTTCTGCCCATTTGGAGAAGTAGTCAGTCGTCGCCAAAATGAATCGATGTCCCTTAGTCGATGCTGGTTCGATGGGGCCGACTATGTCAGTTCCCCACATTTCGAATGGCCAGCTAGCCAGCATTGGATGGAGTAGATTTGGATGCTGGTGGATAAAGTCCCCATGGATTTGGCATGAGTGGCATTGCTTCGCATATTCGAGGCAGTCCTGAATCATCGTGGGCCAGTAGTAGCCCAACCGTTTGATTTTCAACTTCATCTTTGGGACTGTTTGGTGAGAACCGCAGAGTCCGTCGTGAACTTCCTGAACGACTCTTTTTGCCTCTTCAGGTCCTAGACATCTCAACCACAGAGAATCAAATGACCTCTTGTACAAAGTATCATTGACGAAGGCGAAAGATAGAGCTCGTTTCATAAGCTGATGTCTTGAGGACGCCTCTTCAGGCGTTCGACGGTATTTGAAGTAGTCTATAAAGACTTCTCTCCAATCCTCAGCCTTCTCATGGTCTTTTATTTGTAGGGTCTTCCGTTCAGTCGCTCCCTTTTCTTCGGATGATTCCGGAGGTATTTCTGCTGGGGCAAGAACCCGACGGTTTTGTACCATGATTCTAACGTCATCAAGGTTCTCATCAACCAGTTCTTTAGCGAGCCTGGCTAATGCGTCCGCTTTGCTGTTTTCCGTACGCGGTATATTTTCCAAAGTGTAGGAAGGAATTTGGGTCAACAGTTGTTGTACCTTTTCGCCGTACTTCACCAACTCTGGTTTGCACGTTTGGTAGTCGTCGTTTACTTGACTAATGATCAGTTGGGAGTCCCCGTATATAAGGAGGTTTTCAATTCCTATGTCGATGGAAATCTCAAGACCTGCTATCAAAGCTTCGTATTCGGCTTCATTGTTTGTCCTCAGCTCTGTTAGGGAGAAAGCAAAGCGCATTATCGCGGGATCTAGTTTTGATGAGGGATTGGCATTTCCCGACAGGGCGTCCTCTTCTTTATCGAAATTATATATGGCGTAGCTACCGTGGACTCGTTCCCGTTTTCCGAATCTCACATATCCAAGCCCAAGTATTTCCATCCTTCCGTTGGGCAGTTTGCGCTGAGTCCCAGGGACATCCCAAATCTTATTGTAGAATCGAGCTTGTCGAATAGTCTGCTTTAAGGGTACTCCTTGGCGCTTTAATAGCCTTTTCAACCCGTCTGTGTAGTATCTGGGCAAATGGATGGGTTGGAGCCTGTCAAGTGTAGCATCCACGCCATGCCATATCTCTTTCTCTACCCTTGTTTCTGCGGATCGATAGAATAGGATTGCCTTTTCGCCTTTTCGACTGGGAGGGACGTAAAATGTCCGCAGCTCTTGCACGCTATGAGCTTCAAGTGCGTCCAGGTCTTTGTAGTGTTCCCGCGGCACCATGGTGATTTGCAAACTCTGATCATCGCCAGGGGATGCTTGTATTGACGGCCGACTGGAGAACACGGCATTCACCTCATCTTCCGAGTCACTTCCGAAGATCAATATGGCGGTGGACGGTCCCGAGTTGTTGCGTCGAGACGGCCCAGCGTAAACTATCTCTTCTTCTTCTTCGGTATCGCTCCCGAAAACAGGGATGGTGGCGGTGGCTTTGTTTTCCGGTTTGCGACACCTTTCTGTATCCTCGAAGTCTGGCAAAAAGTACTTTGCATCTTCGTACTTGCGGACTTCGTTCACGGAGAATGGGTTCAGCTCACCTGTTACGGTATACTCAAAACCATCCTTAAAGTACTTCATACATTGATGCTGTGTAGAAGGGATGATGTTGTACTCGTGTAACCAAGGACGACCGAGCAAGGCGTTGTAGCAGGTCTTGGCGTCAATGACGTGAAACTTGATGTCCATGACGAGCAGTCCGAAGCATAATGTTAGTATTACAGATCCAAGAGTCCACGACGACTGGGTGTCGAAACCGGAGATGGTAATTTTGTCACGAGCGAGGTGTTGCACGCTCATGAAGATTTCCTTCAACACCCGAACATTAAAGAGATTGACAGAGGACCCATTATCCACCAGGATCTTGCCTATCTTGATATCGTGGTAGTATCCAGAGACATATAGGGGACGGTTGTGGTCGCACGTCCCGAGGAGAAGGTCTTCATCACCGAAAGTGATGTCGGCCGTGTGCACTTCTTCCAGCTCATCCTTCATCATTTCTGCGGCGAGGAATGCTTGGAATTGCTCGGGTTCTTGTAACGCCTTGATTAATGAATCTCTTGCTTCTTTTGATAATAGGAGGGTGTCGAGAATGCTGAGCTGTGAAGGTAGTTTCGTTAGGCATGCCAGGATGTTGTAGTCCACCTTACCCTTCCTGGGAGGGTCCTTGGCAGTCAGCTCTTTCACGACTTGATCATCTAAGGCGATATCCTCAGCGAACCTTTCCTTTCCCTTATCTTTTCTAGTTGTGGGTCCGAGATTCTTTTCCGGGAGCGTGCGATTGCGCAGCTGAATGTTCTCGCAGGCCTCCGGTTCTTCCCCTCTCCCTAAGACAGACTCTTTAAAGAAAGGGCCCAGAGCCATTTCCTCATCAGAGTCGCTCCCAAAGGTGAGAACTCGTGATCCTCCGGCATTAACAGTGCGACAGTTGCCGGTAGTTCTTTTGTGCCCATCGCTAGTTCTTCCCTGCTCCCGACGAGTTCTGTGTTTCATGCGCTTAAAATGTTGCCGGTGAGCAACATATCCTTACCACCATATCTTAAAAGCGTCACACTCTTCCGTAGGGTGTGAAATCTTCCGATGATATGAGCAATAATTAGGGTGCCTCTCCGCCCCATCGAGCGTGTTTTCTTCTGAGGGTGGTAGCTTCATTCCCATCGACATGGCTTTGGCGAACCTTTTCCTCATCTTGAATATGTTTTTATCCGTATTGGATGTCTTTTGATTTGGCGGGAGTGCTTTGACTCTTTTGTTTAGTCGCTTGCATTTGGCTCCTCCCGATGCGGCCATCTCACGCTCCCGATCGGCTTTACTTTTCAAAAGAATCTCGTCTAGAAAGGCGTCGATCATTTCATCTGTCAGCCATACAAGTTCTGGCTCAGGGTGTGCCCCCAGTTTCTCAGTGCCAAGAGTTTTTCCATCGTCCGTAAACGAGTGAGAGATCACATGACAACTCGCCACATACCCCTCGGATTCATCCAACGAGCTTTCTCCATCACCTTCCTCCTGAAAGACGTGGTTGAGGAACTCTTGGAGTGTGACGGGAGTCCGCACCTTTTGATTGTACTCCTCTAGCGCGTCAATCTGCTTCTGCAAGTCCGTGCGCTTGTCTCCAGGCTCCACGGGCTTCTTGGATTTCTTCTTCTTTTTCTTTGATAATTTTGACGGTTGGGTGTAAGTACTTGGGCCATCCCCACCGATCTTTGGAGTTGGGCGCGGCTTCAGCATCCCTTCAATGATCTGGGGTTCCAGCGGGTTCTTCCACCTGATTGTTGGGCATGTCTGGAGTTCATTCAGCATTCTCTTTGTTTTGGCTGATAGCACAACCTCCCATGGTGCTTCTTCAATGAAGGAACAAGTTGCTCCCGGTGTGTCCGTCTTTTTGGGAGTATGGGGTTATGGCGGGTTCACCTTCCACTTTTCGGACAGCGCAAACTTACCCTGTAGGTATTGATCCTCAATCCATCCTTTGAAGACGAAGTAATCCTCAATCGGATGGCTTACTGTTTAATGGTAAGGGCAATAATTGGGGTTATTCATCTCAGTGGGTTGTGGCGGTCGTCTTGGGTTTGGCAAGTTGATAAGCCTGTTGCGTACGGCCAGCTCGAATAACCGTTTCGTCTTGTCCCGTGGGAACGAGTAGGGGCGCTTCATCTTCTCATTATAATACCGCCGTCTTTCTTCTAGTTGGTTCGCCAGCTTCGAGGCACTGGGTTGCTGTTGAGCATTCGCGACGAGGTTGCTGATTTGTATGTCAAAAACTATCTATTAACCGCAATCAAGAACGGCGTCGCATGAAGCTAGCCGGTGAGTACGGGTCGGTCCACAGGGATTTTGTGAATTTCCTAGTCGCGCTAACGAGTTAATTCCGAAGGGTGTTCGGATTAATTATTAAATCTAAAAACCTAATTAGTCTAGGGCAATTATCTAGATCTATTCTTGCTAGGGTTAGGTTTAGGGATGGTTTGGAAATGCTAGTAAATCTCAACACTTTCTATACCCGGATGAAGATCTATGAGGAGTTATGGTAATTATCAATAAAGGGGATTAGATCCATTCGGGAAGGTGTTCCTTCCTCCAGGTTCTTGTCCTTCCTTTAGAGATCCTTACCCTAACCTCCATGGAAAATGCGCGCAACCGGGACTTTACACTACGGTGTCATCGTTATTTCGAGGGGTAGGATGCCGTAGGCGCGGTGTTTGCGCGTATGCATGGAGTCCTATTGTAAATATATGATGGGTAAGAATGGGATGAGAGATCTCATCTCTCAAAATCCTTCCCTAAAGCTAACTCTAAATGAGTTCCTAGGGCATGAAATTAAATCTACCTAGGGCAAAGAATTGAAATCTAAACTAGAGCAAGGAATTAAATCTACTTACAGATGCATTTCTCTAATCATCAATGCAGATTTGTCAGATCTGAATTTCTGAATTGAAGAGAGGCACTGATGCTCTCCATAAAGAATTTCTGAATTTTTATTAAAAGGAGGCATAAGAAATTACAATGATTAGAGTTCCTATTTATAGAGAATAGGAAACCCTAGGGTTACATTTGGTTCGCATGTCTGAAATTACAAAAATAGCCCTTAGGAAATCTTTTTAGAGCCGCCAAAGTATTTTGGTAAAAAATTATTTCCCTTTTGTCTTCTTATGGTCGTGGAATCGCGGCAGTGGTGGGATTGGGCCGCGGTTCCGCGGCTCTTTAATGAGCTTAGCTTCTGAAATTTTTGTGTTATTCTCTGGATCTTTTTGGGCTTCTGATTCTTGGGTTATTTTATCACTTGGGCTTCTGAGTGTTCTCCAGATCTCTCAGTGAAAACTTGTAGCGATCTTTTAACTGTTTGCCTTGACATTTTGGATCTTGCGTTGCCTTGTTGATTGTGAACCGTTCTTCGTCTAGGCTTGACTAAGATCCTCCTAATTGTTGGTCAAAAGTCCATATTTTCATCGTCTTTACATCGTTTTCACTGTTTCCTGTCCAAGAACCTGTAACATGTAACATGTAGCAGACATGCGTCAAAAGTACCTGTTTATTTATAAAAAGAATAAGAATGGGAAATATAATAATGCAATATTATGGTGTGAACAAATACCCCCAAACTTATCTTTTGCTCGTCCTCGAGCAAACTTATTTTTATTCACTAAAATCCTAACCGCACTTTCGCAGGGAAACGTGATTGCACTGAGCACGTGCAACAAGCCGTTAAACCTCTAGGTGTCCCTAGTAGGAGGAGTGTTGTCTCCTGAGGGTTTTCAGCGGATACTACCCATAAAATCCTATCAACTGGGCCCATTGAATTTTTTTTCTCCAATTAGGTTTTCTAACTAAGAATTCTATTATCATCGACCCGCAAATTATCCACCCATATTCTTCACACTTCCTCATTATTTAACTTAAGATTATATATGCTCTATAGACTTACTTAGCTTTCGGCATTTCTTAAGTTTTTCTTCTAAAGTTCCATCTCCACTTAGAAATTTCTATCAACCCTACTAAAAATATAAGTTCTATTTTTCATTCCTTTTTCTCATCTAAACTCCAATCACATATCCCCACGTGTATGTAAATATCACCCCTACACTTGGAAATTCAAATCAAGCAATCGTACTCTCGTCCATTGTCCAAAGCACTAATTAATTAGTGAATTTTTAATTGAATTTCTCTTACACATCCTTCATGCGACCGTTAATACTTCTTGAGGTACCAACAACCGATTACAAGATGTGCTTGCACATTAAAGCGTAATTCCTAGTCTTGCAACACCCAAGGCTTTAGCAGTGACTCCCAAACCAGTTGGTCTAAGGCACTAGGTGATGAAGCACCCTTGCTAAATATTTTTCTATTTTTACAGCCTTAAGTAATCACAAAAACCAGTGTCCATTTTTTTCTTTATTCACTTTTTTTTCTTTTATTTTCACTGTACTACGGACTTTAAACAAGAGCATTTCAAGGTCTCTTCTACTATTCCAAGTTTCAAGGTGCGTGAATGTGCAAATTGTAGGGTATACATTTTCAGAATCTAGACTTAAGCTAGGAACTATTTTTCAAACTTATACTCTAATAAGAACATCAATACTCTTCCCTTGTTTCAACTTAGCCCAAAAAGTGAACCCAAAATTTGCCTATTTCTAAATAAAATACAAGGCATAGACTTTCTACCGTTAAACTTTAAAGAAGGTTATTTTTAGGGTTTTTAATTTACTAAGTCTAAGATCTAGTTGTTCCAAGCTAGTTAACCTATCTGTCAAACTCTAGACAAATAAACCAAAAACGAATACATTAATTTTTATAAATTTTTGAATTTTTTCAATTTTTATGGGTTTTCAAATAAATATGCAAATGCAAAAATATGTATAAATGAATGCGAAGGAAGAAGACGTACCGAGCATACCCCCAAACTTGAACTTGACAGTGTCCTCACTGTCATGCTAAACCAAGAGGGTCAAAATACCGGCACTCCCCTGTTTATTTATTTATAATTTTTTTTATATTTTTAATGTTTTGAAAAATTTTTTATTTTATTTTTTTATAGAAAAAGAAAACAAAAAGATATATACATATATACAACAACTTTCCCCCCAAACTTAAGCTTGGCCTTACACAAGCCAAAGGTTAGCACCAACCATTCAAAAATCTTATCGTGGTAATAGTATAATTGGTGCAAGAAAATGAGAAACACGCGAGACCATGTGGAAAGAAGAATGGTAGAATATGGTCTCGGTGGGGGAGAAGAAGGGCGGAAAGAAGAAAGAAGTGGAGTACGATTTTGAGGGTGTTAATTGAGTGAATAAATTAGCGCAATTTGTGATGACCGATGTGTTAAAAGCGATTGCGCTAACCTATCAACTCGTCGTGCAATGGGGTCAAATCCCTCAAGATTCGCAAGAAAACATGGGTACGCCGAACTTGGTATAGGAGATGAAAGCGTAACGGTCATTGTACGGTCGGGACAATAGGAGAGACGAAAGGGAGTGAATTAGGGATAGTATCTTTCTCACCGTAGTAAACTGTTTCGAAGTTGAAAGATTCCATTAATGGTTCAAAACTACTATAATCAACCGAGTCTGATGGCTCATCTGAAAATGTAAATGACTCAAACTCGGACGGTGAGTCATCAGCATCGTCCGAAAAAGTGAAACACTCGTAGGTGTTATCGTCTGTGAGAATTGTGTCAGATTCAAAGGAAAAGGTTTCATGTTCACAGTCTTCAAGCGGGGTCGGAATGATGGGAAGGAGGGAGGGTGATATAACAGTCAAAGGTTCAGGAGGATGAATTGGAAAATCAGACACATCAAACAAAAATGATTCAACCTCAATATTATCCTCAAGACTCTCCTCAATACTATCCTCGATATTTAACTCATCCATGCCATTATCATCAAAATCTAGACACATATGAGATTCGGGAGAAACATTTAATAACTCAGGATGATGATTTGAACATAAAATTTCAATTAAATCGATAGGTTCATCATCCGAAATATTCCCGGTGTCTATATCCTCAATCAAGTGAAAATCAATTTCTTTAGACACCTCCTCAAAAGCATGGATGTTTATCAATGTAGGTTCTAGAGTGGAGGTGTAAAGGTCAAACGGATTGGGTGCGGTTTCACTCGAAAGGGGTTCTTCACAATTTGGCAAATCAAGCACTATAAAATCACACAACTCATTTTTATTTTCAACAGGTGAACTATTTAGGGCAATCGATGGAAAACAAGAGTTGTGGGCTTCAATTGGGTAAAGGTAGGTTTGATTTGAAAATCCTCTCTCATTCTCACTCTGTCAAACCGCCTACTTATACATTAAAATTTTTTGATCTAGCGGGAAACTAGCTACCGGTTCACTAGGTTGCATAAGGGCGGCTACGGACGTTTCCACATTCCTAGTCATTTTATTTGTTGCTACAATATAAGCCTACAACGACTCTTCCAAACTAGATTTAGGTAGTGAGGGGGTTTCGGTAAAGGATTCAAATTGGTGTGGATATGCAAAACTCCCTAATGGCTGTGTAGAAACAGTGTCTAGTGAGGGCGGTAAGGTCGGGTAGGACTGGTAGGAAGTGGGTGATTGTACAGGGGTAGGGTCAACATGTGTATAAAAAGGTGAAAAGTCGTGTGGATCCCTAGAACTAGATGAGTGGAGAGAGGTGAAAGATCGACTGCGAGATTGAGCAATATGCTCAGAAATGGACATCGGCTTAGAAGTTACAACAGGACTTGGAAAAGTGGTGTCAACATATGTAGGTGGTGAAGGTTGACTTGGTTGACACAAGGTGGGTTGAAAAGTCAAACTGTTTCTCTTAGACGCCTCTATTTGATCTTTCAAAGATTTTCTAGGCAAGGAAGGATCATCTTTAAATTGACCGAACAAATTTACGTACGACGCAAGATTAGGTTCGGGATACCAAAGTTCGGCAAATGATTTATTATGTGGGGTACCCATGTTAAAAGAAGGGGAAAAGAAAGAAAGTTTGTTGTGGTGCAAGGATTTATTGAGGCAAAAGTTTGCAAGTTTCCAAATACTAATTTTCCTTTGAAAATTGTTGCAAAAAGATTTTTAATTAAAGATATGCAACCGAAAAATATTACTTGCAATCAGTTATTATTATAAACATATCACGAGAATCTTTATTTGGAAAAAATTGTTGCAAAAAGATATTCGAGAAAAGATATGCAACAAAAAAATTACTTGCAATCAATTTCTAATTCAAGCGGGGCGCGAAAATCCTGCACAAGATCGTTATTTGGAAGGGAATATATTTCTAAAGTGCACAAAATCCTGCAGGAATTTTTCAGAAAATATCTTAAAATTTGTAGAGGAGAAATAACAGAGGAGCTTACAGCGCAAATTGCAGAGGATGATGACAACAAAAGAGCGCGTTTCCACGGTCAAAGGGGTTCTACCGCGGCGGAAGAGCGGCGGTCTAAGCGGCGCAGATCCCCAGAAAAATTTTGGTGCGCTGATTCGACGAGACGGCCGCGGTTTCGCGGCCTAAGGTGGGTTTTGGCCGCAGAATCGTGGCGGGTTGGGCGATTTGGGTCTCCAAAAAAAATTCCTTGTTCTGTTATTCAAAATCTCTTCTGTTCCGATATTTTGTTTCCTGTTTTGCTTTCTGAAAATCTCCAGATCTGAATTTGTATATCCTGCAAAAATTAAAACAACAAAGTATCCCTTCTAAAAATAACAAAATATATATTTTTATATTTCTTTTTTGATTTTTCAGATTTTTATGATTTTTTTAAATTTTATGATTAACTCGAAATTGCGAAAAGGAAATGACACGCCATCCCCGGCAACGGCGCCATTTGATTTGTATGTCAAAAACTATCTATTAACCGCAATCAAGAACGGCGTCGCATGAAGCTTGTTGGTGAGTACGGGTCTGTAGGGGTTCCACGGCACACCCATGATGTTCTACAACTGATCAAGCATGTCCAATTCAAAAATTTGTATGCCGAAGAACCCTTATACGGATCGTTGACTAGAGAATAGACGAAAATAGCAACTAGTTATCAACATAACTAAAGAGTGAACCGAAAAACAACCTTTGTAGATCCGGTAGTCCACCTCCATAGCTCCATGACGATGTCTCTTCGCTGCGATCATCGGATCCGGGACTCCGGCGATGGTTTCGTCGGAGAAAAGAACGGGCTAGGTCGATGACTTCGATGCCTATGATGATCTACGTCGAGGCAACTCAAACTCGAGCTCCGCCTTCGCCAAGTGAAAGAACTTGTGAAGACAACACACTCTACCACATGGCAAGTGATAGAGAATGAAGAAATAGGAAGTGGGTTGGTTTTAGATTTGGATTTCTCACTCTTTTGACAAGGTTGCCATTAATGGAAGAGAGCTTTTCTTCTTCTTGATGATGAAGAAGAAGAAGCATGAAGAATGATAAGTCTTATTTTCTAATAGGAAAAATAATATGATAAGTATCATAATGGCAACCATAGTTAGATGTAGAGATGGAACCATGGTTGGGTTGAATGGTTGGGTCAAAGTCAAGAGACAAAATGGTGCAAGCATCAAAGCTTCATCAATTTCATGAAAGATAAAATACTAGCCACCATTTTATTCTTGCCCCCCACTAAGAATAACAAATGAATAAATAGATGATAAAAAGAAAACCCTAACCATTATACAACCATGGTTTGATCTTTACACAAACTTAAGTTAGCTTGTATCAACAAACATGATACAAATAAGTGCACATGAAAATATATCACATATACAATGTGCACATCAAGTGAGAAAATCCATCTTAAGTGAACCAATACTAGTTAATGTAAAGTAATATATCAAATATATGATTATAC
Source organism: Agapanthus africanus (assembly GCA_030015575.1). Classification (NCBI taxonomy): domain Eukaryota; kingdom Viridiplantae; phylum Streptophyta; class Magnoliopsida; order Asparagales; family Amaryllidaceae; genus Agapanthus; species Agapanthus africanus. The sequence goes on from JASDDO010000008.1 coordinate 101,038,626, forward strand.
ATTAAATCATTAAATCAACACTTGATTTAACGATCCGGTCATATCACATATAACCGACTAATATGAATAGTAACAAATTATCGAATCAACACTTGATCCGATAACCCGGCTATATCACATATAACCGATCAATGTTACATATCGCGAGAATGGAATACAGTATCACATACACGTATCATTCTCGGTCCCGCACATATCTCATATGCGCTCCTATTTCGTTTTGCTCGAGCCAGGAAAACCTCTGTATAGGACTCTAAAGACTCGTCAATACGCCGGCAGCGGGTGATGATCATATCAAACACCCACAAGCCGCAAGTGGTCTGCTAAACGTAACGGCCACCCGGGTATTGAGCGATCAGAAGATCAACGAGCAAGCCCGCTCACATTCCTATGAATCCAACCAGTAACACTTACCGTACAGTCCGGTCAGTTCGTCTGATATGTCGCATATCTCGCCTAGGGGTGGTATACGTCAGACCCCAATAGCTTGATAAGTCATGCCGATTTAAGGTCCATAACAATCGTGAAACTACTGATAACTCTTACCAGTATATCACTGCAACCCTGGCCAGGGATTTCCTGTTATGTCCAGTCGTGCATAGCGCAACATCAACCCCCAATACCGGGAGAGACGAATCCCCTCCTATCGCTCATTGCCTCCATGTGAATCGGGACTGTACCCAACAACCACCCGTTTGCACAACTCAGTAGAGCCATGGTAGGGTGGAAATCAAAGCACAGTGGGAGACACACAAGACTCTATGACGATCTCGGGTCAACAGACTAAGCTGTACCAGTGTCACCAGAGAACTGCCATCTGACGTGAGGTATAATACCATCTGGGAGTTCTCGGCGAGTCCGTTCAGTGTACCCAGTCCCCACTGAGCACCCGCATACCATCTCTGATGTCAAACACCAATGGATATGGGATCATCCATCGCCCATCACATGGGTCGAGAAGATATACGCTAGTCTACTCTGGAATATCGATGCCCCGTCTCGATATTCTCATGACTAGGAACATTGAAGGATGTACTCATTGACTACCCAGGCCCCACTAGTATGATCTGCATCATATTCCTGGAAGTCGAGTACACATCCTAAGGGCTTTATCAACATGTAATAGAGAGATAAAAAGTATACACGTTAAGATAAAGAGCAACCAGATAGTGTACTATCATGTCGAGCAAGAAAGTCCTACCTATATATGTCCCAGCATCCACTACAATATACATCCAATGTACAGTAATGGCCTCTAGGGCATACATATAACTAACAATCTCCCAATTGCACTAGGGCCATCTGTAGCAGTGGTTGCAGTATCACATACTCAACCATCCCCTAAAAGTCTCTCTTTGGGAAAAGGCCTTCGTGAGTGGATCCGCTGTGTTATCCTCTAAGTCTACTCTCCTAACCTCGATCATCCTGGAGATCAACCATCTCCATGATCAGGTGATACTGCCTTAGAATATGTCTGGATCACTGATGGGACGGACGTTCCTTGGCCTAAGCCAAAACTCCATTGTCACACAATGGGAGGAACTAAGTTCATCTTATGAACCATTATACACCCAGACTTCCTCTTTGGTAGCATCTTAAGTAGCGATGTATCTAGCCTTTATCTTCTAGTATGCCACGGTATCTAGCTTGGAACTCTTCCAACATACCGTCCCTTTACTGAGGGTAAAGACAATGCCTGCGACTGACATTCAGTCGTCCTTATCACCCTGGAACCTTTCTAGTGATTCTCCCCAGGATCGATTGATACCATCTCACTACATCTAGTGAGAATCCCAGCATCCAATTACATCTATCTCATAGATGAAGAATCAGGATATAGGAGGTATCACTTTGATCCTATATGGAGAATCCATGTGATAAGAGGAGATCGACCGATCGTAGTATAGGAAACTCTTTTCCTATCAAGAGTATGTTGTCCACGTACAATACGAGGATGACCACCTTACTCTCTACTACCGTTTTGTATATACAAGGTTCATCTACCATTTTGATGATGACAACTTCTTTGACTAATCCATCAAAACAGATGTTCCAACTCCGCGATGCCTGCTTTATCCTATAAAGCATCTTGCACACGTTTCCGCTGCTCCCACTGTCTACGAGGCCCTCTGGCTGTGTACTTATAGACGCATTCTTCTAAAACATCATTTAGAAAAGTTGTCATGACACCCAACCACCAGATATCGTAGTCATGGTATGTAGCCGTGACAAGTAGGATCTGGATGGACTTAAGCATAGCTACTGGAAAAAGGTTTCATCATTATCCACGCCTGGTCGATGACGAAAACCTTTAACAAGTCTAGCTTTGAAATTCTCAACTTTTCCATCTATACCAAGTAATCTTCTCAAGATTTACCTGCTCCTGATGGGGATTTAACCCTTCAGATATAGCAGCTAAAGTCCATACTTTGCTGGTGTACATGGATTCCATCTCAGATCGCTAAGCATCCAGCCATTCTTACAGAGTCCGTACTCTAGATGGCCTGCTCGAATCTAGTTGGGTCATCATCTCATGATGCATTCCTTGCTCCCACTGTCATCGAGAAACCGATGTATCTTTCAGGCGGATGAGGAACCCTACTAGATCGGCGGAGAGGCTGAGGTTCGTTAGGAACTATAGAATCCTTTGTTTCTGTCAAATTATCTGCTGTAGTTTGTATAGCTGGAACCTTTCCAGTTCTACATTACAGACCTTGCCTCGAGCTTGTCCGGATTTTGCTTTTGACACAAGCCGGACAACCCCAAATCTTAACCAACTTAAGATATGGGCTCTTCCCTTTTCATATCTCATATGAAGCGGTAGGCAACTGATTTGATTAGAACCCTATGCAACTTCTCAAGTGCATAACTCCCATAAAGAAAATAGGTGACTCAGTAGTACTCATCATAGAGCACACCATATCAAATAGGGTGTATCTGCTCCATCCCGATATACCATCGTACTATGGTGTATACGGAGGAGTAATGCTGAAAGATAATCTCATTCTGCTTTAGAATAGTCCAGGAATTCCATGCTCAAGTATTCTCCTCCTCGATTACATCAAAGGACATGATACTTATACCCGTATTTTGGTTCTCTACTTCTAACTTATATTCTGTGAGTACCTCAAAAGGTTCGGACTTATATTTCAACAGGAACATACGACTGAATCTTGAGAGATTATCAGAGAATATAATGAAGTATAAAGAACCAGTCCTGGCATGTGTAGACTGGGGACCTACATACATCAACATGTATCATCCCAAGAGTTCATTAACTCTTTCTCTGTTTCCAATAAACAGGGTTGTGGTCATCTTATCTTTGTGACATGACTGGCGAGTTTCACAAGATGTAAATTCAAACTGATTTGAATATGCATCTACATGTAACTCCAGCTAGTCGGGTCGCATTGATATGACCTAGTCTACAATACCTCAAGAAAAATTCGTTCATTTCTGAACTCTTCCTCTTGTGTGTGTTCTGTATATTAGGAACTGTAGTTTGATTTAGAACTTCAATGCTTTTAGATAACGTGCCTGAATCGATCAACTTTTGATATAGGAAATGTTCAAAACATTATCCATCAATACAAAATTATATCCTTCTTTACTAATAAAGAGACTGATATGATTTTGTATATCAGGTTCGGTATCTAATAGCATTTGTTCAGAATCAATGTACTGGTAATACAGGGTGACAGTGACCAACAGACTTGGCTGCAACACTTGCCCCGTTTTCTGCCTCATGAAACTTATCACCCGTTCTCAGTTTTTCTACCCTTTTGTAGCCCTATGTAACAGATTATATATCTGGGATCCTGATCCGGTATCATATACCCAGGATACGGAGGATACTGAGAAACAGTTCTTTGTAATGAACACACCCGAAGATGATGCATCAGCATGCACTCTCTTCGTTTGGGCGGCATGGGAAATCTGGTATTCCCCTATTTCCTGCTCTGTCTTATAACAATTATAAGTTGGAGCGGGACCAACCTTCCCCAGCTCAGTATAACAAGCGGGTTCGGTCAATTCATCCATATTATTATCTTGATTAAGGCGTGATATGGTCGTTACCTGGAAAGAGAGAGAAGAAAACACTCTGCGTGCGCTCTTGCAAGATTAGATTGGTTATTTATTTTATCTAAGCAGGATGGCTCCCACTGTTTTTTATCAAATCTTCCTTCAAACCCTAAAAGGAAAGACTAGCCGGGATTAATTACACTCTACAAGTTCGCCAATCTTTCAGCCAGGCCAGTGTCGGTACTTTGAGGGAGGTTCCCCGTGCTTTCGCACGGACCTAATTACAGTAAACCTCGTTTTCCCAGAGGCGTAACCCCATTGACACATTTCTAGACACCTACTTGATCGGCTAATTGCAAAGTGCAAAACTCTCTCAGGAGTAACACTTACTCGCAGTGGGTATCGGGATCCAACTATCATATAGAAGGTATGCAATCTCATTGCAAATTTCAACAATTGAAACTCCCGATAAAGGTTTTCACCCCTAGCACCTATGACCTTAACTATGGTCAACAAATCATAAGTACTAGTCAAGTTCTACCCGTCATTTCGTGATTAATTAGACCCACCCACATGACCCTTAACTAAGGTCAACAAAGTCACGCGACTGTCCTAACTAATCGCATCATATGCGGTGTAGGAAGACACCACTTAGCTACCGTACACTGTGCCTTGACTATGGTCAACAAACACAGCACGAATACTAAGTACTCTACTTCCTAAAATGACAGAGGGTTGCGAATGGTTTATATGAAAACCTTTAACGCTCTGAACTTGATCTCGTTGCGGAATCAAATGGTTTTTAAATGGAGTGTTTTTGAGGCTTTTCTAGTTTTTCTAAAGGGGTCACTCCCGGTGAAGGGATCGTCGGCCCTTTCCTCATCGAATGAGGTGCGGGATATATCATATATATCACAGTGCAAAGCAAAAAACTCTTAAAAGCAATCAAAAACCAAACCGAGTGTGTAGCATCTGCCAGTTATTGCTAAAGGAGTCACTCCCGGTGAAGGGATCTCGGTCCTTTCCTTATCGAATAAGGTGCAGGATATATCATATATACCGCTGTGCAAAGCAAGAACTGTAGCTACCTGTTTTATTTTGAAATTCGATTCCACAACATCTTTAGGTTTCTTTTATTTCATTAATCACATTAATGAAGTCCCATCTTTTAAATTTACCTAAACATCACAGATAAATACGACGTACACTTATGCCATCCGCATTCGCCTCGATGTGCCCTCATGCACCGTTAGGTTAGGTAACTAACGGCAGAGCGGGGCAGGGCTAGCACGGGGCTATGGGGCGTCATATATACTATATACAGTATCCATCACAGAACATATCACATGATCACATCACAGATATCGCAGCAGAAGAATCAAATGAAATATTGGATATACTAGGACGTCCGTGTTTTCAATACGAGCCAGTATAAAACACGGATTCCACGGTCGTGATGAATAGCCAAACCCACACCCCTAGACCCCTACGAGAGCGGCAAGCAACCCTACCAATTCTAGAGTTAGGAGACCCGGACTCGACTCCTCGAGTTGGTCTCCCACTGGACTCCAGAACCCGGTTACTTGTGCCCTCCTCCTTGGGTCTATCCTAGTGCGGAAAAGTAAATAATATACAACCGGTGACATCTTCCGCAACATGGAAGTGCCCCAAATAAAAGAATATTACATACAAGTTTTTACATGAATGAAAATGAAAAACACTCATCTCACATAAAAACCCCCGGCTATTCAAACACGACGATCCAATATAACATATCCAGCAATACATAACATCACATGTCATCAACGTAAGTAAATATGCGCATCCCAATTATCGTTGACATATAGCAACGAAACCGGCGATATCACATATTACACTTACGGTCACAGAAAAGAAAGTGTAAAACTACAACAGTTGGAATCCGCAACCTCTTTAGACATCACATGCCTAATCAAATGAATTACTTAGACATCGCATGCCTAACAATTATAAACCCCGCATTTTAGTCTCATTATCGAAAACACTTTTCAATATCAAATCGGGCAATTCAACAAGATTCCCGAAAATCTGATCGAATGCTCGTCGCAAACTTCAATAGGCGGCCGCACCCCCGATGCCGTCGACAAAGTGCACCAAGGCGGAACACCGCTGCCGGGAGCACCCGAACGGATGCTTTCGGCGACGGGGTTCTCCTACAGTCACTTGGTCGGGGCTATGGGGCGAGGCTGTCTATTAAGTTTATCCGGCGAGTATTCGCGTACGCCACGTGATTGCGACGGACTTTTGATCACATCAAAATTCCGTGGCAACCAATCAAGTGAGACTAAACTGCTATGTTTATAACATTCATTCGGTTATCTCATAACTACTTGTGAATTCCAATTATTGTATCACATTCCAGATAAATAGAAAATGTTAAACTTTCCGATCGAACAATCGAACACCCAAGTTTTCCCGATACAGCTCAACACATGAAATAAGTCTAATCAACATTCAGTTCGTGCCTCAGTACCAACGGTCCAGCCGTAGAAGGGTCAAGCCAACGCCTCACATGTGGCATGCCGTACCGCCCCAAACCCGAAGGTTCAAAGGGCAGTTCAAGACGGTCACATAATCGCGTTAAGGTTTGTTGTCTTCTAGAGGGTCCATTGCGTTACTTGCACTACTTAGAACGTTGTTAAACTACGGAAAAATCCAACACTTGGAAATTTCCCAACAGGGGAAAAATTGGGTATTTATATCCGGTCGAACTTTTTAACATGTTCAAAAAATTATCCGGAAAACACAGACAGAATTAGACTTTCCGATCGAAACTACGAGTCCCCAAAACAACTCAGAAAAACTCAACTCTTGAGTTCAGATTAAAATATTCCAGGAAAATCAACACTGCGCATTAGGAGTTACTGTGCAAATTTGACACGTGTCGCTATCTTGTTGGCCGCGGAAGAGCCGCACAAGCCCTGCTTGTGCGGCGCTTCCGCCGCACTATTGTGGAATCAGGTGTTGAAATTTCACAGTTATTCTCAAAAAAGCCTGCTTGTTTTTCTGGATATTTTTAATTCCCAAAAATCAACAGTTTTGAAAAAAGTACAGAGAGCGATTTTGCAATGGGATTTCGGTTCGATCGGGTTTCTAATTCCGTCCACGGATCGCCTAAGGCTCTAGCTAGGCTCTGATACCACTGTAGGGGTTCCACGGCACACCCATGATGTTCAACAACTGATCAAGCTTGTCCAATTCAAAAATTTGTATGCCGAAGAACCCTTATACGGATCGTTGACTAGAGAATAGACGAAAATAGCAACTAGTTATCAACATAACTAAAGAGTGAACCGAAAAACAACCTTTGTAGATCCGGTAGTCCACCTCCATAGCTCCATGACGATGTCTCTTCGCTGCGATCATCGGATCCGGGACTCCGGCGATGGTTTTGTTGGAGAAAAGAACGGGCTAGGTCGATGACTTCAATGCCTATGATGATCTACGTCGAGGCAACTCAAACTCGAGCTCCGCCTTCGCCAAGTGAAAGAACTTGTGAAGACAACACACTCTACCACATGGCAAGTGATAGAGAATGAAGAAATAGAAAGTGGGTTGGTTTTAGATTTGGATTTCTCACTCTTTTGACAAGGTTGCCATTAATGGAAGAGAGCTTTTCTTCTTCTTGATGAAGAAGAAGAAGAAGCATGAAGAATGATAAGTCTTATTTTCTAATAGGAAAAATAATATGATAAGTATCATAATGGCAACCATAGTTAGATGTAGAGATGGAACCATGGTTGGGTTGAATGGTTGGGTCAAAGTCAAGAGACAAAATGGTGCAAGCATCAAAGCTTCATCAATTTCATGAAAGATAAAATACTAGCCACCATTTTATTCTTGCCCCCCCACTAAGAATAACAAATGAATAAATAGATGATAAAAAGAAAACCCTAACCATTATACAACCATGGTTTGATCTTTACACAAACTTAAGTTAGCTTGTATCAACAAACATGATACAAACAAGTGCACATGAAAATATATCACATATACAATGTGCACATCAAGTGAGAAAATCCATCTTAAGTGAACCAATACTAGTTAATGTAAAGTAATATATCAAATATATAATTATACATTAAATCATTAAATCAACACTTGATTTAACGATCCGGTCATATCACATATAACCGACTAATATGAATAGTAACAAATTATCGAATCAACACTTGATCCGATAACCCGGCTATATCACATATAACCGATCAATGTTACATATCGTGAGAATGGAATACAGTATCACATACACGTATCATTCTCGGTCCCGCACATATCTCATATGCGCTCCTATTTCGTTTTGCTCGAGCCAGGAAAACCTCTGTGTAGGACTCTAAAGACTCGTCAATACGCCGGCAGCGGGTGATGATCATATCAAACACCCACAAGCCGCAAGCGGTCTGCTAAACGTAACGGCCACCCGGGTATTGAGCGATCAGAAGATCAACGAGCAAGCCCGCTCACACTCCTATGAATCCAACCAGTAACACTTACCGTACAGTCCGGTCAGTTCGTCTGATATGTCGCATATCTCGCCTAGGGGTGGTATACGTCAGACCCCAATAGCTTGATAAGTCATGCCGATTTAAGGTCCATAACAATCGTGAAACTACTGATAACTCTTACCAGTATATCACTGCAACCCTGGCCAGGGATTTCCTGTTATGTCCAGTCGTGCATAGCGCAACATCAACCCCCAATACCGAGAGAGACGAATCCCCTCCTATCGCTCATTGCCTCCATGTGAATTGGGACTGTACCCAACAACCACCCGTTTGCACAACTCAGTAGAGCCATGGTAGGGTGGAAATCAAAGCACAGTGGGAGACACACAAGACTCTATGACGATCTCGGGTCAACAGACTAAGCTGTACCAGTGTCACCAGAGAACTGCCATCTGACGTGAGGTATAATACCATCTGGGAGTTCTCGGCGAGTCCGTTCAGTGTACCCAGTCCCCACTGAGCACCCGCATACCATCTCTGATGTCAAACACCAATGGATATGGGATCATCCATCGCCCATCACATGGGTCGAGAAGATATACGCTAGTCTACTCTGGAATATCGATGCCCCGTCTCGATATTCCCACGACTAGGAACATTGAAGGATGTACTCATTGACTACCCAGGCCCCACTAGTATGATCTGCATCATATTCCTGGAAGTCGAGTACACATCCTAAGGGCTTTATCAACATGTAATAGAGAGATAAAAAGTATACACGTTAAGATAAAGAGCAAGATAGTGTACTATCATGTCGAGCAAGAAAGTCCTACCTATATATGTCCCAGCATCCACTACAATATACATCCAATGTACAGTAATAGCCTCTAGGGCATACATATAACTAACAGGGTCGGTCCACAGGGATTTTGTGAATTTCCTAGTCGCGCTAACGAGTTAATTCCGAAGGATGTTCGGATTAATTATTAAATCTAAAAACCTAATTAACCTAGGGCAATTATCTAGATCTATTCTTGCTAGGGTTAGGTTTAGGGATGGTTTGGAAATGCTAGTAAATCTCAACGCTTTCTATACCCGGATGAAGATCTATGAGGAGTTATGGTAATTATCAATAAAGGGGATTAGATCCATTCGGGAAGGTGTTCCTTCCTCTAGGTTCTTGTCCTTCCTTTAGAGATCCTTACCCTAACCTCCATGGAAAACGCGCGCAACCGGGCCTTTACACTATGGTGTCATCGTTACTTCGAGGGGTAGGATGCCGTAGGGCGCGGTGTGTGCGCGTATGCATGGAGTCCTATTGTAAATATATGATGGGTAAGAAAGGGATGAAAGATCTCATCGCTCAAAATCCTTCCCCAAAGCTAACTCTAAACAAGTTCCTAGGGCATGAAATTAAATCTACCTAGGGCAAAAAATTGAAATCTAAACTAGAGCAAGGAATTAAATCTACTTACAGATGCATTTCTCCAATCATCAATGCAGGTTTGTCAGATCTGGATTTCTGAATTGAAGAGAGGCACCGATGCTCTTCATAAAGAATTTCTGAATTTTTATTAAAAGGAGGCATAAGAAATTGCAATGATTAGAGTTCCTATTTATAGAGAATAGGAAACCCTAGGGTTACATTTGTTTCGCATGTCTGAAATTACAAAAATAGCCCTTAGGAAATCTTTTCAGAGCCGCCAAAGTATTTTGGTAAAAAATTATTTCCCTTTTGTCTTCTTATGGCCGCGGAATCACGGCAATGGTGGGCTTGGGCCGCGGTTCCGCGGCCCTTTAATGAGCTTAGCTTCTGAAATTTTTGTGTTATTCTCTGGATCTTTTTGTGCTTCTGATTCTTGGGTTATTTTATCATTTAGGCTTCTGAGTCTTCTCCAGATCTCTCAGTGAAAACTTGTAGCGATCTTTTAACCGTTTGCCTTGACATTTTGGATCTTGCGTTGCCTTGTTGATTGTGAACTGTTCTTCGTCTAGGCTTGACTAAGATGCTCCTAATTGTTGGTCAAAAGTCCATATTTTCATCGTCTTTACATCGTTTTCCCTGTTTCCTATCCAAGAACCTGTAACCTGTAACATATAGCAGACATGCGTCGAAAGTACCTGTTTATTTATAAAAAGAATAAGAATGGGAAATATAATAATGAAATATTATGGTGTGAACAGTTGCCTTCCATTTACTCTTGTCATTTCGAGGCTCTGGCTTCGGGGGAGACGGTCTGTGACCCATCTGGGCCAACTTGTCGATTAAAGCTTGGATGGTGGTTGGCTTAAAGAACATTATGAGCTGGGAGATAGTTGCATGAGGATCTAAGGTATCCACGAACATGCCCACCGTGAGCGCTTCCTCGATGCGTTGTTCGCATTTCGACCACAAATTTCGCCAGCGTATAGCGTACTGGACCCACGTTTCGCCTGGTTTCACCCTGGCGTTAATCAATGCCGTTATCGGAGTGCGTTCGCTGGCGCTTGCAAATCGCTGAGTGAATAGCAATTCCATTTCAGCGAAGTCTTGGCGGAATCGTTTGGGAGTTCCGCATACCAATCGAACGCTATTTCTGACAAGCTACCCACGAACTGGTGAAGCAACAGTTTATCATCACCGCCGGTGTTACCGCAAAGGGCCTTGAACTGGGAAACATGTTGGTGGGGATTGCCGGTCCCCTTATACACATGGAATTTCGGTATTGTATAACTCGGCGGATATTTGATCTGGTTGGATACGGTCGCCCCGTTTTTACGACCTGACCAGCTGCCTCAATCGCCTGATGAACCCGGATCTGCTGGGCTATATAGTCGTCCAAGTCAGCCTTGGAGATTGGCTCCTCCTTGGCCGTTGAAAGAGCCGGTGGTGGATTCGACGTTTCTCCTCTATCATCTTCGAGGACGGTCGGGAGATCTTCAGCGGGAGGATCTTGTTGAATCATCATCCCAACCATGTCTTGAAATAAGTGGGCTATTTTCTTTATATTGTCCGCTTGTTCTGCAGCCTCTTTATCTTTCTTTTCTAATATCCTCCGAAGGAACTCAGCGTCGGTTTCTTGTTCTTGTCGCTGATCCGAGGATGCTTCGGAGCTTTCTTTTGGCCCAATAAGCGCGGCCATTATGATCATCATTTCCTGGAGCTTCTGATGTTGCTCCTGAGCTTTGGTCACCGACCGTGTAAGCGGTCTATGACCTGTAGACGCACGGCTGTCTTCCTTCCCCGACGCCATGTATACAGTATGGACCATCATGCCCCCAAACTTAGGGCATCTGGGCTCAGTGCCTTTGGCTCTCGTTGCAGGCCCGGGGATCTTCTCCGGCCTCCTCTTTTTATGAGCAGTGGAAGTTGAGGGGGCCGTTGAGGTAGGCACCGAGACAGCTTTTCGTAGCTTAGCATGATGACTAACTTCATGTTGGATTTTCAGCTTCTTGTGCTGGCGGGAGAAATTTGGATCGATCACCGAGTCTCGAGTCTGCCACCAGACTTTATAAATTTTGGAAGACAGCCGTTGAGGAGATTGGGGCTGTTCTGGCTTTACTTCCACAGCTTTTTTCAGCGGAGGGGGAGACCTCTTTAGCGCCGGGGTAGGAGAATTCCTACGCACCTTATTTAGCATCTCGAATCTGTTCTTAGTTGGAACAACAGCATTAACTTCTGTCGTTGGGGCTGGAGGAGTTAGCCCAAAAGGAGAGTTACCTCCGGCCATCCTCACTCGGCGCCAGTAACGACGTCGAGCGTGTCGTGCTGATGGAATCGGCTCGGTGATGGCGATAGCCTCGTCGTGCCCCCTGTGTAGGTGGGGGTCGCTGCTGGTGTCAGCCTGTTAAAGACCGATGTCCTTTGAATAGCAGGAGCGGGAGCTGGAACAGTCAATCTTGTAAAGACCGACTTTTTGGCAAGAGAAGCCGCCTTGACGACTTCAGGAGCAGGATTGGTTATTTTCTTAGGAGCAGCCTTCTCTAGGATTGCAGGCCCCATTGCAGGTCCACAGGAGCTCTGGCCCAGTCTGGAGAAGACCGAGGCGCTGGTGTTGGGTGACCCGTTGAGAGGGGTCGCGGTAGGTGTAAGCCGATCAAAGACCGACTACTTGGGAGCTTCCGGTGTCAGCATAGGAGTGGTGAAGCTCATTGGCGGGAGCATGGTCCCGAAAAAACAACCCTGTGGTGGCTCGAGTGACCTGTTCTATGGGCATTGTGAATAGCGAAGCAGCTTGGGGCCCGTAGGCTATACCTCCAGGCGAGGCGGAGCACCGGTTGCGGTTGCAGTTGGAGCATTTCGCACAAGTGGAAGCCATTGATTCTTTGCTTTCTGCAATAAGCAAAACACCAAATCTTAGTACCTTGAAACCCAAGGGCAACCATTAGCGAGCCGTGTTTGGTTCACGAACACGATACATGAAGCGTGGAGTGGAAAGAGGAAAAGGTCCCACCGGGCGTGCCAGAATCTGTTCCCCTCCGAAAGACGGCGCGACGCAGGGACGTCTTGCCTGAGATTCGGGGCAGATCCTAATTGGTGCTATCCGTCTACCTCTCCGAAGATGCCAAGTTGATTTATGGCACCATGCATCGAAGGTTTAAACGGATGCGTCCGATATAGCAGACTTCGTCAGATTCCCCTTCACTTGAGGGGTTTTTGATTGTGGGGATGCTCTTCCCTGCAGGCGCAAACCCCTGCAGTTAATTACGCTACCGCATTGCGGTAACAACTTTCTCCTTCTCCAGTTGATCACTTCGTGTCGTGTGAGTTTGTTTTATGTTTGGATGCCCGTGGATTGTATACGGAGACTGAGTTATGTCGTCGCCCGTAGGGCGTGGACTAGTCCAAATCCGTATTATCTTAGATTTGGGTTTGGGGGTTTGGGTTTAAGAATACGTTAGCCTCATTTGAGACTAAGATCGACTTAAACGTTTTTTAAGGATACGCCAATCTAGTTTTTAGACTAAGATCAACTTAACGGGATCGTTTAGATCCAATAAGAGAGCAATTAAGGGGGGCCCTGTTGTTTAGTTTAGTGATATTGCGGTAAATAGGTAGTTTAAGGACATTGCGGTCCATAGGTAGTTTAAGGACATTGCGGTCCAATGTTAGTTTTAAGACGTTGCGGTCAAGGTTAAGGATATCATAGTCCGTGGATTTAAGGACTCCACAGTCCGGCGTTAGTTTTAAGACATCACGGTCGAGGTTAAGGACATCATAGTCCGTTGTTAGTTTTAAGACATTCCAGTCAAGGTTAAGGACGTCATAGTCCGTTGTTAGTTTTAAGACATCCCGGTCAAGGTTAAGGACCTCATAGTCCATGAGTTTAAAGACCCCACAGTCTGTTGTTAGTTTTAAGATATCCCGGTCAAGGTTAAGGATATCATAGTCCATGAGTTTAAGGACCCCACAATCCGTTGTTAGTTTTAAGACATCCCGGTCGAGGTTAAGGACGTCATAGTCCGTTGTTAGTTTTAAGACATCCCGGTCAAGGTTAAGGACATCATAGTCCATGAGTTTAAGGATGCCACAGTCCGTATCAATGTGCGGTTGTCGGGACCCGTCACCACTTTGAAGACGTTGAGGGATTATAACGCCAAGTATCAAAGGAATGAAGAGATGTACCCTTGAACCAAGGTAGATTAAATGATCTTTCGCCCAATTTGGAAACTAAGATCAATTATTGTATTATGAACCCATTGGCCCAGTTGAATTTGAATTGAGGACTTATGGCCATCTTGGGCTAAGTCCAATTGTGTTTGGGATATTGGCCCTCTGTTGATTCATTGAAGAAGAGGCTTTGCCTCTAGAAACTTAGCCAATTGGGCTAAGGCCAGTGTTTGAACACTAGAGACCAACAGTGTTGAACACTGGTATTGAGATTGACAAACTGGTGTTAAACACCAAAATATAATCAGTGTTACATACTAGCAACAAGGCTTTCAAATTAGTGTTAAACACTAAAGCAAATCAGTGTTAAACACTGGCCAGAGAGATTTCAAATTAGTGTTTAAACACTAAATCGAATCAGTGTTAAACACTGGAAATAGAGATTCCAAATTAATGTTAATCAGTGTTAAACACTGGTAACAGAAATTTTAATTTAGTGTTAAACACTGCTAACAGAGATTTAATTTAGTGTTAAACACCAAGAAATTCAGTGTTAAACACTGCAAATAGAGTTTTTTCAATTAGTGTTACACACTAAAGCAAATCAGTGTTAAACACTGGATACAGAGGTTTCAATTTAGTGTTAAACACCAAGGCAAGAGGGGTCACGTGGTAGCATGTGAGAGTGCCCTCCTTCTCTTTATTTGTTCTGCCAAGGGTGTTGAATACTTTGGAGCATCACGTGTTGTCACGTGATGGGCATTTAAGTGTTTGTCTGTTAGAGCTTCTGCCAAGGGGTCACGTAGGGCACGTGAGGCGTTGCCTCAAAGCCCTTCTCTGTGGATCTTTTCAGGGGTCACGTGGTAGCACGTGACCCTGGTTCTTTGTATGTTTTAAAGATCCGTTAATCTTTTAAGAATTATATTCTTTGTAGGGTTAAACCCTAGTAATAAACTTTAGAGAAATTAAATTCCTATTTCCTTTTGAAGACTTATATTCTTGGATAGGGTTAAACCCTGATTTCTTTTCTGTAGGAATTAAATTCCTCATGTATGTAAAGAATAAAATTCTGGCATAGGGTGAAACCCTAATTTCTTCTTTTTTAAGGGAATTAAATTCCTGTGATTTTGAGAGAATTAAGTTCTCAATTAGGGTTAAACCCTGGTTCTGTCCATTTTTGAAGGAATTAAATTCCTATAACATAGGGTTAAACCCTGATTTTATCTCAAAAGAATTGAATTCCTATAATTCTGTGAGAATTAAATTCTCAAAACTTGATTCCTCCTCTATGTTTTGGTTCTGCATGGCAAGATCTCAACCCAATGAGAATTAAATTCTCGATTCATGGGGAGATGTGCACTTTGCAGATCCTCCACCAGAGAAAGAACTAAGTTCTTTTCTTTATCTAAGAGTTAAACTCTTTTGAGAATTAAATTCTCTTTGTAAGCCTCTCCTTTCTTACCTAGGGTTTTCTTTTGCAGAGGATCAATTTCTTCCAAAATCTCAAGGCTCTATCTCTCTTTCTCTGTATGTCTCTGTATATCTTTTTTTCGGCTCCTATTTATAGGAGGAGGAAAAAAATCAATCTGTTTGGTAAATCTATCATTGAAAGATTTGATTTGTTCATTGGGAGATTTGATTTATCTTCATCATTACTCTGGGCCTTTGGATTATCAGGTGAATTTTATTCACCATTGGATTTTAAGTCCCAAGATATCTCTTTGTTATTTCGGTTAGATTTTAGGAGGAAATCTTTCCAAGCGCATGGTTTTTCCATAAATTGGTGATATTTAATCACCTTTAGATTTTTAATCCAACGGTTTCAGATAATTCTTTTCCATTTGGAAAGATTTGAATGATCTCTCTTCAGAATTTAATTCTGTTAAAGAATAAGGCTTTTAAAGCCGGTCACGTGTGGCCACGTGACCGTTGGTCACGTGTGAGCATGTGATCCCTGGTCACGTATAAGCACGTGACCCCTGGAATGGCTTCCCTTCTTCTGCACTCTGTTCTTTACCGCTGCTTAACCATCACGTGCTAACACGTGACCACTGGTCACGTGTGAGCACGTGATGCCTCTTCTGAATCTTTTCCTGATTTTTAATCAGGGAACAATCAGCCTTGGGATGCTGCGGGTTTTTAGTAGTTTAACGACGTCTCGGTCATTTGTAAGTTTTAGGACAATATAGTCCATCTTTAGTTTAAGGACATTTTAGTCCGTTGTTGAAGAAGGTCGGCTACTACTTATAGAGTTTGGGATTAGGAAGATAACGAGCGGACATAGTCGTCGTCATCCATCATTGACCTAGGCTGTGACTCATTAAGCATAGTATTTCTTTAAGAAGCGACCGTTTATTGGCCTGAAAGGCCTTTCACCATGCATATCCATGATTAGATAGGCTCCACCCTGGTAGACCTTGTGTATAATGTTGATAGGTTATTGGACGACTCTTTTCGCCTCTTCAAGTCCCAGACATCTCAACCATAGAGAATCAAACGACCTCTTGTATAGAGTGTCATTGACGAAGGCGAAAGACAGGGCTCGTTTCATAAGCTGATATCTTGAGGACGCGTCTTCAGGTGTTCGACGGTATTTGAAGTAGTCTACAAAGACTTCTCTCCAATCCTCAGGCTTTTCCCGGTCTTTTATTTGCATAGCCATTCGCTCAGTCGCTCCCTTTTCTTCGGATGATTCCGGAGATATTTCTGTTGGGGCAAGCACCCGACGGCTTTGTACCACGATTCTTACGTCGTCGAGATTTTCGTTGGCCAGTTCTTTAGCGAACTTGGCTAACGCGTCCGCCTTGCTATTTTCTGCACGCGGTATGCTTTCCAGTATATAGGAAGGGATTTGGGCCAACAGTTGTTATACCTTTTTGCCGTACTTTACCAGCTCGGGTTTGCACGTTTGGTAGTCGCCATTTACTCGACTGACAATCAGTTGAGAATCTCCATATATGAGGAGGTTTTCGATCCCCATGTCGACGGCGATCTCGAGACCTGCTATCAAAGCTTCGTATTCAGCTTCATTGTTTGTCCTTGGCTCTTTCAAAGAGAAGGCGAAGCGTATTATCCCTCCTTGTGGAGTTACGAAGATGAGGCCTACCCCTGATTTGATTATGGGGGTACTCTGTTTGCGCTTCTTCATGGAAGACGCTCCATCAAAATAGAGTTCCCATCGGGTATCACTACCGTCGATTGCATCAAAGGCATGTTCGTCTGGCAGCTCGCAATTCAGAGGAGAATCGGTAGATATCGGATGCTCAGCGAGGAAGTCTACGATGGCCTGGCCTTTCACTGCCTTGAGAGGTTGATAGCTTATTGAGAATTCCATCAAGATCAGGGCCCATTTAGCAAGCCGACCTGTCAGTATAGCCTTTGACATCAAATATTTGAGAGGGTCCACCTTTGATATGAGACAGACTTCATATGCTAATGCATAGTGCCTAAGTTTTGTTATCGCAAAGATCAACACCAGACAGTGTTCTTCGATGGGGAATAATTGCTTTCTGCCCCCAGTGGAACCCGACTTAAATAGTAGAGTGCTCTTTCTTTCCCTTGGTCGTTCTCTTGTGCCCATAACGCGCCTAAGGAACCTTCGAGGGCGGTTGTATAAAGAATGAGAAGCTTTCCCTTGACCGGAGCAGCCAACACTGGCGGATTCTGCAGGTACTGCTTGATTTCGTCCAGTGCGCCTTGACATTTGTGATCCCACACGAACGGGGTTCCCTTCTTCATCAGATGGCTGTAAGGACGGCACTTTCCTGAAAGGTTGGCTATAAATCGCCGAATATACGCGAGCTTCCCTTGGAGAGACCGCAATTGCTTAAGAGTCTTTGGCGGAGGCATTTCCATGATCGCCTTGATCTTTGATGGATCTATCTCGATACCTCGGTGTCGGACGATGAATCCTAGGAATTTGCCCGAGGAAACTCCAAATGCACACTTGAGAGGGTTCATCTTCAAGTTGTATTGTCGAAGGCGTTGAAATACGGTCTTCAGATGCTCGAGATGTTCCTCGTATGATTTGCTTTTAACCACGAGGTCGTCGATATAATATTCGACGATTTCATGTATAAGGTCATCGAAGCTGTTCGTCATGGCCCTCTGATAGGTGGCACCGGCGTTCTTTAAACCGAAGGGCATCACCTTGTAGCAGAATATTCTCAGAGGGGTCCAGAAAGCGGTGTGCTTCTGGTCTTCAGGATGCATCTTTATCTGATTATATCCTGATGAGCCATCTATGAAGGAGAAAACTTCATGAGTGGACGTGTTATCTATCTTCAGTTCAGTGACTGGCACTGGGAAATCGTCCTTCAGGCAGGCTTTATTGAGATCCCGAAAGTCTACACATATGCGCACTGTCCCATTCTTTTTCATCACCGGGACGATGTTGGCGATCCAATCAGGGTACTGCACCTCTTGGATGAAGCCAGAGTCGATTAACTTCTTGTCCTCGGCATTGATACTCATCTCAAGCTCGAGCCGCATTCTTCTCGGTGCTTGTTTGACTGGCTTGACGTCCGGGAATATCGCCAATTTATGCACAGCAATCTCTGGATCTAAACCTGACATCTTGGAATAGTTCTATGCAAAGCAATCTCTATGCTGCATAAGCATGTCTTTTAGCGCAGTCACCCTCTCTTCAGATAGTAGCTCGCTGACGAGTCGTTCGTCGTCCCTAACTCAATTTTCTTGAGGTTGGTGTGGAACATCATGAACTGCGAGATAGTTGCATGAGGATCTAGTGTACCCACGAACATGCCCATCGCCGACGCTTCTTCAATGCGTTGTTCGCATTTTGACCACAAGTTTCGCTATCGGATTGCGTATTGGACCCACGTCTCACCTGGGTTCACCCTGGCATTGATCAATGTTGTTATCGAGGTACGCTCGCTGGCGCTTGCGAAACGCTGAGAAATAACTACTCCATTTCTACAAATGTTTTGACAGAATCGTTCGGATGTTCAGAGTACCATTCGAATGTTGTCTCCGACAAGCTGCCGACAAACTGGCAAAGCAGGAGCTTATCATCGCCGCCGGTGTTGCCACAAAGAGCCCTGAACTGGGCAACATGTTGGTGGGGATTGCCTGTACCCTTGTACACATGGAACTTTGGGATCGTGTAGCCCGGTAGGTATTTGATTTGATCATACCAGCTCGGATATGGTCACCCCGTCTTGACAACTTGACCGGCTGCCTCAGTTTCCTGGTGAACTCATATCTGCTGAGCTATATATTCATCCAGGGCAGCTTTGGAAATTGTCTCCTCCTTGGCTATTGAAAGGGCCGGCGGCGGGTTCGACATTTCTCCTCTGTCATCTTCAAGGAAAATCGGAGGATCTTCAGCAGGAGGGTCCTGTTGGATCATCATACCTACCATGTCCTGGAACAGAAGGGCCATTCATTTTATATTGGCTGCTTGTTCCGCAGCCTCTTTGTCCTTCTTTTCAAGTATCCTGCAAAGGAATTCGGCATCAGTTTCTTGCTCCTGGCGTTGATCGGAGGATGCTTCTGGGCTTTCTTTTGGCCCAGTGAGTGCGGCCATCGCAGTCATCGTTTCTTGGAGTTTTTGCTGCTGCTCCTGAGCTTTAGTCACCGATCGCGTAAGCGGTCTATGACCTGTGGATGTACGGCCGTCCTCTTTCCCGGACGCCATGTAGACATTGTGTACCACGATACCCTCGGACTTAGGGCGTTTGGGTTCACCGCCTTTGACATTTGCAGCAGGCGTGGGGATTTTCTCCGGCCTTCTTCTCTTGTGGGCCGTCGAAGTTGAGGGGGCCGTTGATGTGGGCACCCAGGTGGCCGTCGGCTTCCATTGCTTGACAGGGGGATTTTCTTCCCGTCGGCCTTTCGACTTCTTATACTGGTGAGAGAAATTCGGATCAATCACCGATTCTCGGACTCGTCGTCAAGTCTTATAGATCCTAGAAGATAGCCGTTGAGGAGACTGCTCCGGCTTTTCTGGTTTTGCTTCCACAATGGTCTCTACCGGTGGAGGAGATCTTTTGAGCACCGCAGTTGACGAATTTCTGCGTACTCTGTTCAGTATCTCAAAATTGTTCCTAGTTTGAACAGTAGCATCAATTTCCACCGTTGGAGCTGATGGAGTTAGCCCAGAGGGGGAGTTGCCCCCGGCCTTCCTTACCCGGCGCCAGTGGCGACGTCGAGCGTGTCGAGCTGTTGGGGCTGGTTCGGCGATGGGGATGGTTTCGTTTTGCCCCCTGTCCAGATGAGGCGCCGCTGGTGCCAACCTTTTGAAGACTGATGTCTTTTGAGTAGCGGTATCCAATCTGTCAAAAACAAACCTTCGAGAAGGAACGGGAGCCGGAATAGTCAGTCTTGTAAAGACCAACTCTTTGGCAGGAGAAGCCGATTTGAAGACTTCAGGAGCAGAGATGGCTATCTTCTTTGGGACGGCCACTTCATGTACTATGGGCTTCTTGGCAGGCCCATCGGAGTTTAGGTTCTGCCTGGTAAAGACCGAGGCTGCCGGCTTGACATTGGACGACCCATTAAGAGGGGCCACGATGGTAGCAAGTTGATCGAAGACCGACTTCTTTTGCGCTTCCTTCGGTAGCGGGACATTAATGTTCACTGGCGAGAGCATGGTCCCGAAGAACAGACCGGTGGTAGCCTGATTCACTTGTTCTACTGGCATAGCAAAGATGGAGGCCGCTTGAGGTCCGTAAGCTACACCTCCAGTTGAGGTGGAGCGTCGGTTGCAGTTGCATTTGGAGCAGTTTGAGCAGTTGGACGCCATTGCTGTTTGATTTCTGCGCCAAGAAAGAGACCAAATCTTAGTAACTTGAAACCCGAGGGCAACCATTAACAAACCACGATTCGTTCGCGAAGACGACGCACGAAGTGTGGAGTGAAAAGAGAAAAATGTCCCATCGGGCGTGCCAGAATCTGTTCCCCTCCGAATCACGGAGACGCGACCGTGCAGGTCCATCTTGCCTGGGATTCGGGGCAGATACTATTTGGTTTTATCCATCCACATCTCTGAAGATGCCAAGTTGATTTATGGCACCGTATATCGGAGGTTTAGACGGATGCGACCGATGCAACAGACTTCATCAGATTCCCCCTCGTTTGAGGGGTTTTTGATTGTGGGGACGCTCTTCCCTGCAGGCGCAAGCCCCTGCAGTTATTACGCTACCGCATCGCGGTAACAACTTTCTCCTTCTCCAGAATTTCACTTCGTGTCGTGGGTGTTTGTTTTGTTTGTGGTTGCCCATGGATTGTATACGGACACTAATTTATGTCGTCGCCCGTAGGATGTGGATTAGTCCAAATTCGTATTTTCTTAGATTTGGGTTTAGGGTTTTGGTTTAAGGATACGTTAGCCATTTTTTTAAGGCTAAGATCGACTAAAATGTTTGTTAAGGATACGTTAGTCCAATTTGAGACTAAGATCAACTTAATGGGATCGTTTAGATCTGACAAAAGAGCATTTGGGGGCTCTATTGTTTAGTTTAGGGATATTGCGGTCTGTTTCCAGTTTAGGGATATGGTGGTCCATTGCATGTATGGCCGTCGGGACCCATCACCCCTCTGACGACGTTGAAAGATTACAACGACATAGGTCAGAGGAGTTCAGAGATGTACCCTTGAACCAGAGTTGTTTGGAGGATCTATAGTCCAATTTTGGACTAAATTCTGTTTGAAGATTTTGGTTTAAGGACTCGTTAGCCATATTTGAGGCTAAGATCAACTTAAACAGAATCGTTTAGATCCGACAAAAGAGCATTTGGGGGCTCTATTGTTCAAGTTTAGGGACATAGTGGTCCATTGCCAGTTTCGGGACATGGTGGTCCATTGCCAGTTTAGGGACATGGTGGTCCGTCGTCCCATTTTGGGGACGGATATTGGTTTAAGGACGCATTAGTCCATGAGTTTAAGGACCCCACAGTCCGTATTGTTGGTTTAAGGAAGCATTAGTCCATGAGTTTAAGGACTCCACAGTCCGTATTGTTGGTTTAAGGACGCATTAGTCCATGAGTTTAAGGACTCCACAGTCCGTAGCAATGTGTGGTTGTCGGGACCCGTCACCTCTCTGACGACGTTGAAGGATTACAACGACAAATATCAGAGGAGTTCAGAGATGTACCCTTGAACCGAAGTAAATTGATTTGAGAGAGCAGTCGTGCTAAGTCAATTTAATTTGAGGACTTACAGCCAGAAT
Organism: Agapanthus africanus; assembly: GCA_030015575.1. NCBI lineage: Eukaryota > Viridiplantae > Streptophyta > Magnoliopsida > Asparagales > Amaryllidaceae > Agapanthus > Agapanthus africanus. Next base: position 101,060,914 of record JASDDO010000008.1, read on the forward strand.
TGGGCTAAGTCCAGTTGAAAGTGTTCAACATTTTATTTGCATTTGGCCTGTTAGGCCTTTACTAGGGCTCTGCCCCTGTTTAATAATGCACTGCATTTTTGTTTGGTCTATTAGACTTTTATTTGGGCTCTGCCCCTTTTTTTAAGTGATGCACATCATTTGTTTTGGTCTGACAGACCTTTGTTTGGGCTCTGCCCCTTTTTTTAATAATGCATTGCATTTTATTAGGCCTGTTAAGCCCTTTTAATTGGGCCCTGCCCTTCTTTTTAATAATGCACTGCATTAATTAGTCTGACAGCGCGCCACGTGGCTTGTCAGGCGCTTTGCGCCAATTAAAGAGCGCAAAGCGCAAGCGCATGTGGAAGTGACACGTGTCACGCTCTGGTGAGCGCAAGTCTGTTAGCGCAGTGTGCTGCGCCAGTGCGCCGCGCTAATGCGTTGCTGACACGTGGTGCGCTCTGGTGACTTGCGCCAATCCGAGAGTGCAGTGCTCAAATTAAGAGTTCATGGTACTGTTTAAAAGCGCAGAGCGCATCTTGATCTATTTTAGATCAAAGAACAGAATCTTTTTGATTCTAAAGAGATTCTCCCTCAAGTTTTTAAGAACCAGTGGTTCATCAAAAGGCAATGCCTTTATTTAGATCAAAAGATCTAATAGAGAAGTAAATTACTTCTTTATTATTATTTTTTTTTATTAAAGATCTTGATCTTTTTCTTAGGTCATTGATCTTTTTAGAAGAAATTCTTCTTTTTTACAAAGGTTTTACCTTTTTTTCTCTTTTTCTGAATTCTTCTCAAAGTTTTAGAGGAATTCTCTGGTTCTCTCTCTTTGTGTCTTTGTCTTTTAGACTTGGAGTCTAGGGGCCTTTATATAGTGCCAATTGATTTGTTAAATCAGTCAAAGAGATCTTTCTCTGAGTGATTCAGGGATTTTTCCTCACCGTTGGATTTTTGATCCTAGGGCTTCAGTTTTACAGAAGATAATTTTCTTGTTTAACAAGATTAGAAAGATCTTTCCATAATTTTTCTGTTTTAAATGCTGGCACAGCTGGCGCAAGCGCACCTGCGCCGACACGTGTCGCGCAGCGCAGAGCGCAAGTTGCCTGAAGCGTTGCTCCTTTTATTAAAATTTGAATTTTAAACAGAGCCTTACTCTGATTGGGTGCGCTGCCTTGGGCGCTGCGCTCCTTGCGCTGGCGTGTCTGATTTTGACACGTGGCGCTCTGCGCGCAGCGCAAGGGAACTGAAGCATTGCTTCACCCTTTTGAATTTGAAATTCAAACAGAGCTTTGCTCTGATTGGGGGAAACAACGCATATACCTAATTATATAAAAATAATTTTTAATATATATTTTGTATTTCTAAAAATCTCATTTTCTTAAGATATCGTATTTTAAATCTATCGAGACCGAATGCTCCTTACGGAGGTCTGAATCTCGCACTACTAAGCCTAGGGGCATGCGATAATCCGCACCATCCCAGTCGGGTTCCCCAAAGTGGGTTGTAGCGGTGCTTTGCAAAGATTTTTATAAAATATAGTAATGGTATTTATTTGAAATGTTTCGTTCTCCCGTATTCTATATTCCCGAAAGGTATTGTGCTATGTGACATATGTGTGTTGTGAGGAGATAAGTCATTACCTCATGATTTACTTAAAGGTATAGCAAGTTTGTGATGTTCAAATGTCGAAAATGAAACTATATGGTATTTTAATGAAAAGTACGGTAAAATGGAAATACCAATTTCTTTTGATATGGAATTTGTTCAATATGATTAGTTAGTGTTTAATAGTCAACATGTAATGGTTAAACAAGATTGTATTAAAGGAAAAGTGAGATTTTAGGATGAACCGAATCGGAAATCGGATTTGCTCCGATTCCGTCGGGTTTTAGAATTTCGTATTTTCAGAAAGAGTAGAGAAGGGGGAAGGTGGAACTTACGGGTTTAGCTTAAAGAGGAGAGGGAGAGGGAGTTTACGTAGTTTCCGGTGCACTGTTTTGTTGCCGGGAACTTCTAGGGTTGTCGCCGGAAAATTCGCCGGAGCTTCACCTCTTTGTTCACTTCAAATGCACACTAGGGTTTCTAGGAATTTCTTGAGAGTTTGCTAAGAATTTTGGGGTGAAGGGGTAGTGTTTAGGGGTTGTATTCATAGGGTTATTCTAGGGCTAGGGTAGGTGAAAAAATGTGATAAATTGTATTAAAATGTTTTAAAATGGGGTAATTAGGGTTTTTAAAGAGTTCTGTTACTGGTCTGGGAAATTAAAGTGTGCAGGCGTAGAGGGGAGCTCAAGAGGAAACTTTTTCCTGTTGGTGACTCGGCGGTCCGGCCGGCGGCGCCGGCCTGAGTCGGCCGGTCCGTCGGCCGAGTTGGCCGAGTCCGGCCGAGTCAGGCTGCCGGAACCCCCCTTGCTGCTTCATTAGTCCCCAGGCACAGTTAGTTTTCCATGTGTAGTGGGGTTTTTGTGAGATATGCATATGTAAACTCTTGGTATTCTAAAGCTTCGAAATAAAACAATATAAAAAATAATGTGGGGTATGTGATTTGAACTCTGGTGGCTTGGCTCAGCAGTGCAAGGTATTACCAATGAGTTACAAGCTCCTTCTTATAATTAATTAGTAAAACAAATATTTATAGTACTCAAAGAATTGCAATTACTCCAAATATACATTAATTTTTAAGCAAATTTTTTGTACACTAAAAATGGAGTTGTTACAGTCTAAAAATTTCGTCCTCGAAACAACTTTTATTTGAGAACTAGTTTACAAAGAGGTGAGGATATCTTGCACGCATTTCATCTTCCCTTTCCTAAGTGGACTCGCCAGGAGTGTCTTTTCTCCACATCACTCGGACCAAGTTAACTTCCTTGTTCCAAAGTGTCTTCAGTTTTCTGTCCAGGATCTCCACAGGTTGTTGCTCACAGGATAAGTCGGGCTGTATAGTGAGCTCAGAATAATCAAGTACATGGCTGGGGTCACTCACATACCTTCTGAGTTGGGATATGCGGAACACATTATGCACTCCCTCCAATGAAGGTGGAAGTGCTAAGTGGTATGCCACTTCACCGACTCGTTCGAGTATGTTGAACGGTCTAATATATCTTGGACTTAGCTTAACACGTCTTCCAAATCGGATCACTCCGCAGTTCAGAGATATCTTCAAGAATACATGATCTCCTGGCTGGAACTCCAAATGTCGTCTGTTTGCATCAGCCTAGTGCTTCTGTCGAGCTTGGGCTATGCGCATTCTTTCTCTGATAGTACGAACCACATCAACAGTCGCTACTATCATCTCAGGTCCAAGAAGTTCCCTATCTCCGATGTCGTCCCAACTTAATGGCGATCGACACTTCCTTCCATACAGTGCTGCAAAAGGTGCCATTCCTATGCTTGCTTGGTAGCTGTTGGTTTACGAAAACTCCACAAGACGTAAATGATCTTCCCACAATCCTTTGAAGTCTAACATACATCCTCTGAGCATATCTTCCAAGATCTAAATAGTTCGCTCAGACTGACCATCTGTTTGTGGATGATAAGCCGTGCTGAAATTCAAACTTGTTCCCAAGCTTGCTTGCAAACTCTGCCAAAATTGCGATCGGAACCTCGTGTCACGATCGGAGACAATGCATACCGGTACTCTTGTATGATTTCATGGGTATCAGGAATTGTACATATTTAAAGAGTTTAAATCTTAAGTAAATTATTACCTCCATGTACTTCTTTGCTAATGTCTCAGTTGATTGGTCAACTCAGAATGGGATGAAGTGAGCCGACTTTGTGAGTCGATCCATAATGACCCATACCGCGTCGTTAACCTTTGTGCTGTGAGGAAGAGCAGTCACAAAATCCATCGTGATGTGTTGCCACTTCCATTTTGGGATTGGTAACGGTTGAAGTAATTCAGCTGTCCTGAGATGTTCAACCTTTACTTGCTGACACACCAAGCATTTTGCGACGCTTCTGGCTACTTCACGCTTCATTCCATGCCACCAATAATTCTGACGTAGGTCTTTGTACATCTTGGTACCTCCAGGGTGTACTGAGTAGGGAGAGCTGTGAGATTATTTCATTAACTCTTCCCGAACAGGACCTTTTGGTACACACAACCTGTTGCCGTATCTCAAAGATCCATCTTCATGGATGATGAAGTTTGTTCTGAGTCCATTCTCCACTTGTTCTCGGATCTTTTGCAACTTAGCATCATTCGCTTGAGCTGCTTTGATCTGATTGACAATTGTTGATTGAACTTGTAAATTCATCAAGCTTGAAGTGTTACCTGGCATAACTACTTCAATCTCCATTTGATGCAAATCCTGTTGAAGCTTCCACTGAGCGGTGAGATGCATTGCTAATGGTTGACGACTAAGAGCATCTGAAACCACATTCACTTTCCCTGGGTGATATTGCAGGTTGATGTCAAAGTCCGCCATGAGTTCTAACCATCTTATCTGCTGTATATTCAACTCCTTCTGAGTAAACACATATTTTAGGCTCTTTTGATCTGTGTATATGTTCACTCGTTCACCAAGTAAATAATGGCGCCAAATCTTAAGAGCAAAGATGACGGCTACCAACTCCAGATCATGCGTCAGATAATTGCGCTCATGAGTCTTTAGCTGTCTTGAAGCATAAGCCACAACCTTACCGTGCTGATATAGAACACATCCTAATCCCTTACCAAATGCATCTCAATGCACTTCGAATCCTTCAGATTGATCCGGTATGACGAGAATAGACGCTGATGTCAATCTTGACTTGAGTTCTACGAAAGCTTGTTCGCATGCTTCTGACCACTCAAAATCTTTATCTTTACGTGTGAGCTTGGTCAGGGGTGTTGCTGTCTTTGAAAAGCCTTCAATGAACCTTCTGTAATGTCCAGCTAGACCCAAGAAACTTCGAATGTCCTTTACTGACTTTGGTGTCGGCCATTCGCTAACTGCTGAAACTTTCACTGGATCCACAGAGATTCCTTCACCTGATACGATATGTTTAAGAAAATCAACTTGATTTAGCCAAAACTCGCACTTGCTGTACTTAGCATATAATTGATGTTGACGAAGAGTTTCCAGGACAATTCGTAGGTGCTCGGCATGCTCTTTCCGACTCTTAGAATACACAAGGATGTCGTCGATGATGATGACAACGAACCTGTCTAAGTACTCCCGGTAAACTTGATTCATTAGGTTCATGAATATTTCTGGTGCATTGGTCATTCCAAATGGCATCACTAAAAATTCGTAATGACCATAGCGAGTTCTGAAAGCTGTTTTATGAATATCAGCTTACTTGACCTTCACCTGATGATAACCTGAACGAAGATCCAATTTAGAGAAAACAAAAGATCCACTTAGTTGATCTAATAAATCGTCGATGCGTAGGAGTGAATACTTGTTCTTTATAGTGATTTCGTTCAAGGCTCTGTAATCGATGCACATTCTATATGAACCTTCCTTCTTCTTCACAAGTAATATAGGTGATCCCTAACTTGAAGTGCTGGGACGAATCCATCCTTTCGCCAGTAATTCGTCCAACTGTGTCCAGACTTCCTTCAAACCTTCCGGACTTAATCGATAAGGTGTTTTGATCACCAGTTGTGCTCCTGGTACTAAATCAATACTGAATTCAAGAGCTTGATCAGGAGGCAAACCTGATATATCGTCAGGAAACACGTCGTTGAACTCTCGAACCACATTTGGCCTTGATTCTTCCTCCGCTTGAGCTGCTGCAGCTACTGCTTCCCTTGGCTTCGCTTTGTATATACTTGGCTCCAGAGTACGGTCTTCGCTTTTGAAATAGAAGATCGGATGGTCTGGAATCTCGAATACTACCCTCTTTTGACGACAGTCGATGGTAGAATAAAAAGTTCCAAGCCAATCCATACCTAGAACTACATCGAAGTTTGGTATATCCAGCGCTTTGAAGTCAGCATAGAATTCTCTGCTGTAGATGACTACTGGACACAAGCTGTATCCTATTGTTACCTTTAGAACGCCATTTCCTGAACTGACATTCCAACTTGATACAAGCGGTGTGACTGGAATCGCATGGGTTCGGACGAACCGTTGCGACATAAAGCAGTGAGATGCTCCAGTATCGAACAGTGCTAGTGCAGGTATTGAGGATACTAAGATTGTACCTAAGATATGTGGGATATGTTTTAGGTATAGAAAAATTTGTGGGTAGGTACTAAGACTGAAAGAAAAGTTTGAGAAGAAAAGGGTTACCAGTGATAACTTGACCAGTGGCTTCAGCTTCTTCTACGGTCACCGTGAAAGCCTGACGCCGTGGTACATTCCTCCTGGCCTGAGGAGCATTCCTCGGAACGTTCCTTTGAGCTTGATGGAACTAACGAGGAGGAGGTATAGCTTGTGGTCCTCTAGGTGGTGGAGCAGGTAGTGTCATTCTTAGAGTAGTGCCATTCTTAGAGCAGGTGCTTGGATGGCTGGGCGCTATGGATAAGTGTTTGCTGGCCTGGGTGCAGCAATTGGATTTTTTTTATAAGGACAAGATCCAATATCATGAGCAGCTGAGCCACAGACTAAGCAAAGACAGTTGGCTCGCCGGCAGTCTTGCATCACATGTCCAGATCTCCTGCAGTAGGTACAAAAGGCTGGGCTGGAACGATGGTTCGGTACTTCCGGTCGCCTTGGCACAAAAAGTGGCATGGACGAGGCTCCTCCTGTCATCTGGTTGACAGTGCGTTTAACTCCTGCAGACTGAGGTCTGCCCCTCGCCTTTATCACTGCTTCATATCTGCGGACAGCTATTAGATCCTCTTCATGAGTCGGAAATTTCCCTGTGGCTAGTGCAGCCTGGATTTCTGTGTCCAAACCTTGTTGAAATCGACGGGTTCTGATCTCGTCCATCGGTATCAAGTGTGCCGCAAATCTGTTTAAAGGATTGTATTAGCTGTGTAGTAAGTGATATTTAAAAATTCAAATTATTTAAGACATATCTTACCGACTGAGCATGGTGAACTCAGCGTCATACTCATCTACCGACTTGATCCACATCGAACCTTGCTGCAGATGAATAAACTGCTGTTCCATGTCGAACCTGGCAGTCTAAAGGAAGTACTTCGCGTCGAACCTATCGTGAAAAGTGTAGGGTTCCTAGGCACACTAATGAGGTCTCACAAGGCATTAACCATGCCAAATTCAAAAATTTTCGGTGCCGAGAAACCCTAATGCGATTGTTGACTAGAGTTTTAGGCGAAACATGCAACTAGTTAACAACTTAACTAATAAGTGAACGGAAACACAACCTTTGTAGATCCGGTCCTCCACCTCCATAGCTCCGTGAAGAAGTCCCTCCGCTGTACCCATCGGATCCCGGACTTTCGCGGTGGTTTCATCGAAGTAATGATCGGGCTAGGTCGTCGACTTTGATGCCGAAGATGATCTACGTCGAGGCGACACAAGATCAAGCTCCAACTTCACCAAGCCATGAAACTTGTGAAGAAAACACCCTATACCACTTGGCAAGTGGTAGAGGATGAAGAAATAGGAAGTGGGTTCACTTTAGAATTGGATTTCTCACTCTTTTTCTCAAGTTGCCATTAATGGTAGCAAGCTTTTCTTCATTGTTGAAGAAGAAGAAGAAGAAGAAAAGAATTATGATAAGAATAAAAAGAATTATCTTATCATATAGAAATCATAGTTAGGTGTAGAGAATAAACTAAGGTTAGGTTTAATGGTTAGGTTAAGGTTAAGAGAAAAAATGGTCAAAGCTTCAAAGCTTCATGAAGTTTCATGAAAGAATACAAACTTAATGGCCTTCCTACTATACTCCACGGCAATATAGCGCGGGTATAATAGACGATGTTTGAATTATTCTTGCCTTAAAATGAATTAATAAAAATAAATAGATAAGTAAATCAAAACCCTAACCATTAAGATAACCATGGTTTAATCATACACTCTCATGTTTGCATGTATCATCAAACATGATACAATCTTATGCACAAAAGTATATCACATATACAACTTGTGTACATCAAGTGAGAAAATCCATCTTATGTGAACCAATACTAGTTAATGCTAAGTAATATATCAAATATATAATTATACATTAAATCATTAAATCAACACTTAATTTAATGATCCGGTCATATCGCATATAACCGACTAGTATCAAGTGTATCAATGTATCGAATCAACACTTAATTCGGTAACTCGGCTATATCACATATAACCTGCCGATGATATAAATCGCGAGAATAGAATACGGTATCACATACACGCATTATTCTCGGTCCCGCACATATCTCATATGCGCTCCTATTTTGTTTCGCTTGAGCCAGGAAACCTCTGTGTAGGACTCTAAAGACTCGTCAATACGCCGGCAGCAGGTGATGATCATATCAAACACCTACAAGCCACAAGCGGTCTGCTAAACGTAACGGCCACCCGGTTATTGAGCGATTAGAAGATCGATGAGCAAGCCCGCTCACACTCCTGTGAATCCAACCAGTAACACTTACCGTACAGTCCGGTCTGATCGTCTGATATGTCGCATATCTCGCCTAGGGGTGGTAAACGTCAGACCCAGTAGCTCGATAAGTCGTGTCGATATGAGGTCTATAACAGTTCGAGAAACTACTGGTAACACTTACCAGTAAATCTCAGCAACCCTGGCCAGGGATTTCCGGTTATAGCCAATCGAACACAGCGCAACATCAACTCCCTATACCGGGAGAGACGAATCCCCTCCTATCGCTCATTGCCTCCATGTGATTCGGGACTGTACCCAAAAACCACCATTTTGCATGCCCTCTTGGACGTGGTAAGGTGGAAATCAAAGCACAGTGGGAATCACACAAGACTCTATGACGATCTCGGGTCTACAGACTAACCTGTACCAGTGTCACCAGAGAACTGCCATCTGACGTGAGGTATAATACCATCTGAGAGTTCTCGGTGAGTCCGTCCAGTGTACCCAGTCTCCACTGAGCACCCGTATATCATCTCTGATGTCAAACATCAATGGATATGGGATCATCCATCGCCCATCTGTATGGGTTGAGAAGGTATACGCTAGTCTGCTCTGGTATATCGATGCCCCGTCTCGATACACCCACGACTAGGGACCTTGAAGAATGTACTTATGGACTACCATATCCCCACTAGTATGATCCGCATCATAGTCCAGGTAGTCAAGTACACATCCTAAGGGCTTTACCAACATGTAACAGAGAGACAATCAATATACATGTTAAGGTAAAGAGTAACCAGATAGCATACTATCATGTCGAGCGAGAAAGTCCTCCCTATATATGTCCCAGCATCCACTACAATATACATCCTATGTACAGTAGTGGCCTCTAGGGTATACATATAACTAACAATCTCCCACTTGCACTAGGGCCATCTGTAGCAGTGGTCGCAGTATCTCATACTCAACCATCCCATAAAAGTCTCTCTCTGGGAAAAGGCCTTTGTGAGTGGATCTGTTGTGTTTCCCTCTGAGTCTGCCCTCCTAACCTCGATCTCCTTGGAGATCAACCATCTCAATGATCAGGTGATACTGTCTTAGAATATGTCTGGATCACTAATGGGACGGACGTTCCTTGGAACTAAGCTCATCTCATGATGCAATCCTCGCTCCCACTGTCATAGAGGAACCGAAGTATCTCTCAGGTGGGTGAGGAACCCTACTAGATCGGCGGAGAGGCTGAGGTTCGTTGGTTACTATTGAATCTTTTTGTTCTACCAAATCATCAGCTGCAGTTCGTATAGATGGAACCTTTCCAGTTCTTCAGAACAGTATTTGCCTCGAGCTTGTCCGGATTATGCTTTTAGACATAGCCCGGACAACCCCAAATCTTAACCAACTTAAGATATGGGCTCTTCCCTTTCCATATCACATAGGAAGCGGTAGGCAACTGTTTTGATTTGAACCCTATTCAATAGGTATGCAGCTTCTCAAGTGCATAACTCCCAAAAGGAAATAGGAAACTCAGTAGTACTCATCATAGAGCACACCATATCATATAGGGTGCTATTGCTCCGCCCCGATATACCATCGTGCTATGGTGTATACGGAGGAGTATTACTGAGAGAAAATCTCATTCTCCTTTAGAATGGTCTAGAAATTCCGTGCTCAAGTATTCTCCTCCTTGATCTCATCAAAGGACATAATAGTTATACCCGTATTTTGGTTCTCTACTTCTAAATCATATTCTGTGAATATCTCAAAACGTTCGGACTTGTGTTTCAACAGGAACATATATCTGAATCTTGAGAGATCATCAGAGAATGTAATGAAGTAAAAAGAACCGATCCTGGCATGTGCAGACATGGGATCTTACATACATCATCATGTATCAGTCCCAAGAGTTTACTAACTCTTTCTCCGTTTCCAATAAACAGAGCTATGGTTATCTAATCTTTGTGACATGACTGGCAAGTTTCACAAGATGTAAATTCAAACTAATTTAAATATGCAACTAAATGTAACTTCAGCCAGTCGGGTCGCATTGATATGACCTAGTCTACAATGCCTCAAGAAGGATTCGTTCATTTCTGAACTCTTCTTCTTTTGTGTGTTCTGTATACTAAGAACTGTAGTTTGATTTAGAACGTCAATGCTTTTAGATAACGTGCCTGAACCGATCAACATTTGATATAGGAAATGTTCAAAACATTATCCAACAATACAAAATTATATCCTTTCTTTACTATTAAAGAGACTGATATGATTTTGTATATCAGGTTCGGTATCTCATAGCATTTGTTCAGAATCAATGTATTGGTAATACAGGGTGACAGTGACCAACAGACTTGGCAGCAACACTTGCCCCGTTTTCTGTCTCATGAAACTTATCACCCGTTCTCAGTTCTCTACCTTAGCCCGTGTAACAAATTACATATGCGGGATCCTGATCCGGTATCATATACCCAGGACGTAAAGAATACTGAGAAATAGTTCTGTATAATAAACACACCCGAAGATGATGCATCACCAAGCATTTTCTTCGTTTGGACGGCACGGGAATTCTGGTAATCCTCAATTTCCTGCTCTGTCTTATAACAATTATAAGTTGGAGCGGGACCAACGTTCCCCAGCTCAGTATAATAAGCGGGTTCGGTCAATATTCCGTATTATTATCTTGATTAAGGCGTGATATGGTCGCTACCTGGAGAGAGAGAGAAGAAAACACTCAGCGTGCGCTCTTGCAAGATCATATTGGTTTTTATTTTATCTAATCAGGATGGCTCCCACTGCTTTTTATCAAATCTTCCTTCAAACCCTAAAAGGAAAGACCAGCCGGGGTTAATTACACACTACAAGTTCGCCAATTTTTCAGCCAGGCCAGTTTCGGTACTTTGAGGGAGGTCCCCCGTGCTTTCGCACGAACCTAATTAATGTAAACCTCGTTTTCCCAGAGGCGTAACCTCGTTAACACCTTTCTAGACACCTACTTGATCGGCTAATTGTAATGTGTAAAACTCTCCCAGGAGTAACTCTTACTCGCAGCGGGTATCATGATCCAACTATCTCATAGAAGGTATGCAATCTCATTGCAAATTTCAACACTTGAAATTCCCGATAATATTTTTCCCCTAGCATCCTATGACCTTGACGAAAGCCAACAAACCATAGGCTACTAGTCAAGTCCAATCCGTCATTTCTTGATCGAATTAAACCCACCCGCACGACCCTTGACAAAAGCCAACAAAGCCGCACGACTACCCTAATCCAATCGCATCATATGCAACAGATAAGCAGCATATAGCTACCGCACACTACACCTTGACGAAAGCCAACAATGTAGCACGAATACTATATACAACTTATCTGAAATGACGGAGGGCTACGACAGGTTTTTCTGAAAACCTATTGCGTAATGAACTTGATATCGTTGTAGAATCAAATGATTTTGAAATGAAGTGTTTCTGAGGCTTTTCTAGTTTTGCTAAAGGGGTCACTCCCGGTGAAGGGATCGTCGGCCCTTTCCTCGTCGAATGAGGTGCGGGATATATCATATATCACTGTGCAAAGCAGAAACTATAGAAGAAATCAAAAGACAAACCGAGTGTGTAGCATCTGCCAGTTATTGCTAAAGGAGTCACTCCCGGTGAAGGGATCTCGGTCCTTTCCTTATCGAATAAGGTGCAGGATATATCACATATACCGCTGTGCAAAGCAAGAACTGTAGCTACCTGTTTTATTTTGAAATTCGATTCCACAACATCTTAGGTTTCTTTTATTTTCATTAATCATATTAATGATGTCCCATCATTTAAGTCCACCTAAACATCACAGATAAATATAACGTACGCTTATGCCATCCGCATTCTCCTCGATGTCCCGTCTGCACCGTTAGGTTAGGTGACTAACGCCAGAGCGAGGCAGGGCTAGCGCGGGTGTAAAACATAAGCAACGTCTATATAATATATCATATATACTATATACAATATCTATCTGAACATATCACATGATCACATCACAGATAACGCAGCAGAAAATATCATATGAAATATTGGATATACTAGGACGTCTGTGTTTTCAATACGAGCCAGTATAAAACACGGATTCCACAGTCGTGATGAATAGCCAAACGCACACCCCTAGACCCCTACGAGAGCGGCAAGCAACCCTACCAATTCTAGAGTTAGGAGACCCGGACTCGACTCCTCCAGTTGGTCTCCCACTGGACCCCAGAACCCGGTTACTTGTGCTCTCCTCTTTGGGTCTATCCTAGTGCGGAAAAGTAAATAATATACATCAACGGTGACAACTTCCGCAACCTGGAAGTGCCCCAATAAAAGAATATTACATACAAGTTTTTACATGAATGAAAATGAAAAACACTCATCTCACATAAAAAAAACCCGGCTATTCAAACACGACGATCCAATATAACATATCCAGCAACACATAACATCACATGTCATTAACGTAAGTAAGTATGCATACTTCGATTGTCGTCGATGTATAGCAACGACAATTGGCAATACCACTATATACTACACTTACGATCACAGAAAAGAAAGTGTAAAACTACAACAGTTGGAATCCGCAAACTCTTTAGACATTGCATGCCTAATCAAATGAATTCCTTAGACATCGCATGCCTAACAATCATAAACTCCGCATTTTAGTCTCATTATCGAAAACTCTTTTCAATATCAAGTCGGGCAATTCAACAAGATTCCCGACATCCTGATCGAATGCTCGTCGCAAACTTTAGTAGGCAGCCGCACCCCCGAAGCCGTCGACGAAGTGCACCAAGGCGGAACACCGCTGCCGCGAGCACCCGAACGGATGCTTTCGGCGACGGGGTTCTCCTACAGTCACTTAGTCGGGGCTATGGGGCGAGACTGTCTATTAAGTTTACCCGGCGATTATCCGCGTACGCTACATGATTGCGACGGACTTTTGATCACATCAAAATTCCGTGGCAACCGATCAAGTGAGACTAAAGTGCTATGTTTATAACATTCATTCAGTTATCTCATAACTAGTTGTGAATTCCAATTATTGTATCACATTCCAGATAAATAGAAAATGTTAAACTTTCCGATCGAAAATTCGAACACCCAAGTTTTCCCGAAACAGCTCAACACATGAAATAAGTTTAAAAACATTCACTTCGTGCCTCGGTACCAACGGTCCAGCCGTAGAAGGGTCAAGCCAACGCCTCACATGTGGTACGCCGTACTGCCCCAAACCCTAAGGTTCAAAAGGCAGTTCAAGACGGTCATATAATCGAGTTAAAGTTTGTTGTCTTCTAGAGAGACCATCGCGTTACTTGCACTACTTAGAACATTATTAAACCACGGAAAGATCCAACACTTGGAAATTTCCCGACAGGGGAAAAGGTGGGCATTTATATCCGGTCGAACTTTTTAACATATTCAATAATTATCCGGAAAACACATAGACCAAGCTAAACAATCCGATCGAATCATCGATTCCGCAAAACAATCCAGAAAACTCAACTCTTGAGTATATTTTAAAAATTTCCAGAAAACTCAGCACAACAATATAGGAATTACTGTGCAAAGATAAATGAATGATGCTTCCGTACAGCAGCGGAACCGCCGCACGAGCCATGCTCGTGCCGCGTTTCCACGGCGGTTTGATCGAGTTAGCCGCTCGTTTTTGCACAGTATTTCTTATAATTGCCTGCTTACTTTTCTGCATATTTTTAATTTTAAAAATCCAAAAATCCAGAAAATGTCCAGAGAGCCGTTTTGAGTTAGGGTTTTGGGTCGATCGGACTTCTAACTCCGTCTACGCATCGCCTAAGGCTCTAGCTAGGCTCTGATACTACTGTAGAGTTCCTAGGCACACTAATGAGGTCTCACAAGGCATTAACCATGCCAAATTCAAAAATTTCCGATGCCGGGAAACCCTAATGCGATTGTTGACTAGAGTTTTAGGCGAAACAAGAAACTAGTTAACAACTTAACTAATAAGTGAACGGAAATACAACCTTTGTAGATCCGGTCCTCCACCTCCATAGCTCCGTGATGAAGTCCCTCCGCTGTACCCATCGGATCCCGGACTCTCGCGGTGGTTTCATCGAAGTAATGATCGGGCTAGGTCGTCGACTTCGACGCCAAAGATGATCTACGTCGAGGCAACACAAGATCAAGCTCCAACTTCACCAATCCATGAAACTTGTGAAGAAAACACTCTATACTACTTGGCAAGTGGTAGAGAATGAAGAAATAGGAAGTGGGTTCACTTTAGAATTGGATTTCTCACTCTTTTTCTCAAGTTTCCATTAATGGTAGCAAGCTTTTCTTCATTGTTGAAGAAGAAGAAGAAGAAGAAAAGAATTATGATAAGAATAAAAAGAATTATCTTATCATATAGCAACCATAGTTAGGTGTAGAGAATAAACTAAGGTTAGGTTTAATGGTTAGGTTAAGGCTAAGAGACAAAATGGTTAAAGCTTCAAAGCTTCATGAAGTTTCATGAAAGAAACAAAAACTAGCCACCATTTTATTCTTGCCTTAAAATGAATTAATAAAAATAAATAAATAAGTAAATCAAAACCCTAACCATTAAGATAACCATGCTTTAATCATACACTCTCAAGTTTGCATGTATCATCAAACATGATACAATCTTGTGCACAAAAGTATATCACATATACAACTTGTGTACATCAAGTGAGAAAATCCATCTTGTGTGAACCAATACTAGTTAATGCTAAGTAATATATCAAATATATAATTATACATTAAATCATTAAATCAACACTTGATTTAATGATCTAGTCATATCGCATATAACCGACTAGTATCAAGTGTATCAATGTATCGAATCAACACTTGATTTGGTAACTCGGCTATATCACATATAACCTGTCGATGATACAAATCGCGAGAATAGAATACGGTATCACATACACGCATTATTTTCGGTCCCGCACATATCTCATATGCGCTCCTATTTCGTTTCGCTTGAGCCAGGAAACCTCTGTGTAGGACTCTAAAGACTCGTCAATACGCCGGCAGCAGGTGATGATCATATCAAACACCCACAAGCCGCTAGCGGTCTGCTAAACGTAACGGCCACCCGGGTATTGAGCGATCAGAAGATCGACGAGCAAGCCTGCTCATACTCCTGTGAATCCAACTAGTAACACTTACCGTACAGTCCGGTCTGAACGTCTGATATGTCACATATCTCGCCTAGGGGTGGTAAACGTCAGACCCCAGTAGCTCGATAAGTCATGTCGATATGAGGTATATAACAGTTCGAGAAACTACTGGTAACACTTACCAGTAAATCTCAGCAACCCTGGCCAGGGATTTCCGGTTATAGCCAATCGAACACAGCGCAACATCAACTCCCTATACCGGGAGAGACGAATCCCCTCCTATCGCTCATCGCCTCTATGTGATTCGGGACTGTACCCAAAAACCACCGTTTTGCACGCCCTTTTGGACGTGGTAAGGTGGAAATCAAAGCATAGTGGGAATCACACAAGTCTCTATGACGATCTCGGGTCTACAGAATAACCTGTACCAGTGTCACCAGAGAACTGCCATCTGATGTGAGGTATAATATCATCTGGGAGTTCTCGGCGAGTCCGTCCAGTGTACCCAGTCTCCACTGAGCACCCATATATCATCTCTGATGTCAAACATCAATGGATATGGGATCATCCATCGCCCATCTGTATAGGTCGAGAAGGTATACGCTAGTCTACTCTGGTATATCGATGCCCCGTCTCGATACACCTACGACTAGGGACCTTGAAGAATGTACTTATGGACTACCATGTCCCCACTAGTATGATCCGCATCATAGTCCAGGTAGTCAAGTACACATCCTAAGGGCTTTACCAACATGTAACAGAGAGACAATCAGTATACACGTTAAGGTAAAGAGTAACCAGATAGCATACTATCATGTCGAGCGAGAAAGTCCTCCCTATATATGTCCCAGCATCCACTACAATATACATCCTATGTACAGTAATGGCCTCTAGGGCATACATATAACTAACAAAAAGTCTTCCATTCAATAGACTGATCAAGATGGATTTCTTCCGCCTTCCACCAGTTCTGTGCATTGTCCGTGAGCTATAATTTTGCCACACGAACCCAATTTATATCTGGCGCTTGTGCCGCTGCCAGATCATCCTCTATACTCTGTGCCCATTCTTCAGATTCCAATGAGCTTCCCTTTCCTGAGAACTGTTTGGGTTGTAAAGCTCTGAATTGCTTTACCCCAGGTGATTCAGCCTCGGGACGGTTCAAGAGCTGCTGCTATCCCTCTAGGAGGCTGCAGATCGCCTCAAGCAGAACCGTTTGCTCGGCAGGTGGAGCAGGAACAGTATGTATGATTGGTAGTGGTGGTGGAGTGTTATTGAAGTTGGTGCTTGTGTTGTTTGGGAAATCTATAACCTTTGAAAGAAAGATTTAGGTTAGGACAGATTCAAAGTTTATGAAATGATGAGATTCAAGGAGTATGAATTGTAAAGAATGTTTTAGTTGCTGGTTCTTGTGTTTTTATATTGCTTAGGTTGTTCACGCAGAACAGAACTACATGATAGTGTTTCATATAGCTTTGACCTGCATGGGCCACCAACAAAACCTGTTACGCCTCGATTCTCAGTATACGGGCAGAGGACGCGACTAGGCCGCAACGTATTTACTGTGAAGTAAATACGCTAAGCGTATCTAAGCAATATAAAAGTAAATGCACAAGAGATAAGATATAATAAAACAACAACTTTATTTATTCACATTCTTTCTGTACAATACATGAAAATGTAAAAACAACTGAAATAAAGCAATGCCTAAGCAATGGCAAAACAGAAAATGAAAGGTACTAAAATTAAAGTGTACAATGAACTAAAGCTCTAGGTCTTCAACGAAATGGTCCAAGTCTTCAGCGCTGGGCTCGATCTCTGACGTGTCCAGGTCACCTGACGACATTCACAGAAGAAAGAAAAGAATGTCGTCAGCGAACAGATCGCTCGGTAAGTCACAAAGATAAGGGAGAAATAGAATAAACAGAAAGAGAATGTAGCTTTTAAAGTTGTATTATATTGTTTTAGTGTTAACGTTGTTGTTTGTAGCTTGGTACAGAAGGATGCCGGTGTATACGAGAGGAGTCTCTATATGCCAGAGATTAGGGCAAACGGAATGTACAAGGAACCGTTGGGCCACGGTACAACAACAACGGAATATATGTTATGTGTCTTAATCTTACTGTCTCGTGCCACTTCTAACACCTTCCGTACCAATCTACCACTTAAACCCCGAGATGTCTTGTATGTATAGTTGTATTGTATTGTAAACTGTATACATTGTATAATTGGATGACTTACCGAAACCATGATATCAGTAAATTGATGTAACTGTAGAATCATGGATGTAACCGGAGAATCATGTAAATGGAAGTATATCCATGGTTCGGTTCAGTCAATATAAATTGAATTGATTCATGTTGAATTGTAATATTGTAGATTGCAGATTGCAGATTGCAGATTGTAAATTATAGATTATACTTGAATCATATTCAAGTCAGTTTATTAATGAGACTCAATTCGAGTCAGACAATTAGAAAAGTAAATTGAAGTCCTGATGGTTTTGATGTTATCGGTAACCGCTGCACATGGGCGGCAGGATTTGTATCTTTTTCAAAGTCGATTACCGTATTGATAACATCGTTGTTAAGTTGTCTACCTTAGATAGGCAAGCACCCATATCTCCGTCTCTCTGAGGCTCAAGAGATTGGTCCCGCTTAAACCTATATTTACTAGGGTCCATAGGTTAATTTATAGAACTTGAGAGGGTATTATGTAAAAATACTTTTGTGTAATTTTTGAAATACACCCCAAGTGTTTAATTATCGTCTTTAGAGTTGTAATAATTGTAGATTTTATATTTGTGACATTCCTAATGAGAATAACCCAATTTTCATAATATACGGTATTAAATTGTAATATTGCATTTGTATGGAATTCATAGTATTTTAATGTAAAGCGATTCTTGTGATTTTTGAAAAGAGTTGAAATATTTATATTATTTCAAAATAGATATTTTAATGATACAAATATACCTAATTATATAAAAATAATTTTTAATATATATTTTATATTTCTAAAAATCTCATTTTCTTAAGATATCGTATTTTAAATCTTTCGAGACCGAATGCTCTTTGTGGAGGTCTGAATCTCGCACTACTAATCCCAGGGACATGCAATAATCCGTACCATCCCAGTCGGGTTCCCTAAAGTGGGTTGTAGCGGTGCTTTGCAAAGATTTGTGTAAAATACTAATCTTTTATAATAGTAATGGTATTTATTTGAAATGTTTCGTTTTCCCGTATTCTATGTTCCCGAAAGGTATTGTGATATGTTGCATATGAGTGTTGTGAGGAGATAGGTCATTACCTCGTGATCTACTTAAAGGTATAGCAAGTTTGTGATATTCAAATGTCGAAAATGAAACTATATGGTATTTTAATGAAAAAGTACGGTAAAATGGAAATAGAAATTTCTTTTGATATGGAACTTGTTCAATATGATTAGTTAGTGTTTAATAGTCAATATGTAATAGTTAAACAAGATTGTATTAAAGGAAAAGCGAGATTTTAGGAAGAACCGAATCGGAAATTGGATTTGCTCCGATTCCGTCGGGTTTTAGAATTTCGTATTTTCAGAAAGAGTAGAGAAGGGGGAAGGTGGACTTACGGGTTTAACTTAAAGAGGAGAGGGAGAGGGAGTGGACGTAGTTTCCGGTGCGCCGTTTCGTCGCCGGGAATTCCTAAGGTTGTCGCCGGAAAATTCGCCGGAGCTTCGCCTCTATGTTCACTTCAAATGCACACTAGGGTTTCTAGGAATTTCTTGAGAGTTTGCTCAGAATTTTGGGGTGAGGGGGTAGTGTTTAGGGGTTGTATTTATAGGGTTAGACTAGAGCTAGGGTAGGTGAAAGGTTAAAATGAAAAAAATTTGATAAGTTGTATTAAAATGTATTAAAATGGGGGTAATTAGGGTTTTTAAAGAGTTCTGTTACTGGTCTGGGAAATTAAAGTGTGCAGGTGTAGATGGGATCTCAAGAGGCAACTTTTTCCTGTTGATGACTCGGCGGTCCGGCCGGCGGCGCCGGCCCAAGTCGGTCGGTCCGCCGGCTAAGTCAGGCAGCCAGAATCACCCATGCTGCTTCATTAGTCCGCTTGTACAGTTAGTTTTCCATGTGTAGTAGGATTTTTGTAAGATATGCACGTGTAAACTTTTGGTATTCTTAAGGTTCAAAATAAAACAATATAAAAAATAATGTGGGGTATGAGATTTGAACTCTGGTGGCTTAGTTCAGCAGTGCAAGGTATTACCAATGAGCTACAAGCACCTTCATGTAATTAATTAGTAAAACAAATATTTATGGTACTCACAGAATTGCAATTACTCCAAGTATACATTAATTTTTAAGCAAATTTTTTGTACCCTAAAAATGGAGTTGTTACAGGGGCAGATGCTATTTGGTTTTATCCGTCCACCTCTCCGAAAATGCCAAGTTGATTTATGGCACCATGTATCGAAGGTTTAGACGGATACGGAAGTTGTAGCATACTTCGTCAGATTCCCCCACATTGTGAGGAGTTTTTGATTATGGGGACGCTCTTTCCTGCAGGCATAAGCCCCTGCAGTTAATTACACTACCGCATCACGGTAACCACTTTCTCTTTCTCTAGATGGTCACTTCGTGTCATGTGTGTTTGTTTTGTTTTTGGTTGCCCGTGGATTGTATACGGAGACTAATTTATGTTGCCGCCCGTATGGCGTTGATTACTTCAAATCCATATTTTCTTAGATTTGGGTTTTGGATTGGGTTTAAGGATCATTAATCTCATTTGAGACTAAGATCAATTTAAACGTTTGTTAAGGATACGTTAGTCTAATTTTAGACTAAGATCAACTTAACCATTTGTTAAGGATACGTTAGTCTAATTTTAGACTAAGATCTACTTAACATGATCATTTAGATCTAACAAAAGAGCATTTGGGCTCTATTGTTTTAGTTTAGGGACTATGCGGTCCAAAAGTTTAAGGACATCATAGTCCATGGAGTTTAAGGACATTATAGTCCATAGTTTAAAGACGTCATAGTCTGTAAAGTTTAAGGACATCATAGTCCATGAGTTTAAGGACCTCACAGTCCTTGAAATTTCTAGTTGTCGGAACCCGTCACCTCTCTGAAGACGTTGAAGGATTACAACGACACATATTAGAGGAATGAAGAGATGTGCCCTTGGACCAATATCGGTAGGGAGATCTGTAGTCCAATTTGGGACTAAGATCAAAGTTTTATGAGCATATGGGCTCAATTAATCTGAGGTAGGGTTCTGTGGCCACTTTGGGCTCGGACCATTTAGTTAAAATGTTAAACATTTAACAATGTTGAGTATTGGTTTGAGTTCCGATAATTGTTTTTGTCTTTTATTGAGTGCTGAGCACTCATTATGGTTCTGGGCTTTATCATTTAAAGAACGATTTATGTTCTCTTAGAGCACAAGTGAGGAGCACGTGGCGCGCTTGGTGTTGAGCGCCAGTTAATAAGCGCAGAGCGCTTCTATTAAGTAGTGCACACGTAAGGAGCACGTGGCACGTTTGGAGCTGAGCACCAGTCAATGAGCACAGAGCGCTTCTGTTTAAGTAGTACACACGTGAGGAGCACGTAACGCACTTGGCGCTGAGCGCCAGTCAATGAGCGCAGAGCACTTCTGTTTAAGTAGCGCATACGTGAGGAGCACGTGGCGCGCTTGGCGCTGAGCACCAATCAATGAGCGCAGGGCATTTCTGTTTAAGTAGCGCACACATGAGGAGCACGTGGCGCGCTTGGCGCTATGCGCCAGTCTATGAGCGCAGAACGCTTCTGTTAAGTTTGGAGTGCTAAGGCTCTTTTTATGCAGCTTTGCGCTCTGATAATTAAATTTTTTCTTATATGAGATTTTGTCTCATGGATTTAAGAACAAAGTTCTAATTTTCTAGGAGATATTTCAATCTCTTATGTTTTTGGTGAAGGGCTTGCCTTTATGGATCTGTGATCCTAAGAGAATTGAATTATTCTCCCCCTTTTATAATGAGATGTTAATCTCTTTTGTGAAAGACAATTTGTCTTAAAGATTTATGATCTAGCATAAGAACTAAGTTTTTTTATGATGAGATGCTTTGATCTCTTTATTCTTACCTTGAAGAAGTTCTTCTGCTAAGAGTTTACTCTTCTTTCTGAACTTTCTCAAAGTTTGGGGGGGGGAAGGGGTTCCTCTCTATCAGACTTGAAGTTTTGGGTCCTTTATATAGGGTAGGCTAATTTGTTGAATCAGTTGAAGAGATCTTTTCTCTGATTGATTTGGGGATGTTTCCTCCGTTGGATCTTTGATCCAAAGGCTTCTGATTTACAGAAGGTAATCTTCTTGTTTTTAACAAGATTAGGAAATCTTTTCCCATACAGAATTTATTCTGTATGTTGGTGATTTTTAATCACCATTGGATCATTGATCCAATGGTGCTCTGATTTTCAGAGCATAATCTTTTCTGTTTGGAAAGATTCTGAGCAATGTTTCTCAACAGAATTTTATTCTGGTCAATTGATGATTTTTAATCGTGTTTGTTGGATCTTTGATGCAAGGGCCGAGAATATTTTGTTCTATCGCTAGCGCTCACGTGCTTTGCACGTAGTGCGCTGTTTAGAGTGCAACGCTCTTAGCGCTAGCGCACACGTGCTTTGCACGTGGTGCGCTGCTTGCAGTGCTCCTAGTGCTAGTGCTCACGTGTTTTGCACGTGGTGCGCTGCTTAGAATGCAGCGCTCCTAGCGCTAGCGCTCACATGCTTTGCACGTGGTGCGTTGCTTAGAATGCAATGCTCCTAGCGCTAGCGTTCACGTGCTTTGCACGTGGTGCGCTGCTTAGAGTGCAACGCACTTGGCGCTGCTATGAAGCGCTGCTTCATTTCAAATTTTGAAATTTGAACAGAGCTTTGCTCGGATTGGGGGAAACATTCCCCTTCTCAGTATAACAAGTGGGTTCGGTCAATATATCCATATTATTATCTTGATTAAGGTCTGACATGGTCGCTACCTGGAGAGAGAGAGAGAAGAAAACCCTTATCGTATGCTCTTACAAGATTCTATTGGTTATTATCTTATCTAATCAGGATGGCTCCCACTGTTTTTATCAATCTTCCTTCAAACCCTAAAAGGTAAGACTAGCCGAGATTAATTACACCCTACAGTGGTATCAGAGCCAAGCTAGAAAATTAGACGATATTTGTAGAGCTACGAAACCAAAACAACTCCGAAACACTCGAAACAAAAACCAAGTTTCTGTCGAATTTTTCAGAGTGTCTAAATTTTTTTAAGCAATTGCAGAATGTTACATAAGATGTAACATGATTAAATAAGATGTAACATAAACATCAGACAAAAACGAGCCCCTTTCACCCGTTTTGACCCGGTGAGATGCTCTGAAATTCCGGTCTGGCCAGTACCATGTTGGATTCTTAGGTTCGTTTTGGTGTGGTGATCTGGTCTCTGGGTTTTGGTGTTTCAGATGTTGTTTGTTTTTACTGAAATTGCATGTGATGTTATTTTTCTGTAAAATCAATTCAGAGTATTTCGTAGTCGTAATTCTAACATCGTTTCGGTTATTTTAGACGACGTTAAAAAGTTTGAACGAATATCAATAACCCATTTTCTCCCTCCCTGGAAATTTTCCAAATGTTGGCTTTTCTCCAAGTTAAAAACATTCAAAAATTATGCAAGTAATTCCATGGACCCTCTAGAAGAATGAAACCCTAACTCGATTCTATGACCGTCGGAACCGCCGCCAAACCCTAGGGTTTGCGGTAGTTCCGCGGCGCCATAGGTGAGGCAAGGGTTGGCCCTTCTATGGTTGGTCCATAGGTACTGTGGCATGTTCTGAATATTTTTAAATTGTGCTCATGTGTTGAGCTCTTTTGGAAATTTTGGGTGTTTGTTGATTCGATCGGAATGTTTAACATCGTCTAGCTACCTATGGAATATGATACACTTACATGCTTTCCCGCTGCTCCCATTATCATCGAAGCCCTCTGGCATATAAACGCATTCTTCTAAATCACCATTTAGAAAAGCAGTTTTAACGTCCATCTGCCAGATTTCATAGTCGTAGTGACCAGCAATAGCAAGTAGGATCCAAATGGATTTAAGCATGGCTACAGGAGAAAAGGTTTCGTCATAGCCCAGTCCTGGTCTTTGACGAAGTCCTTTCACCACAAGCCTTGCCTTATAGGTCTCCACCTGCCTATCTACACCGATCTTTCTTTTAAAGATCCATTTTCACCCTACGGGTTTTACCCCAGAGGGTACAACTTCCAAAGTCCATACTTTGTTGGTGTATATAGACTCCATTTCGGATCTCATGGCATCCAGCCACTTCACAGAGTCACCACTCGTGATAGCTTGCTGGAAACTGGTAGGGTCATCATCATCCATGATGCAGTCTTCTCCATCACCATCAATGAGAAAACCGTAGTATCTCTCCGGTAGGCGAGAAGTCCTACCAGATCTGCGGAGTGGCCGAGGTTTATAAGATTCTGTTACAACATTAGGTTCAACTAAGTCGTCATTTGTAACTTGTTTTTCTAGAATCTCTTTTATATCTACCATATTGCCTTCAGTATCATTTGGAAAAATTTCATTTTCTAGAAATGTGGCATACTGAGAAACAAACACCTTTTGTTCCTCCTTGTGGTAGAAAAGATTCCCAAATGAATGTTTTGAATATCCCACAAATATACACTTAACCGATCGTGTCTCGAGTTTGTTTGAATTCTGCTTTTTGAAAAATGCCGGACAACCCTAAATCTTAACTCATTTAAGAGATGGTCTCTTCCAATACCATATCTCATGTGGAGTGGTAGACACGGTCTTGGTTGGAACTTTGTTCAACAGAAATGCTGCAGTCTCCGATGCATGCCCCAAAAGGAGAGAGGCAACTCAGCATCATTCATCATGGATCGCACCATATCAATATGGTGCGATTCCGCCGCTCTGACACACCGTTGTGCTGTGGTGTGTAAAGGGGAGTGAGCTGAGAAAGAACCCCATTCTCTTTTAGGAAGTTTGAAAACTCTGTACTAAGATACTCTCCACCTTGATCTAATCGAAGTATCTTGATGATCATTCTTGTTTATTTTTATACTTCAAATTTGTACTCCTTGAATTTCTCGAAAGCTTCATATTTATGCTTTAATAAAAACACATGACCGAATCTTGAGAAATCATCAATAAAAGTTATGAAGTAAGAGAAACCGCCTCTCGCATATGTAGACATTAGCCCACGTACATCACTATGTATGAGGTCTAAGAGTTCTGTAGCTCATTCGATGAGAAAAGAGCCGAGATCCCTTCGCAGGGAGTGAGCTCTTTAGCAAAAGTAGTAAAATCCTAAAAAAACACTCCTTTTCAAAATCACTCGATTCTACAACAATATCAAGTTCATTACGCAAAAGGTTTTCTTAAAACCCTGTCATAACGCTCCGTCATTTCAGATAAGTACTACTTAATATTCGTGCTACATTTGTTGGCCTCTGTTAAGGCGTAGTGTGCGGTAGCTAACTAGTGCTTATCTGGAACATAAGATGAGATTGGATTAAGGTAGTCATGCGACTTTGTTGGCCTCCGTCAAGGGTCGTGCGGGTGGGTTTAATTCAATCATGAAATATACGGGTTGAACTTGACTAGCAGCCTATGGTTTGTTGGCCTCCGTCAAGGTCATAGGATGCTTAAGGAAAAATATTATCGGGAATTTCAAGTGTTGAAATTTGCAATGAGGTTGCATACTTTCTATGAGATAGTTAGATCCCGATACCCTCTGCGAGTAAGAGTTACTCCTAGGAAAGTTTTGCACATTACAATTAGCCGATCAAAGTAGGTGTCTAGAAGGGGTCAATGGGGTTACGCCCCTGGGAAAACGAGCTTTATTTTAATTAGGTCCGTATGAAAGCACGGGGAACCTCTCTCAAAGTACCGACACTGGCCCGGCCGAAAGATTGGCGAACTTCTAAGGTGTAATTAATCCCGGCTAGTCTTACCTTTTAGGGTTTGAAGGAAGATTTGATAAAAACAGTAGGAGCCATCCTGATTAGATAAAATAATAACCAATCTGATCTTGGAAGAACATACCCAGAGTGTTTTCTTCTCTCTCTCTCTCTCTCCTGGTAGAGACCATGTCACGCCTTAATCAAAATAATAATATGGATGTATTGACCGAGCCCGCTTGTTATATTGAGCAAAGGAACATTGGTTCCGTTCTTTCTTATAATTGTTATAAGACTGGGCAAAAAATAGGGGAATATCCGAATTACTCGCGACCCAAACGAGGAATAAGCATGTTGATGTATATTTTTCGGGTGTGTTTATTACCGAGAACTGTTTCTCAGTACATTCTACGTCCTGGGTATGAGATACCGGAACAGGATCCCAGATATGTAAGATGTTATGTGGGATAAAGATAGGTAGACAGCTGAGAAAATAGGTGATCATTCTCTAGAGTAGGAAATAGTGCAATTGTTGCTGCCAAATCAGTTGGCAAATATCACTTTGTATTACCAAATGGTAAATATATTGATTCTGAACAAATGTTATTACATGCCGAACCTAATATACAATATTACATCAGTTTCTTTATTAAGTTAAAGAAGGATATAATTTGTATTGCAGGATAATGTTGTGGACATTTTCCTTAATCAAGAGTTGATTGGATCAGGCACGTCATATAATAGCATATACATTCTAAATCAAACCATAGTCCGAAGCATATTGAACACACACAAGAGGACTAGTTTAGAATTGAACGAATACTTCTTGTGGCATTATAGACTAGGTCATATCAATGCGACATGACCAGCTAAATTACATAAGGATGAATATTTGAATCCGTTCAAATTTTCATCGTATGATACTTTTCAGTCTTGTCTCAAAGGTAAAATGACCAATACTCTGTTTACTGAAAACAGAGATAGAGTTGTTGAACTCTTGGGACTGATACATGGTGATGTATACAGTCCTAAGTCTACAAATGCCAGGGCTGGTTCCTCGTACCTCATTATATTCACTGTTCATCTCTCAGGATTCGGACATATGGTCCTGTTGAAACAAAAGTCTGAAATTTTTGAGAAATTCAAGGAATATAAGCTTGAAGTCAAGAACCGGACGGGTAGAAGTATTAAGTCCTTCAATGAGATCAGGGAGGCGAATACTTGGGCATGGAGTTCCTGGATTTTCTAAACAGAGAATGGGATTCTCTCTCAGCTTACTTCTTCGTGTACACTACAGCAAAACGGTGTATCGGGGTGGAAGAATCTTGAGATATGGTGCGCTCTATGATGAGCACTGCTGAGTTGCCTGTTTTCTTTAGAAGTTATGCACTTGAGAAGATGCATACTTATTGAATGGAGTTCTAACCAAATCAAGTGCCTACCACTCCATATGAGATATGGAATGGGAAGAGACCATGTCTTAAACGAGTTAAGATATGAGGTTGTCCGGCCTATGTTGAAAAGCAAAATCCGGAAAAGCTCGAGGCAAGGTTAGTTCTGTATAAGTTTGCTGGATATGCCGAACATTCGCGAGGATATATCTTTTACCACACTGAGGAGCAAAATGTGTTTTGTTTCTCAGCATGCTAGCTTTTTTAGAAAAAGAATTTCTTATGGAAGAAATTTGTGGTCATGAGGTAGAACTGGAAGGAGTTCCAGTTAGACAAACTAACAGCTGATGATTTGGTGAAACCAAAGGATTCAATACTCTCCAATGAATCTTAGCCTCTCCGAGAATCTGGTATGGTTCCTCATCTACCTGAGAAATACTACAGTTTTCTCGGTGACAGTGAGAGAAAGGATTGCATCATGGTAGATGATGACCCAACTAGGTTCAGGCTGGCCATCATGAGTGGAGACTCTGTGAAATGGTTGGATGCTCTGCGATCTGAGATGGAATCCATGTACACCAACAAAGTATGACTTTGCATGTTGCTCCTGAAGGGGTTAAACCTAACCGGAGTAAGTGGTTCTTTGAGAAAGAAACCAAGTGTAGATGGAAAAGTTGAGACTTTCAAAGCTAGACTTGTGGTAAAAGGATTTCGTCAATAACCAGGTGTGGTTTATGATGAAACCTTTTCTCCAATAGCTATGCTTCAGTCCATCAGGATTAAAGCAGGCATCGCGGAGTTGGAACATCTGTTTTGATGTGGCGGTCAAAGAGTTTGACTTCATTAAAAAGGTAGATGAACCTTGTATATACAAGAAGATTGTAGAGAGTAAGGTTGTCTTCCACGTGTTGTACGTAGAAAACATAATCTTGATAGGAAATGGTTTCCTATGCTACACTCGGTCAATCCCCTCTTATCACGAGGATTCTCCATGGAAGATCTGGATGATACCTGCTACATCTTGTGGATTATGATCTATGGTGATAGATCTAAGTGGATGTTGGGAGTGTCGCAAATCCAGGTACACTAACACCATATTAAAGGGGTTTAGTATGGAAGATTCCAAGCGTGGTGGTTCGCCCACTTACTCAGGAATCACTCTCTCCAAAAAGATGTCTCCCGAGACTGATTTGGAGAGAGCCCGCGTGCAAGGGATACCCTATGCTTCGGCAGTAAGCTCTATCATGTATACGATATTATGTACCAGACCAGATGTAGCTAACTCACTAGGAGTAGTGATCAGGAATCAATCGGATCTTGGGAAAATCACTGGACAGCTGTGAAGGGCATTCTTAAGTACTTGAGAAGCATTGAAGGAATGTTCTTGGTGTTTGGTAATGGGAAACTCCAGTGGGAGTCCTTTACCAATTCGAGCTTCCAGAGTGATAAGGACGACTGAAAGTCAGTCTCAGGCTTTGTCTTTACCCTCAGTGGAAGGGACGGTATGTTGGAAAAGTTCCAAGCTAGATACCGTGACAAACCAGACGATAAAGGCTGAATACGTCACTACCAACGATGCTGCCAAAGTGGCTGTGTGGACATTTCTTGTTCATAATATGAACAAGGTTCCTACTATTGAGCGTCCAATAATTGTTATTATGACAACAATGGAGCTGTGGCTTTGGCTCTAGAACGCAGGTCCCATCAGCGTTCTAGACATATTTTGAGGCAGTATCACCTGATCAGGGAGATGGTTGATCTCCAGGGGATCGAGGTAAGGAGAGTTAACGCGAAGGATAACACGGTGGATCTACTCACAGAGGACTTTCCCTAAAGAGACTTTTATGGGACGTTGGGTATGAGATACTACAACAACTAGCCCTAGTGCAAGTGGGAGATTGTTAGTTATATGTATGGCCTAGAGGCCATTATTGTACATATGATATATATAATAGTGGATGCTTGGACATATATAGGGAGGACTTTCTTGCTTGACATGATAGTATGCTATCTGGTTGCCCTTTATCTTAACATGTACATTTATTGTCTCTCTATTATATGTTGATAAAGCCCTTAGGATGAGTACTTGACTACTACGATTATGATGCAGATCATACTAGTGGGGCAAGGGTAGTCGGTAAGTACATCCTTCAATTATTCCTAGTCATGGGAGTATCGAGACGGGGCATCGATATTCCAGTGTAGACTAGCGTATACGCTTCTTGACCCATATGATGGGCGATGGATGATCCCACATCCATTGGTGTTTGACATCAAAGATAGCATACAGGTGCTCAGTGGAGACTGGGTACACTGAACGGACTCGCCGAGAACTCCTAGATGGTATTACACCTCACGTCAGATAGCAGTTCTCTGGTGACACTAGTACAGGTTAGTCTGTCGACCCGAGATCGTCATAGAGTCTTGTGTGATTCCCACTATGCTTTGATTTCCACCTTACAACATTCGAGAGATCGTGCAAAACGGTGGTTTTTAGGTATTGTCCCGAGTCACATGGAGGCAATGAGCGATAGGAGGGGATTTCGTCTCTCCCGGTATTGGGAGTTGATGTTGCGCTATGCTCGATTGGCCATAACAGGAAATCCCTGACCAGGGTTGCTGAGATTTACTGGTAAGTGTTATCAGTAGTTTCTCGAACTGTTATGAACCTCATATTGACATGACTTATCAGGCTATTGGGGTCTAACGTTTACCACCCCCAGGCTGAGATATGCGACATATCAGACGAAGAGACCGGACTGTACGGTAGTGTTACTTATTGGATTCGCACGAGTATGAGCATGCTTACTTGTTGATCATCTGATCGCTCAATACCCGGGAAGCCGTTACGTCCAGCTAGTACGGCTGACGGCTTATGGGTGACTGATATGATCATCACTTACTACCGGCGTATTGATGAGTCTTTAGAGTCCTACATAGAAGTTTCCTGGCTCAGGCAAAACGAAGTAGGAGCATATAGGTGATATGTACGGGACCGAGATTAATGCGCGTATGTGATACCATATTCTATTATCACGATTTGTGTTATTGATCGGTTATATGTGATATAGCCTGGTTATCGAATCAAATGTTGATTCAATAAGATGATACATATGATATTAGTCGGCTATATGTGATATAGCCGGATTATTAAATCAAGTGTTGATTTCATAATTTGATGTATAATTATATATGTGATATATTAATTTACATTAACTAATATTAGCTTACTTAAGCATTTCTTTTTCTCACTTGTGTGCACTTAATATATATGTGATATATATTATTGTGTCATGCTAGTTGCAACATGCTACATGGGTGTATGAGACTCACACCATGCTTATGATAATGAAAGGTTTTATTTATTTAAAGTAAATCACAATTAGTTGGAAATTAGTCACATGGTTGAAGCTTGTGGAAGATTGTGGAACCATTTACTTAGTCCACTAATTTTGTTTTACATTAGATATTTATTAACCCAACCATTATCTTAAACTATAGTTAAGTCTCTACATGAGTTAGTATGAGATATTATCTCACCCATGGTTACTATTCTCACTCATGAGATTCATTCTACACTTGCCTTTTTCCATTTTTGCTTTTCTTCATCTCCTTCCTCAAGCTCTCTAGCTTTTTGAGAGGTGAAGAAAATGAGTAAGAAAAATATTTCTAAAGTGAGCAAAATTTCTACTTCATCATCCTATACTAGACTAGCCATTTAGTTTAGATTGTTTGCTTTACTAATTTCATATTAGTGAAGAGGTAGCTTGAGTTGGTGTCTCCTCGATTTAGATCATCTTCGGCCTCGAAGACTTCAAGAAAGTTTGTTCCATTCATCTTGTGGAGCCCTTCTAGAGTCCGGGAGTTCACTATTTGGAGCGAAGGGACTACTACACGGAGCCATTGAAGTGAAGGACCGGTCTACAAAGGTTGTATTCTTTGTTCATTTAGATGTAAAGATGTTTACATGCATGATTCGTCTAAATTTCTAGTTAAGATTCTAGGTTAGGGTTCTTGAGCGCGCCAAATTTTTGAAAACAGCATGGTCGATGCCTCCCGAAACCCAGTGGCGGTGTTGCGGAACCCTTCAGAAGAAGATGAAAAGATAATGTTATAGAAACCATGGGTGAGAAATATCTCATATAACTCATGTAGAGACTTAACCATGGGTTAAGATAATGGTTGGGTTTATAAATATCTAATGTAAAACAAAATTAGTGGACTAAGTCAATAGTTCCACAAGCTTCTACAAGCTTCAAACGATGTGACTAATTTTCAACTAATTTTGATTTACTTGAAATAAATAAACCCTACATTAACATAAGCATGGTGTGAGTCTCATACACCCATATAGCATGTGGCATCAAGTATGACACAAAAAGAAACACAATTAATATATATCACATATATATTAAATGCATAAGTGAAATAAAAAAATGATTAAGTGAGCTAATACGCTTGATGTCGCCTTTGCCTTGTTGGGAAGGTCTTAGTTAATGTAAATTAGTATATCAAATATATAATTATACATTAAATTATTAAATCAACACTTTATTTAATAATCCGGCTATATCACATATAACCGACTAATATCATATGTATCAACTTATCGAATCAGGACTTGATTCGATAACCCGGCTATATCACATATAACCGACCGATATCACATATCGCGAGAATAGAATACGGTATCACATACACGTATTAATCTCGATCCCGCACATATCATATACGTGCTCCTACTTCGTTTCGCCTGAACCAGGAAACCTCTGTGTAGGACTCTAAAGACTCGTCAATACACCGACAGTAGGTGATGATCACATTAGTCACCCACAAGCCGTCAGCGGTACTAGCTGGACGTATTGGCTACCCGGGTATTGAACGATCAGAAGATCAACAAGCAAGCTTTTCTAAACTCCCGCAAAGCCTATCAGTGAACACTACCGTATATTCCGGTCTCTTCGTCTGATATACCACATATCTAGTCTAGGGGTGGTAAACGTCAGACCCCAGTAACCGATAAGTTATGCCGATGTGAGGCTCATAATGGGTCGAGAAACTATTGATAACACTTACCAGTAAATCTCCGTATCAGCCATGGCCAGGGACTTCTTGTTATGGCCAATCGAGCACTGCGCAACATCAACCCCCAATACCGGGAGAGACGAATCCCTTCCTATCGCTCATTGCCTCTATGTGACTCGGGACTGTACCCAAAAATCACAGTTTTGCACGTTCTCTCACTAATTTTCTTCATCTCTCAAAAACCTAGAGAAAGAGATCACTCTTGATGAAGAAGAAGATGAAGAGAATAATGTTCTAAAGTGAGCAAAAATCATACTTCATCATCTTCTACTAGACTAGCCATTTAGTTTAGGGTGTTAGCTTCACTAATTCCAAATTAGTGAAGAGGTATCTTGAGTTGGTGTCTTCTCGACGTAGATCATCTTCGGCCTCGAAAACTTCAAGCAAGCTTGTTCCTTTCATCTTGTGGAGCCATTCTTGAGTCCAAGAGATCACTACTTGGAGCGAAGAGACTATTACACGGAGCTATTAAAGTGAATGACCGGTTTACAAAGGTTGTATTCCTTGTTCTCTTGATGTAAAGTTGTTTACATGCATGTATTGTCTAATTCTCTAGTTAAGATCCTAGGGTTAGGGTTGTTTAGCATGGCAAATTTTTGAAAACGGCATGGATGATGACTCCCGAAACCTTGCTGTCGTGCTAGATAACCCTATAAATGTGTATTGACTATAAAGAGTTAAATCGGGTGACCATTAAAAATAAGTACCTAATTCCTCGCATAGGCGAATTATTCAACTCAGTGGCGCGAGAATATTCTCGAAGTTGGATTTAGATTGGGTTATCACCGAGTTCGGATGAAAACAGAAGACATTTGCAAGACAGTGTTCCGAACTTTATATTGGCATTATAAGTATTTAGTTATGCCATTTGGAGTTACTAACGCACCGGAGATATTATGGACTTGATGGACCGGATTTCTTCACCATTTCTAGATCAGTTTATGGTGGTATTCATTAATGATATTCTGGTCTATTCGAGAAGCAAAGAAAATTATGAAGAACACTTAAGACTAGCATTGCAGACGTTGAGACAAGAAAAGCTATATGCTAAGATGAGCAAGTGCGAGTTTTTGCTCGATGAAGTGAAGTTCTTGGGCCATGTTGCATCCGGAGATGGAATTGCAGTTGACCCTGAAAAGATTACAGCTGTTCATGTTTAGCCGACACCAAAGAATATAGAGGAGATCGGAAGTTTTCTTGGGCTTGCTGGATACTATAATAGGTTTGTAGAGAACTTCGCTCGGACAGCAAAACCCTTAACCAAGTTAACATGAAAGGAGGTACTGGTTGTTTGGTCCGAGAACTATGCATTGGCTTTTGAAGCGCTGAAGCAAAGGTTGACAACTGCTCCTATTTTAACAATGCCAGATAGTTCCGGAGGATTAGATATCCACAGCGATGCATCTGGAAAAGATTTGGGATGCGTTTTGATGCATCATGGAAATGTTGTAGCTTATGTGTCAAGGCAGTTGAAGACTCATTAGAAGAACTACCTAACTCACGACTTGGAACTAGCAGCAGTTATCTTTGCACTAAAGATGTGGAGACACTATTTATTGGGCGAGAAGGTAGATGCATTTACTGATCGTAAGAGCCTAAAGTACGTGTTCATATAAAAAGAGCTCAATATGAGACAGCGTAAATGGTTGGAGCTGATGGCCGACTATGATCTTGATCTAAAGTGTCGTACGTGGAAAGTTAATATAGTACCGGATACTTTAAGTCAGTTGCCAGCAATACGGATGTTGACTTCATAGAAAGAGATTATAGTAGATTTTCAGAGATTCGAGTTGGCTCTCGTACTACCAGATTTTTCGGGATAGTTGATACAATTGCAAGTACAATCATCGTTGATTGATAGCATTAAGGCAACGCAGTTGCAAAATCTTAGATTGCAGAAATTTCGAGGACAGGTAGAGGCAGGACTTCGAACGGATTTATTGATTCATGAAGATGGTTCTTTGAGGTATGAAAATCATTTGTGTGTACTTATAGGAGAAGTTCGTGAAGTAGTCATGAAAGAGGTTTATAGTTCCACATATTCAATACATCCAGGAGGCATGAAGATGTATAGAGATTTGCTACGGAAATTTTGGTAGGAAGCCATGAAAAAAGAGATTGCTCGTTATGTGTCGAGGTGTTTGGCATGCCAGCAAGTCAAGGATGAATATCAAAGGATAGCTGGTTTGTTGCAACCACTTCTGATTCCTTAATAGAAGTGGGAACATTATAACCATGGATTTCGTGACAGCATTACCATTATCATGCCCCGCTTCCTGGTGAACGGGGAGGGGACGCGACTAGGCCCACTACATATTTACGCAGAAATAAACACGCTAAGCGTATCTAAGCAATATAAAGTAAAATGTACACAAGAGACATGAATATAATGAACAACAACTTTATTTATTCAACATTTCTTTACAAGTACAATCGGAAATGTAAATACAAGAATAGAAAGCAATGCCTAAACAATGGCATAACAGAAATGAAAAGTATGTACAAGTAAAGTCTAATGCTCAGGGTCTTCTGTGTACTGCTCAGGGGTCTGCTCCAAGTGTTCCTGGCTGGTCTCGAACTCTTCAGAGTCGGGTCCTCCTGACAACATTCTAAAGAAGAAGAGAAAAGGGAATGTCGTCAGCGAACAATCGCTCGTAAAGTCTCAAAGAAAGAAGGAGAAGAATAAACAAAGAATAGAACAGGTGAAGTGGATATGTTATATTTGTTATACTAACGTAGTGGTTGTAGCTTAGTACAAAATATGCCAGTATATACAAGAGGATTCCAACTTACACCGTGGACTTTTGTAACCCGTAGTACAAGGCTCCGTCGAAAATACCACGAAACAACGACATGGATATAATAACGTCTTTTAGTGACCATCTCGTGCCACCTTTAACATGTTCTGTGCCAGTCTACCCCTTTATAAACCCCGTAATGTTTATTGTATTGATTGTACTAATTGTATTGTATTGTCTTATAGTAAATGGAAGACTTGCCGAAACCATGATATCAGTAAACGGAATGGATATAAATGGATAGTCATGAAATCAGAGTATATCCATGGTTCGGTTCGGTCATGTTCATGTTGATATAGATTGTATTCTGGTATAAACAGATTTATGTTATATTGCAGTTATAATTGAATTGGATTCAAATCAGATTGTATTCAGATTTGACCTTGACTTAAATTAAGTCAGACTTTTAAACAGAATTGGAGTTCTGATTGTTTTGGAGTTGTCGGTAACTGCTGCATATGGACGGCATGATTTGTGTTTTTTTCCAAGACAATTACCGTGTTGATAACACCGTTGTCTATCTTAGATAGGAAAACACCCATATTTTCCGGCTCCCTGAGACTCAAGAGAATTGGTCCCGCTTAAACCTATATTTACTAGGATCCTTATTGTAATTTTATATAACTTGAGAGGGTTTTATGTAAAATAGTTTTGATATAATTTCAAAATACACCTCAAGTATTTAATTATCGTCTTTAGGGTTTTCACAGATGTATATTTTATAAAATTGAAACTTTCTAGTGAGTGGAACCTAGTTTTCATTGCATATGGTATATTAATGAAATATTAGAATTTGTATTGAATTGTAATGGTCGATTCATGAAATTGGTGATTCTTTTGATTTAGAAAAATATGAAATATTTATATAATATATTTTAAAATAAATATTTTGATAATATTCATATATATATATATATAATAAAAATAAATTTTATTTATTTTATAGAAATCTCATTTTCTTAAAATTGCATCAAAATTCCATTGAGATCGAATTCTCCTTGCGTAGGTCTGCATCTCGCTCTACTAGGCCCGAGGATGTGCGATAACCCGCACCATGCAGATCGGGGTTTCCCAAAATGGGTTATAGAGGCGTATTTGCAAGGAATTTAAATAACACACTTTTTAAAGAAACGATTTTGAAGGTTCAAGGTCTTTATTCGTAATCTCGTATTTTCCCATAAACTAGAGTCCCAAAGTTCATCTTACTGTGTCAAGAATGTGTGTTGTCATGAGGTAGGTCATTACCTCGTGAGTTATCTAAACGTAATACGGTTAAATTGAATAATTATAAGTTGTATGTAATATGATGGTATTTTACTGTAGATGTGAAATAGAAATTGCAACATGAATTATTTTGAGATGGAACTTGTTATAATGTGTTGAATTATGTTTGTTAAATATTATGAGAGAATATGGTATTTTATTATTTAAGAAAAATAGGGTTTTTAAAGAAAAACAAATCTGAAGTCGAAATAACTCCGCTTCCGATGATTTTTAAAAAAGAGAAGTTTTAGAATAGAGATAGAGGAGGGAAATGGAGACTTACAGATTAGAAAACAAGAGGAGAGAGATAAGAAGCTATTGGAACCATCGGGGTATCGTTTCGTCGCCGGATTCTCCTCGGAACGTCGTCGGAACTTCGCCCTTTGCTAACTCTACTTGCACAACTTGGGACTTGAAATTTTTAGAGAGTTTTTGTAATGAAATTCAGAATGAAGAGAGGTGAAATGCGGTGTGGTTTTTATAAGGAAAATTAGGGTTTAGGGTAATGAAGAATAGAATTAAAATTTGCATTAAAAATGAATTAAGGAGAGGAATTATCACTCTCTGGATGTTTTCAGAGTAAACAAACAATATGGGGGTAGTGGGGTAGGCAAAGGGGTGCCAGGGGAATCCCCTACGGGGGGGCCAGTGGTGCCGGTCTAAACCTATAACTCACCGGCCAAATCCCGGTGATGGATGGTAGGATCTTCGCCGCATGTTGGTGTCGTTTGGTATAACTCAGTGCATATATTTGTTAATCTGTGACTTTTCATTTTACGTGTAGTGCACATGTAAACCTTTGGGCTTCCAAAAGATTATAAGAAAAATCAATTAAAAATATATGTGGCTGGAGGGATTCGATCACAGAAGCTATGTCATAGCTGTGCAAGGCTTTACCAATGAGCTACAAGTGCTTTCTTGCTGTTCAAAAGCAAATCAAATTTATAACTTGTTCTCAGGCTTAGGTATTCCTTTCTGTATTTTGGAAAAAAATTGTACAAAAATTTTAGGGTTGTTACATAAAGTATAGACTTTGGACATTGCTCCAGAAGGGGTAAAACCCGTAGGCTGTAAATGGAACTTCAGAAAGAAGATTGGTGTAGATGGAAGGTTGAAACCTATAAGGCTAGATTTGTTACAAAAGGTTTTCGTCAAAGACCTGGTTTGGACTATGATGAAACCTTTTCTCCAGTGGCTATGCTCAAATCCATTCGGATCCTACCTACCATTGCTGTCTTCCACGATTATGAAATTTGGCAAATGGATGTACAGACCGCTTTTCTGAATGGAAATTTGGAAGAGTGTGTTTATATGGATCAGCCGGAGGGTTTCATAAAGAGTGTGAGCAGCGAAAGAGTGTGCAACTTACTTAAATCCATTTATGGATTAAAGCAGGCATCGAGGAGTTAGAACGTCTGTTTTGATGAGACGGTCAAGGAATTCGACTTTATCAAAAATCCAGATGAACCATTCATTTATAGTAAAATTGTAGCGAGAACTGTGTTATTCCTCATTTTATATGTGGATGACATTCTCCTGATAGAAAATGACATTCCTATACTACAATCAGTCAAAGGATTCTTGTCACAAAGGTTCTCCATGAAGGACCTGGGTGATGCCTCCTACATTCTGAGGATCCAGATCTATCGTGATAGATATAAAAGGATATTGGGACTTTCACAGTCAAGGTACATCTATACCATACTGAAAAGATTTAGTATGGAAGATTCAAAGGGTGGTAATCTATCGGGTTGTCATGGAATCGCCCTCTCCAAAGCGATGTCTTCTAAGACTGATTTGGATACTAAACTTTCTGTATAAAATTTTTCCAAAATATAGAAAGGAATACCTAAGCCTGAGCACAAGTTATAAATTTGATTTACTTTTGAACAATAAGAAAGCACTTGTAGCTCATTGGTAAAGCCCTGCACAGCTGTGGTATAGCCTATGTGATCGAATCCCCCCAGCCACATATATTTTTAATTGGTTTTTCTTTTAATCTTTTGGAAGCCCAAAGGTTTACACATGCACTATACGTAAAATGAAAAGTCATAGATTAAACAAACATGTGCACTGAGTTATACCAAACGACACCAACACGTGGCAAAGATCACACCATCCATCGCCGGGATTTGGACGACGAGTAACAGGTTTAGACGGGCACCGCCGGGCCCCTCGTATGGGATGCTCCCCAATTTTTACCCCTTCGCCTACCCCACTACCCCCATATTGTTTGTTTAATCTGAAAACATCTACAGAGTGATAATTCCTCTCTTTAATTCATTTTTAATGCAAATTTTAATTCTATTCTTCATTACCATAAACCCTAATTTTCCCTATAAATACCACACCATATATCACTTCTCCTCATTCAGAATTTCATTACAAAAACTCTCCTCGTTGTGCAAGTGGAGTTAGCAAGGGGTGAAGTTCCGACGATGTTCCGAGAAGAATTCGGTGACGAAACGACGCCCCGACGATTCCAATAGCTTCCTATCTCTCCCCTCTTATTTTCTAATCTGTAAGTCCCCATTCCCTTCCTCCATCTCTATTCTAAAACTTCTCTTTTTCAAAACTCGACTAAAACGACTTCCGATTCGTTTTTCTTTAAAAACCATATTTTTCTTAAATAATAAAATACCATATTCTCTCATAATGTTTAACAAACATAAATAAACACATTAGAACAAGTTTCGTCTCAAAATAATTCATGTTGCAATTTTTATTTCACTTTTACAGTAAATACCATCATGTTACATACAACTTATAATTATTCAATTTAACCGTATTACTCACGAGGTAATGACCTACCTCATCACAACACATATTCTTGACATAACACGGTCAATTTTGGGACTCTAATTTATGGGAAAATACGAGATTACGAATAATGACCTTGAACATTCAAAACCGTTTCTTTAAAAAGTGTGTTATTTAAATTCCTTGCAAATACGTCTCTACAACTCATTTTGGGGAACCCCGATCTGGATGGTGAGGGTTATCATACATCCTCGAGCCTAGTAGAGCGAGATGCAGACCTCCGCAAGAAGCATTCGATCTTGATGCAATTTCGATGCAATTTTTAAGAAAATAAGATTTCTACAAAATAAATAAAATTTATCTTTATTATATATATATATATATATATATATATATATAGAGAGAGAGAGAGAGAGAGAATAATGGAGGAAAGATGCCATATGAGGGAATTTCCTCCTATGGCGTCGAAAAAATACAATCTCCATTATGTTTTCCGACGATCGGAACCCATCATCTTCATCGTTATCATATAAGATGTGGGTACACAAAATTTCATGTGATTCTACAACTTTTCACCGTTGAATTAGTGGGTTCAAAATTAACGGTTTACCGACAATAAAACTTTTTACATTGTTAAATCAACGGTGAAAAAGTTGTAGAATCACATGAAATTTGGTGTACCCACATCTTAGATGATAACGATGAATATGATGGATTATGATCGTCAAAAAACACGATGCAAGGTATATTTTTTCGACGCCATAGGAGGAAATTCCCTCCTATGGCCTATTTCCTCTATTATTCTCATATATATATATATATATATATATATATATATTATCAAAAGATCTATTTTAAAATATATTATATAAATATTCCATGTTTTTCTAAATCAAAGGAATCACCAATTTCATGAATCTACCATTACAATTCAATACAAATTCTAATATTTCATTAAAATACCATATACAATGAAAACAAGGTTCCACTCGCTAGAAAGTTTCACTTTTATAAAATATACATCTGTGAAAACCCTAAAGATGATAATTAAATACATGAGGTGTATTTTGAAATTATATCAAAACTAGTTTACATAAAACTCCCTCAAGTTATATAAAATTACAATAAGGACCCTAGTAAATATAGGTTTAAGCGGGACCAGTTCTCTTGAGTCTCAGGGAGCCGGAAAATATGTGTGCTTTCCTATCTAAGGTAGAAAACCTAACAACGGTGTTATCAACACGGTAATTGTCTTGGAAAAATACATAAATTCTAGACTTCCATGTGCAGCAGTTACCGATAACTCCATAATAATCAGAACTCCAATTCTATTTAAAAGACTGACTCAGTTCGAGTCAAGGTCAAATCTGAATAGAATCTGACTTGAATCTAATTCAAGTATAAGTGCAATACAACATGAATCCGTTTATACCAGAATACAATCTATATCAACATGAACATGATTGAACCGAATCATGGATATACTCTGATTACATGACCATCTATTTATATCCATTTCGTTTACTGATATCATGGTTTCGACAAGTCTTCCATTTACTACAAGACAATATAATACAATCAGTACAATCAATACAATCAATAAAATAAACATTACGGGGTTTACAAAGGGGTAGACTGGCACAAAACATGTTAAAGGTGACACGGGATGGTCACTAAAAGACGTTATTACATGCATGCCATTATTCCGTGGTATTTTCGACAGAGCCTTGTAATACGGGTTACCAAAGTCCACGGTGTATGTTGGACTCCTCTCGTATACACTGGCATATTCTGTACTAAGCTACAACAACTACGTTAGTATAACAAATATAACATATCCACTGCACCTGTTCTATTCTCTATTTATTCTTCTTCTTTTTTCTTTAGGACTTACCAAGCGATTGTTCGCTGACGACATTCCTTTTTCTCTTCTTCTTTGGAATGTTGTCAGGATGACCTGACTCTGAAGAGTTCGAGACCGCTAGGAACACTTGGAGCAGACCCCTGAGCAGTATAGAGAAGACCCTGAGCATTAGACTTTACTTATACATACTTTTCATTTCAGTTATGCCATTGTTTAGGCATTACTTTCTATTCCTGTATTTACATTTCCGATTGTACTTGTAAAGAAATGTTGAATAAATAAAGTTGTTGTTCATTATATTCATGTCTCTTATGTGAATTTTACTTTATATTGCTTAGATACGCTTAGCGTGTTTACTTCTGAGTAAATATGTAGCAGGCCTTGATTGATACTGAAATTTTCCGATTGTGTTTATCACTCAAATGATCCCCGATAATTGTACCATTTGGTTGATCTATATCTTTGTGTCGGTTTAGAAAATGAATAGAATTCACAATCAAAGAATTATTTGACCGCAATCAATAACGGTGTCGTGTATAGATTTCGTTAGCAAGTGCGGATTGCCCACAGGGATTGTGAGATTCGTTCGTATTTTGATTTGTTTGAATCGAAAAGTTAATAGAAAAGAAACGAAAACATGATTCAAGATTTTTATCAATGGTTTCAAGTGTCACTATTCTAATCAAGAATCATGAAAATGATAAACATCGAGAATCGAGTTTCGATAGAATTCCAATCACTTTAGGGTTTCAAGATTTGAAGTAAAGCTCGTAGGAATTGATTAGATTCTAGATGTGATGAAGATTCGAAATCAACGTTTTTTATCCATTAGCAAATTGATGCTAACTCGATGTCGATTGATCGAGCTTTAAGGATCTTGCGAAGAACTAGGGTTCTTTGTTCTATCCTTTGT
Organism: Agapanthus africanus; assembly: GCA_030015575.1. Lineage (NCBI taxonomy): Eukaryota > Viridiplantae > Streptophyta > Magnoliopsida > Asparagales > Amaryllidaceae > Agapanthus > Agapanthus africanus. The sequence goes on from JASDDO010000008.1 coordinate 101,102,481, forward strand.
CCTTTCGATGAATCACATTCACTAGATAGCTTCTTGAAAATACAATGATCGATTGTTGATTTTCTAGATCGTGCGAAAAGAATCAAGAACCCATTTCACATCGATCTAGATCATCGATCATTCTATTTTCAAGAATTTACAATTGCTATAGGACTTAAGAAAATGTTTAAAGATTTATCAACATCATTATTCTACAATCATCTCGATTCCTCCACGAGCGGAGTTTATTCACACATCATCACAAAGAATACATTCAAGAATCGAAATGAAATCATGATGCTTGAATTGAAATGTAAACAAGTTTAAAGAATCTTCACCTTTATTACATCAACAAGAAGTTACAACTCTCAAGAATTACAAGAGGAAGGAACATCGCTCGTCGAATCTTGCATCGCTCGGCTTCTTGAGTCTTGGATCGCTTCGATCTCGTGCTCCGATGAAGTCCGTCTTTGCTTCTAAAGGGTCGTCGAAAACTTGCTTTTCTTGAACTCCATGAATCTTGAATTGGGTATTTATAGATTGGATTAGGGTTAGGGTTTGGAGGTGGTTGTTGTTGGGTAGAGGAAGAACTAGGGTTTCTACACTCAACAACAATGAATTCTCTCACAAAATGAATAATTCCCTCACAATGAATTACAATGAATAATCTTTTACAAGTGAACCTAGGGTCCTATTTATAGATTTCCCAAACCCTAGGTCTTTGATTTGAAATAGAACTTCCCTCCAAAAGTTTGTTGAAAGGCTTCTAGAAGTAGGTAGTTAGGGGCTTAGCTTAGAGTTTAAGCTAGGGTTTAGGGAGAAGGTTCTAGAATGAAAGGCTAGTTTAGTTTACATCCAAGGGTTTGCTGATCTGGCAGAAGCTTCTGGGGTCTTTTGGAAAATGTAGTGTCATTCTGAAGTGTGGAAGCAGAGAGAAGAGTTATCATGCAAAGCAGAGGTGATGACATGGCAAACAAGCCGCGGAACCGCGGCACAAGGTGGCTTAGGCCGCGGTTCCGCGGCCAAGTTGGCTCCTTATGGCTTCAATTTTTCTCTGTTGGTTTGTGTTGTCATTTGATGTATTTCCTGCTATGTTGAATCTCTGAATTCTTTTTAGATCAATACCAGATTCAAAAATCCTTGAGTTGGCGTATTCTTTAGCAGTCTTTGTTGTGTAAAATTGACCGATCTTCTGATTTTCCTGCACGGACTTCGAAACACAAGTTGCGATATATAGGAATGATGCCATGCTATGAAATGCAGTCAATTTCCCTAGAAATGCCAGTTTTAAGGTCTAATACATGTAATCTGATATTTTACGATTGTTTTGCTAATATGTGCTATATGAATGCCGAACACTTCTATATGAATACAAATGATAGGAAAATCGCCGGTTAAAAGATGCAATATTTTCGACTAATCAAATTCCCCCCATCTTAATTTCGATCGTCTATAACGAACTTTTTATTAAAAAGAGAAGGAGAAAATAAAGAAAGAGAAAAACTAACTAGCACACTTTCGTAGGCAACACGATTGCACTGAGCACGTGCAACAAGCCTTTAAACCTCTAGGTGTCCCTAGTAGGAGGAGTGTTGTCTCCTGAGGGTTTTCAGCGGATTGCACCCACAAAATCCAATAATAATAGAAAGATCATGAATATTACATTTAAAGAAAAGAATCGTAGAAGAAAAGCCTTGAAAATTAGGGTTTCCAACTAAGCTAGCTTTTCGGTTGTCATGAGCCCCGTCTTAATAGTCATGAAAAGATGTTAGAAATCACGTCCTCTCTCAATAAAACTTCGTCTTATTCTTCATTCCTATCTTTCTTCCAAAGATCGATCATATCACCCTGCGTGTGTGTAAAGACATCCCTACACCCGGAGAATTCAATTCAAGCTATCATACTCTTGCCCATCAGCTTCAGTACTTTTTAATTAATGAATATTTAGAAGAGATTGCTCACACACTTTCATGCGACCGTTAATACTTCTTGAGATACTAACCGACCGATTACTTACGTGCTTGCTTATTTGGTGTATTTTCCTCGTCTTGCACCACCTCAGGCATAGCAGTGACTCCCAGACCAGTTGGCCTTAGGCCACTAGGTGAAGAAGCACCCTCGCTATACATTTTTTTATTGCCCTCGGTGAAAACAAAACCAGTGTCCATTTTTCTCACCACTTTATATTTTTTTATTCGCTTTTTTCTTTTTATTTCCTTCATACATCAGCTTTAAGACAAGAGCATTTCAAAGTATCCTCTACTATCCCAGGCTTCAAGACGTTTGTAAGTGCGAACAGCACGGTAGCAACATTCAAAATGTTTGGCTTCCAGAATAGAAACTATTTTTCAGACTTAGTTTTATCCTCAGATTAGTGACGTCCTTCATCTTACTAACCCTTGAGACAACGGCTCATAACTACTTATTACTAGTTCGTATAAGAAAACTTCTAATTTTCTTAGTTTTCTGAAATTTTTCTAATCTCATGAATGTAATTGTTCACTATCTAAACTTTTATTATCTTATTTATGTACAAAAAAGTTTAAATATTAAAATATTTTTATACTTGAAAATTTTTAAATTTTTATGGGTTTTGAAAATTTTTAAAATTTTTATAGATTTTTAAACGAAATGTTTTGTGCTTATGCAAATAATATGCAAATGATGCAAAAATAAGCACAAACCTCCCCCAAACTTGTTTTCAACAGTGTCCTCACTGTTGCCAACCGCTATACCTACAAAAACTGTAAGCCTGGGGGGAATTATTAGTGGGGGCAAAATATATAAGTGAAGAACTTCCCCCAAACTTATTCCTTTCACTCACCTCTATCCAAAAGATGATGCAGTGATATACATGACATGAAGGTGAGACGGATGAATTTTAATCCAAATAAACTGGCTCTTGTAAGAACAAGAGCTCCTCCGTGGGGTCAGTGGAAAAATACGGCTTTAGTCTATGTCCATTTACTTTGAAAAATGTGTCGTTTTAATATTTTCTACTTCTACTGCCCCGTGCGGGTATACAGACCGCACAACAAAAGGTCCCTTCTACCGAGATCGAAGCTTACCCGCGTGAAGGTGTAATCGTGAATCATAAAGAAGGACTTGTTGACTAGGTGAAAATGTTTTCCTCAAAATGTTTTTATCCTGAAAACCTTAGTCCTATTCTTTACAATTACAGCGTTATCATAAGCTTCATCACGGAGTTCGCTTAGCTCATTTAGTTGCAGCTTCCAAAAGTTGCAGGCTAGGTTGAGGTCAAAGTTGATTTTCTTAATAGCCCACAATGCTTTATGCTCTATCTCGACAGGTAAGTGGAATGCCTTCCCAAACACTAACCTATATGGAGACATCCCTAGGTCGGTTTTATATGCAGTTCTGAATGCCCAAAGAGCATCCGTCAGTTTGGTCGACCAGTCTTTTCTATTCTTAGCAACAGTCTTCCCCAGGATTAGTTTGATCTGTCTATTTGAAATCTCAGCCTGCCCCCTCGTTTGGGGATGATAGGGTGTGGAAAGTCGGTGGTTGATTCCGTATTTCTGCATCAGAGTCTCGAAAGACCCATTGTAGAAATATGTCCCGTTATCGCTAATGATAGCGCATGGGTGTCCAAATCGCGAAAAGATGTTTTCTTTTAGGAACTTAATGACAACATTTTTGTCATTAGTGCGACATGGGATGGCTTTAACCCACTTCGAGACGTAATCAACCGCCAGCAGTATGTACAAATTCCCAAAGGAGTTGGGAAAAGGACCCATAAAATCAATGCCCCAAACATCGAAAATTTCAACCACTAGGATGGGTTGCTGGAGCATTTCATTTCTCCGGAAAATTCTACCCGTGTACTGACACTGTGTATAGGTTTTGCAATACTCAAATGCGTCCTTGAATAAGATCGGCCAATAAAATCCACATTGCAAAACCTTCTCCGCTGTCTTTCTAGGACCAAAGTGACCCCCACAGGCCTGATCATGACAAAAAGAAAAAACACTCTTGAACTCTTCATCGGGACACACCGGCGAATGATCTGATCAGGACAATATTTAAACAGATAGGGCTCATCCCAGTAAAAATGTTTTACTTGGGATAGAAAATGATATTTGTCCTGTTTTGACCAATCGCTGGGTATCAGTTCCGTGGCATGATAGTTCACAATATCCCTGAACCAAGGTTCATTGGATACGCTCAAGAGTTGTTCATCAGGGAAAGAATCATTGATCGGCAAGGTCACAGGGGAAGAAGAGATGCGTGAAAGATGGTCGGCTACAAAGTTTTCACATCCTTTCTTATCTTTGATAACAAGATCAAAGTCTTGTAATAGAAGGATCCAACGTATAAGCCGACCTTTTGCATCTTTCCTCGCCAAAAGATGTTTTAAAGCGGAATGGTCAGTGGACACAACTATAGGTGAGCCAATCAAGTAAGGCCTGAATTTTTCCAATGAAAATACAACTACTAAAAGCTCTTTTTCAGTAGTTGTATAATTGATTTGCGCATCATTCAGGGTCTTACTCGCGTACTAGATCACGTGTGGCATCTTATTAATGTGCTGTCCTAAGACTGCACCTACTGCAAAGTCGGATGCATCACACATTAGCTCAAATGGGTAGTTCCAATCTGGAGACGATAAAACGGGGGCTGTAGTGAGTGAGTGTTTTAGTGAGTCGAATGCTGCTGCACAGTCCGAGTCAAAGTGGAAGGTCGTATCCTTGGCCAGGAGAAGAGTTAAAGGTCTAGCAATTTTGCTAAAGTCCTTTATGAATCTCCTATAAAAGCCCGCATGGCTAAGAAAAGTGTTAGTGTATATGCCCTAGAGGCCATTACTGTATCATACTAGTATGTATATTACTTGATGGATGCTTGGGATATTCACAGTTGTATAGACAATCTTGCTCGATATAGTAGTATGCTACTTGGTTTGTCTCTGCTTTAATGTGTACATATGTGTTTCTTTATTATATCACCTATACGCAATAGTAGAGCCCTTAGGATCTTTGCTTGATTACCGACGTTGTGATGGCGATCACACTCGTGGGGGCTGGGTAATCCACAAGCACATCCTTATACATGTCCATAATCATGGGATTATCGAGACAGGGTATCGATAATCTGGAGTAGACTAGCGTATGCGCTTCTCATCCCAGCACGGGAGACGGTCTGCCCCACAGCCGTCAGTACGCCGTACTTGAGATAGTATGCGGGTGCTCGTTAGGTTGCGAGTACACTGGATAGGACTCGTCGGGAACTGATGGTTGGTATTATACCTATCGTCAGTTATCAGTTCCCAGGTGACAAGAGTACAACTTAGTCCGCTGACTTGATACTGTCACTTTGCCTCGAGTTTGTTCCCACTATTCTTTGATTACTACCCTACCACGGCTCTACTGAGTCGAGCAAACAGGTAGTAGTTGGGAGCAGTCCCGAAGCACTTGGAGGCTGTGACAATTAGACAGGATTCGTCTCTCCCGGTATTGGGGGTTGACATCGCGCTGTGTCTAGGATAGCCATTACACGAGTAGTCCCTGGACAGGGCAAGCGAGATATACTGGTAGGTTTCCAATGTTATCTCAGGATGTTCTGGGCTTCACTCCGACATGACTTGTACCGCTATTAGGGGACTGACGTTTACCGCCACCTAGGCCCGCCATGCGATGTATCAGACGAACAGATCGGACTGTACGGAGATTGTCACATACAGGCTCAGTAGGAGTTCGGATGGGTTTACCTCATCGGCCTTCTTATCGACATCTACCTGGGGACCGTTACGTACAGCTAGTGCCGCTTACGGTCTGTTGTTAAACCCACTGCCAGCGTAGTGTCGAGTCTTTAGAGTCCCACACAGAGAGTTTCCCTGCACTGAACGAAACGTGTAGAGGCCGTATGGTTTTACGGCAGGGCTGCGATCACTTACGTACACTTGTGTCCGTATGGTGTTCGGGCAGGCAATACTAGTGGGTTTTAGTTTAAGCCAGATCCTAGTATTGCACGGATGGATTTGTTTTGTCTTCTGTGCATCCGCATTCTACGGAATGCGGATGCAGGTGTGTATGCACAGTTTTCCGGAGCGATGAAGGAGGAGGTGCCTCATTAGGGTTTTGACAGTTGGTTCGGCCAAAACCGTTATGTGGCAGGCTTATTAGGGTTTTGACAGTTGATTCAGACTCATCAGGGTTTTGGCAGTTCGTTTGGTCAAAACCATTATGAGCCGCGGACATCATTTACTAATCCTTTTATTGATAATTTTATGATGGCTAATTGCATTGACCATTTGACCACCATGACCTCTCTTGACTTTGTTGACCGGTTGACCGTGTTGACCATTGACTTTCAAGAGGGATCTACACTTTTCTTTTCTTTTTCTTTTTCTATTTTGATTATGATAATGGTCATTTCAATGTAGCCATCAAACTTTATCTTGATGGGATTAATAATGATAATGTTTTTGAATTATTGAACCATGGTTCATTTTCTTATGCTCATAATTTCTTTCTCATTCTCTCTCTTGCCTTTTCAAGTGAGAAGAAAAGGAAATGAACCATGGTTGCTAGCTCCTCCTTCTTCTTCCTCCTCTTGATTCATCTTTTGATCTCATGTGTTGAGAGATAAAGATCCCACAAAGACAAAACCATCCCTTTATCACTTCTACACAACCTAGTGCTTCTAGATTAGCAATCTCTTTGCCCTAGTTACCTCGGCTCGAGGTGGAGCTCGGTGTACATCTCTCGGGTGGATCGTCATCGACTCAAGGAGGCCGTGAAGGTGACCAAAGTCCGGATCAAGCCTCGGAGCAAGCAAGGAGAAGAACAACAAGAAGAGAAGGAGTTCAAGTTGAGGTATAACCCCTAACCGAGTAGATAAATCTCTAGTTAGGATGCTAGTGTGTTGTTTAGCAAAGATCTGGCTTTTCGGTTCATGTTACCATGCTTAGAAAAATTTTTGTTTTACCGATTCCGCAACCCCGAAAGTACCGGGTGAGGTAACATGGACCTAACAGTGGTATCAGAGCCTAACTAAACACACCCTAGCATGTTAGCAAAGTATTTAGAATTTCAACCGGACGAAAAACCGCAAAACACCCCGGAAATTTCAAGTTTCTGCCGATTTTCAGATCTGTTCCAAAATTAATAAATCATACACTAAAAATCATCTCAGGCTTTTTATAGAATACTGGAGAAAAATGGTCACTTAACGCGGTTAAAGCACCGCGGTTCCGCGGCATAAGCTTGCTTATGCCGTGGAACCGCGGCCGAGTTAACTCGGTTGGCGATTCTCTTTTCTGCAGTGTTCTTAGATGGGTATTTTGGGATTTTTACAATATGACTTTTCTGCCCAGATTTTCCAGAAAGAAAAATTTATTTTTGGGGCTTAAAAATCCGTATTTTTGGTCGATGTTCTGTAGACTTTGGCTAATGGTTATATCTGTAATGTTATATGTGTATTGAACGTCTACTAATCTTTATACGTCGATTAGTGGGGGTTGTACATATCTGTGATCTGTGTTATTGATGGTATGTGTATATGAACTCGTTGGATTGTCGCGGATGAATAGCCGGGGTGGATGTGAGATGAGAGTTTCTTTTTTCTTTCATTCATGTAGTAAATTTGTAAATTGATGTAATATTATTTGTATGACTGCACAACCAGGTCGGGGTTGTAGCCGTTATTGTATAATTCTTTTTACTGTTTTTGCTCCTAGGATAGACCCATGGTGGGGGTGCACAAACTACCGGGTATCTCGAAGTGCCGAGTGGCCTACTCACGGCGTTGAGGGAAGTTTCTTCGCTTCGGGTACTTGGCGGGTAGTTTGCCGCACCCGTAGGGGTCTTGGGTGGGGTATTGGCTATTCATCGCGACCGTGTAATCCGGTTTTTGTTGCAGGCTCGAACGAATCGCGGGTTCCTAGTATATACAAAGTGTTCATCTGTGATCTGGATTGGCTATCATTTCTATATATATCTATATATAATAACTATTTAGGCGTTGCTTATGTTTTTCAGCCGTGCTAGCCCAGCCTCCGCTCTGTCGTTAGTTAAGTAACCTAACGGGTGATTACGGGGCCTCGTGGCGAATACGAATGGAATAAGCGTACGTCATATTTTGGTTGTTTTCTGCAATGGCAGGATTTAAATATTGGGACGTATTAAAAGAACTAATGCAAGAAAATAAACCTAAAAGACGTTGTTGGAACAATTTTTTAAAAAAGCTGTTATTACAAAGACGTTCACTTTTGTTTTGCATCGAGATATTCGGTTATGAATGCCCAGCACCTCATTCGACGAGGCAACGGCTGAGATCCCCTCATCGGGAGTGACCCCTTGGACAAAAGTTTGCGTCAGGGTAATAACTTCACTATAGTCGATTATTCTTGCTTTGCATTGAGGTATTCATCTTATGAATGCCCAGCACCTCACTCGACGAGGAAAGAGCCGAGATCTCTTCACAGGGAGTGACCTCTTTAGCAAAAGTTTTCGTCGCTATATTTTCAAAAAGGTGTATCACGTTCCTTCAACGATATCAAGTTAATTACGTTAACGGGTTTTTCGCCAAAAACCCAGTCGTAGCCCTCCGTCGTTTCGGATTGATATTGCTTAGTATTCGTGCTACGTATTTCGTGCTCAGCCGAGGCGTAGTGTATGGTAGCTATGTAATATTTTTCCGTAGGATACAAAGTGATTGGTTAGGACAGTCGTGCGGTCATTTTGGCTCAGTCAAGGACTCGTACGGGTGGGTCTAATGCAATCAAGATAATGACGGGTTGAACTTGACTAGGATCCTTTGATATGTTGGTTCAGTCAAGGTCACTTGGGTCCTAGGGGCAAAAACCACATCGGGAGTTTCTAAAGAAACTGAAACTTGCAGATTTAGCATACCTTCTGGAGTGTGGTGACTAGAGTGGATTCCATCTAGGTCATCACACAATGATAGTTGGATCCCGATCCCACTGATGAGTTGGATTACTCTCGGGAGATTACTTTCACTTAACAATCAATGTTATAAACCTAGCAGGTGTCTAGAAAGGTGTTAGCGAGGCTACGCCCCTAGGGAAAAGAGGTTCTTAAATTAAGGAACTTCGCGAAAGCGTTGGAAAACCTCCCTCGAAGTACCGACACTAGCCTGGCTGAAAGGTTAAGCAAGTATTGTGACGTGAATTAAATCCCGACTAGTTCTTCTTTTAAAAGGTTTTAAGAAAGAATTTGAGGAAACAGTGGGAGACATCCTGGTTAGATAAACTAATAAACCAATCTAATCTTGCAAAAGCGCACGCTGAGTGTTTCTTTTCTCTCTCTCCAGGTAGCAACCTTTTGACGCCCTAATCAAGATAATAAAATGTATCGCTTGACCGATCCGAATTCTTATTCGGAGCTGGGGAACGTTGGTTCAGCTCTAACTTGTGACAACAGTCATAAGTATGAGCAAAGGAAAGGGGATTGTATGGATTCCAAGGATACCCAGTTGAAGAAGAAGCATGGTTTTGCATCTACTTCAGGTGTTCTTGTAATTGAGAACTGTTTTACGGTCAACCCTACCTCCTGGGTACTTGATACCGGATCAGGATCTTATATCTGTAATTTATTGCAGGGACTGAGAAAAAGTAGGAAAGTTGCACCGGGTGATATGTCGCTCAGAGTAGCGAACGGAGCATAAGTTAATGCGGCAGCCGTCGGTGAATATCACCTAGTATTGCCAAATGGCAAGACTATGATTTTGAACGATTGCTACTATGTACCCTCCATGGTTTGCAACATCATATCAGTTTCTTTACTCGATAAAGATGGATATAACTTTGTTCTTGATAGAAATATCATGAACATTTACCTTCATACGGTACTGGTTGCAGAGGGTACACTTTGTAATGGTATCTACGTTCTAAATCAGAATACAGTTCTCAATATACAAAACACACGCAAGAGGAAGAATTCAGATACGAATGAATCCTATTTGTGGCATTGTAGACTTGGTCATATCGGAGAGAAAAGACTGAGTAAGTTGCATAAAGATTGACTCTTGGATACGTTCGAGTTTTCATCTTATGAAACTTGTCAGTCTTGTCTTAAAGGGAAGATGACCAAATCTCCGTTCACCGGACATGGAGAAAGAGCAACAGAGCTCTTGGGACTCGTACATAGCGATGTATGTGGTCCGATGTCTATACATGCAAGGGGTGGGTTCTCGTACTTCATCACATTCACTGATGATCTCTCTAGGTTCGGATATGTGTATCTGATGAAACAAAAATCTGAAGCTTTTGAGAAATTCAAGGAATTCAGAAACGAAGTAGAGAACCAGACTGGCAAAAGTATCAAGATCTTCCGGTCTGATAGAGGAGGGGAGTACTTAAGCACAGAATTCCTAGATTACTTAAAAGAGAATGGTATTCTCTCTCAGCTTACTCCTCCTTATACACCACAGCACAACGGTGTATCGGAGCGGAGGAATCGTACCCTACTGGATATAGTTCGCTCCATAATGAGTAATGCCGAGTTACCTCTTTCATTTTGGGGACATGCACTATTGATAGCAGCATATCTATTGAACGATGTTCCGTCTAAATCTGTGCCTAAGACACTGTTCGAGATATGGAATGGTAAAAAGTCGTATCTTAAACGTATTAAGATATGGGGTTGTCCAGCCTATGTAAAAGTACAAAATCCGGACAAACTTCAGGCACGTTTGGTTCTATGTAAATTTATGTGATACCCTAAGAACTCCACAGGATATCTGTTCTACCACACCGAGGAACAGAAGGTGTTTGTATCTCGCCACGCCACCTTTTTAGAGTGGCAATTTCTTGCAAAAGAAACAAGTGGGAGTTCGGTAGAACTGGAAGAAATTCAGCGACCACAAAATGAAACTGAAGATTTGACAGAACCTCAGAATTCAATAACCCTAGACGAACCTCAGCCACTCCGCAGATCTGGTAGGATTTCTAATCCGCCCGAGAGATACTATGGTTTTCTCATAGACAGGGATCGAGAGGATTGCATCTTGGAAGAAGATGACCCTACTAGTTTCAGGCAGTGTTCCGAAAACGACTGGTTTAGGCAGATTCGGGGACGGTAAGCTCGGTCCGCGCCTATCCTAATCCTCCAAGCCTGTCCTAGATTGAGGCTCCGCCCCTTGGTACCGCTCTTAAGCCAATCAAGGGAGTGACGCGAAGGAACTCTGATAAGTGTCAGGAAGCAATGCAATTCGAAATGGAGTCAATGTACGCCAATAAAGTATGGACCTTGGATATTGCTCCACCTGGGGTAAAACCCGTTAGATGCAAATGGATCTACAAAAGGAAACTTGGTGTAGATGGGCAGGTGGAAACCTATAAGGCTAGACTCATTGCAAAAGGATTTCGTCAAAGACCTGGTTTGGACTATGATGAAACTTTTTCTCCGGTGGCTATGCTCAAATCCATTCGGATCCTACTTGCCATTACTGCTTTCCATGACTATGAAATCTGGCAAATGGATGTTAAAACGGCTTTCCTAAACGGTTGTTTAGAAGAGTGCGTTTACATGGATCAGCCAGAAAGTTTTGTAGACAGTGGGAGCAGCGGGAAGGTGTGCAAGTTACTTAAATCCATTTATGGATTAAAGCAGGCATCGCGGAGCTGGAACATCTGTTTTGATGAGGCAATCAAGGAATTTGATTTCATCAAAAATGAAGATGAACCTTGTGTCTATAAGAAGATTGTAGGACGAACTGTCGTATTCCTAGTCTTATACGTGGACGACATTCTTTTGATAAGAAATGATATTCCTATGCTACAATCGGTCAAGCTATTTTTGTCACAACGATACTCCATGAAGGACCTGGGTGATGCCTCGTACATTCTGGGGATCAAGATCTATAAAGATAGATCCAAGAGACTACTGGGACTTTCACAGTCCAGGTACATAGAGACCGTACTAAAGAGATTTAGTATGGAGGATTCCAAGCGCGGTAACATACCCGCATTGCACGGAATTACCCTTTCCAAGAAGATGTCTCCTAAGACTGACGAGGAGAGGGTTCACATGAGCACTATACCCTACGGTTTGGCGGTAGGATCTATAATGTATGTGATGCTATGTACAAGACCAGATGTAGCTTACGCGCTAAGCACGGTAAGCCGGTATCAGTCGAACCCAGGTGAGGACCACTAGACAGCAGTGAAGAACATTCTCAAGTACCTGAGAAGGACTAAGGAGATGTTCCTGGTTTACGGTAATGGAGACCTCAGGGTCGAGTCCTTTACCGATTCAAGCTTCCAGAGTGACAAAGATGACAGCAAGTTTGTCTCGGGTTTTGTGTTTACCCTCAACGGAGGGGCGGTATGTTGGAGGAGTTCCAAACAGTATACCGTCGCAGACTCGACGATGGAGGCTGAATACATTGCTGCAAGCGATGCCGCAAAAGAGGCGGTCTGGATGAAGAAGTTCATTAGTGAACTTCAGGTGGTTCCGTCCATTGTTGACCCAATACCTTTGTATTGCGATAACAATGGGGCTATAGCTTAAGCGAAGGAACCAAGGTCCCATCAGAAATCTAGGCACATCTTAAGGCGGTTTCACCTAATCAGGGAGATCATTGATCACCAGGAGATCGAGGTGCGGAGAGTGGACACAAAGGACAACACAGCGGACCCATTCACGAAGGCCTTGCCCCAGACTTAGTTCGAGCGGCTGATCGAGATGATAGGTCTTCGATACGCCAGTACATTGCCTTAGTGCAAGTGGGAGATTGTTAGTGTATATGCCCTAGAGGCCATTACTGTATCATACTAGTATGTATATTACTTGATGGATGCTTGGGATATTCATAGTTGTATAGACAATCTTGCTCGATATAGTAGTATGCTACTTGGTTTGTCTCTGCTTTAATGTGTACATGTGTGTTTCTTTATTATATCACCTATACGCATTAGTAGAGCCCTTAGGATCTTTGCTTGATTACCAGCGTTGTGATGGTGATCACACTCGTGGAGGCTGGGTAATCCACAAGCACATCCTTATACATGTCCCTAGTCGTGGGATTATCGAGACAGGGAATCGATAATCCGGAGTAGACTAGCGTATGCGCTTCTCATCCCAGCACGGGAGACGGTCTGTCCCACAGCCGTCAGTACTCCGTACTTGAGATAGTATGCGGGTGCTCGTTAGGTTACGAGTATACTGGACAGGACTCGTCAGGAGCTGATGGTTGGTATTATACCTATCGTCAGTTATCAGTTCCCAGGTGACATGAGTACAGCTTAGTCCGCTGACTTGACACTGTCACTTCGTCTCGAGTGTGTTCCCACTGTTCTTTGATTACCACCCTACCACGGCTCTACTGAGTCGTGCAAACAGGTAGTAGTTGGGAGCAGTCCTGAAGCACTTGGAGGCAGTGACGGTTAGACAGGATTCGTCTCTCTCGGTATTGGGGGTTGACATCGCGCTGTGTCTAGGAGAGCCATTACACGAGTAGTCCCTGGCCAGGGCAAGCGAGATAAACTGGTAGGTTTCCAGTGTTATCTCAGGGTGTTCTGAGCTTCACTCCGACACGACTTGTACCGCTATTAGAGGACTGACGTTTACCGCCCCCTAGGCCCGCCATGCGATGTATCAGACGAACAGACCGGACTGTACGGAGATTGTCACATACAGGCTCAGTAGGAGTTCGGATGGGTTTACCTCATCGGCCTTCTTATCGACATCTACCTGGGGACCGTTACGTACAGCTAGTGCCGCTTGCAGTCTGTGGTTAAACCCACTGCCAGCGTAGTGTCGAGTCTTTAGAGTCCCACACAGAGAGTTTCCCTGCACTGAGCGAAACGTGTAGAGGCCGTATGGTTTTACGGCAGGGCTGCGATCACTTACGTACACTTGTATACGTGTGGTGTTCGGGCAGGCAATACTAGTGGGTTTTGGTTTAAGCCGGATCCTAGTATTGCACGGATGGATTTGTTTTGTCTTCTGTGCATCTGCATTCTACGGAATGCGGATGTGGGTGTGTATGCACAGTTTTCCGGAGTGATGAAGGAGGAGGTGCCTCATTAGGGTTTTGACAGTTGGTTCGGCCAAAACCGTTATGTGGCAGGCCCATTAGGGTTTTGACAGTTGATTCAGACTCATCAGGGTTTTGGCAGTTCGTTTGGTCAAAACTATTATGAGCCGCGGACATCATTTACTAATCCTTTTAGTGATAATTTTATGATGGCTAATTGCATTGACCATTTGACCACCATGACCTCTCTTGACTTTGTTGACCGGTTGACCGTGTTGACCATTGACTTTCAAGAGAGATCTACACTCTTCTTTTCTTTTTCTTTTTCTATTTTGATTATGATAATGGTCATTTCAATGTAGCCATCAAACTTTATCCTGATGGGATTAGTAATGATAATGTTTTTGAATTATTGAACCATGGTTCATTTTCTTATGCTCATAATTTCTTTCTCATTCTCTCTCTTGCCTTTTCAGGTGAGAAGAAAAGGAAATGAACCATGGTTGCTAGCTCCTCCTTCTTCTTCCTCCTCTTGATTCATCTTCTGATCTCATGTGTTGAGAGATAAAGATCCCACAAAGACAAAACCATCCCTTTATCACTTCTACACAACCTAGGGCTTCTAGATTAGCAATCTCTTTGCCCTAGTTACCTCGGCTCGAGGTGGAGCTCGGTGTACATCTCTCGGGTGGATCGTCATCGACTCAAGGAGGCTGTGAAGGTTACCAAAGTCCGGATCAAGCCTCGGAGCAAGCAAGGAGAAGAACAACAAGAAGAGAAGGAGTTCAAGTTGAGGTATAACTCCTAACCGAGTAGATAAATCTCTAGTTAGGATGCTAGTGTGTTGTTTAGCAAAGATCCGGCTTTTCGGTCCATGTTACCATGCTTAGAAAAATTTTTGTTTTACCGATTCCGCAACCCCGAAAATACCGGTAGAGGTAACGTGGACCTAACAAAAAGATCGAAATTCCTTTACGCTTTTGGGATGAGGTAGGTTTTGAATGACTTCTATCTTAGCTCTGTCAAGCTCAATGCATTTTCGTAATATAACATGTCCAAGCACAATTCCCTCTTGGACCATGAAGTGACATTTTTTCCAGTTAAAGGTTAAGTTCTTCTCTTTGCAACGAGTAAGAACAGCGTCAAGATTCGATAGGCAATCAGAAAAAGAGTCTCCAAAAATCGAGAAGTCATCCATAAAAATCTCCAAGAAATTCTCTACCAAATCAGAGAATATCCCCATTATACACCGCTGAAAGGTAGCGGGAGCATGCATAGCCCAAAGGGCATGCGTCTATAAGCAAATGTACCAAAAGAACAAGTAAAAATGGTTTTATCTTGATCCTTTTTGGCTATGGGGACCTGATTATAGCCTGAGTATCCGTCAATAAAGCAATAATACTCACGTCCGGCTAAGCGTTCCAGCATCTGATCAATGAAAGGTAGAGGAAAGTGGTCTTTTCTCGTGGCGGCATTGAGTTTACGGTAATCAATACATACACGCCACCCAGTTTGGGTGCGTGTCTGAATCAACTCATTCGCCTCATTGGTAATAATAGTGATGCCAGATTTCTTAGGGACGACATGTATTGGACTCACCCATTGGCTATCGGAGATTGGGTATATAATACCATTATCTAGGCATTTGACGATCTCTTTCATCACCGCTTCCTTCATGACAGGGTTCAACCGTCTCTGTGGTTCTTGGGTTCGTCTGGCATCATCCATCACATGTATATGATGTTCGACAATCAAGGGACTAATCCCTTTGATGTCCGCCATGGTCAAACCAAACGCCTTTTTGTTAGATCTCAATACCGATAAAAGTGCATTCTCTTACTCTGATGCAAGAGAAGCGGATATGATAACCGGTAAAGACTCATTCTCACCTAGATATGCATATTTAAGGTGAGAAGGTAAAATTTTGAGATCTAAAGCTGGCGGAGAAATAATAAAAGGAGGGATCATCGAGTGATTTTTAGAGTCACAAAGAAGCTCATAGCCTGTGAAAGATACAGACTCAGGTGGTGAAACGTCAGGAGTGTCGGACTCAAGTGTGGGAAACGTGTCCTCACTAAGATCAGGTGTAAGATCAAGCAGTGATATGGCAATGTCATCAAGATCTAAAAAGCAAAGTTCATCAGCTCCGCAACTTTCGGGAGCAATCTCGTGGACAGAGCACACGTCAAGAATATGAGCAGAGGGTTCTGATGGCTAACTTACAACTCTATAGATGTTTATTTCAATAGTCATATTTCCAAAGGATTAGTTCATTGAACCATTTCTACAGTTAATGACAGCGTTGGAAGTGGCAAGGAAAGGTCGACCCAAAATCACCGGAATTTGGCTTCGGGGGTTTGCTACAAGTTGTGTGTCGAGAACAATGAAGTCCACAGGGAATACAAATTCCCCGACCTTAATCAACACATTCTCGAGCTCACCCCTAGGTTTGGTGATCGAACGGTCTGCCATTTGGAGAGTGCAGTGAGCAGGTTTCAACTCTCCAATCCCTAGCTGCTCATAGACAAAATATGGGAGTAGGTTAACACTTGCGCCAAGGTCTAAAAGAGCACGATTTATGTTTTTACCCCCAATAGAAATCGATATCGTAGGACATCCTGGATCCTTTCGTTTCTTTGGTAGCTGTGGGATAAAAGCAGTGCTGATATTATTAGACATGAAGACCTTCTTCGGCACTTGAGTCTTCCTCTTCCTAGTGCACAAGTCCTTAAGAATTTTCGCATAAGCGTGGACTTGCTGAATCGCATCTAGGAGAGGGATATTGATGTTAACCTGTTTGAATATTTCTATAATTTTCTCCATATGTGGACTCGTTTTGTTAGCCCTTAACCGATTCGGGTAAGGTGCTTTAACAATGAGTGCCGGGTCCATCATAGGAGAAGGAAAAAGGAGTAGACGAGATCCCAAAAGAGGAGTGGGGATCGTCTTTGGAGAACTAGAAGAGGGTTGCTGAGGTGTCGAGCCTAAAGGGAAATGGAGAATAGGTTCGCTAAAAGGTGGTGTGGTAGAAGAACAAGGATCAGAAGGAGAAGTGTGTGTGTGAGGGAAGGTCTCAGCCGGGGTGTTGATATGATTTCCAATATCATCAACTTCTTCCCCCAACATGGTTGTTCAGCACTCTTCCCGATCTCAACGTTGTGATGGCATTTACATTGTAATGCCCAGGGTTCGGTAGGGGTTGAGAAGGAAGTTTCCCTTTTTCTCTCGCACTCATTTCGGCTTTAAGTCGTGCGATTTCAGCTTCCATCGTTCTGATACTCTCAGCTTGGGACGCTGAATTTTTCTTTATCTCACTGACGGAAGATCTAACCTCAGCCGAAACCTCTTTGAAATTTGACAAAAGTGATTTCATGGTTTGAGTGAATTGAGAGAACTCGTCAGAACAGGTCATAGGATTAGACTGTGCAGGAGTGTTGACCTTGTTTTGGAAGTTTTGTGACTGGTAGGGGTGCTGAGTGAGTTGGAGGGGTTGATGTGGTGGATGAAGAGCCCTATGAAATTGATTCGTGTTTGTAACCGTGTTTTGAGAATGGTTTTGGTTCCAAGCAAAGTTCGGGTGATTCCTCCAACCCTGATTGTACGTGGAAGAATATGGATCGTTTCTAGGTCTTTGAAATGCGGCATTAGAATGCTCGTGACCTTGAAACTGTGAGTTTAATGGACATTCTTCCGTTAAATGAGACGGATCAGAACAGCACCCACAAACAGTTTTAGGGAGCAATATTGGGTTTAGGGAGGCTGCTGCAAATTTGTGTTCCATAGCTTCAAGTTTCTTTTGCATTGCTGCCATCTCAGCTCGAACACCTATGGACACATCTACTTGGTGTACGCCACCCCTATTCAATGGTTGGGTTCCACTCTCCCATTGTAATGACCTTTCAGCGAACTCTTCTAAAAATTTCCATGCCTCCCCATCATCCTTAGTCATAAACGTGCCTTGACACATGTTTTCAAGGTTCTGTTTAGTGTTTAGGTTAATACCCTCATATAAGATTCGGTAAAGATCCCATCTCGGGATGCCGTGATGAGGACATTGAACCAAAAGATCCTTGAAGAGTTCAAAGCACTTCGAGAATGGTTCATTCGGAAGCTGGGTAAATTGATTGAGTTCGCTACGGATTCGAGCTGTCTTTTGCATAGGGTAAAATTTTTTAAGGAATGCCGCGACGAATTCTTCCCAATTCGTGATGGAATGTGCGGTAGTGTTATATAGCCACTTCTCGGCTATATCGCACAAAGTAAATGGAAGAAGTCGTAGACGTATAGCATCCACTGAAAGTTATGACGATCCATCATTGCGCATACGTTTTCAAATTTGGTGATGAAAACGTACGCGTCCTCAGACTCGAGACCGTGGAATTTGGGTAGAAGATTGATATACTGGGGCTTAATCTCAAAGTTATCCCTGTTGGCTGGTGGTGTGGATAAGCAAGTCGAAAGAGGACCTCGAATAGGGTAGCACCTCTCCTGGAGAGAGATGCGGGGTAGATTCTGCGCACCAACGGACGGCGGCAGATTAGTGGAAAAGAAGTTTGATGGAGTCGGATCCATCGATGTGGGTGTGGTAGTGGGTAAAGGAAAGGTAAATGTAGAAATATCGACTTCGGAGTCGATATGAGGTACGCGGACTAAACGAGCACTAGAATCCTGTGTCCAGCCTATCTTATACTAAAAAGGGTTAGTACAAGTGGCAGTGTGGCTTATAATTAGGGATAAATGATGAATGCGGTATTTGCTTTGAAAAAGGGACGGATTTTTGGAAAAAAAATGATGCAACACAACAAATGCAACAAGCAAAACCCTAGAATCTATTGGTCACCTAGGTCCGGCTCTAGACCGCTCCTAACTGCCAAAAGACAAGTCGCAGGATAGAATCCTCCACTGCCTCTTTGTCCTCCTGTGGCCAGGTAAGTGCCAGGTAAGTGGAAAGGTACTACACTACGTAAGTAGTGGGCCTAATTAATAACCACTAGCCTTCGACACACTTGACTTAGACACCACAAGAAAATGCGGATAAGCAATGAATTACCCACGGCCTTCTTCTGTCCTAAGTGAGCGCGACGGTCCTTAGAGTTATCTCTAGATATTTTTTAGTTAATGTGGGTCAATGCGGATGCAAGTTTTGCGATTTTTGGGGCCTAGGAAGGGTAATGAACTCCCCACCTAATCTGGATTTGGTCGTGCCCCTTAATATCCGTATTTATAATACAAACAACCAAGAAACAAAAACACGCACAATTTTTAATTTGCTTTTTGCGGCGCTATGATTTTGTCAAAGAAGCCTGCAGAAATTTGTTAGTTGAAGCTAACAGAGGAGAAGAGAAGAAGGTAAGAAGGTACCTGAGGAAGTTTTGCACAGAGATCCCTTCACCCAGGCGCGGAACCGCCGTAAATGGAGATTAATACCGTGGAAACGCGGCCGTCTGTGCTGCTCTCTGTACAAAAATTCAGCAGGAGGCTTCTGTAGGCTCCCTCAACTCTCTGGTATATCCCAAAAATTATTTCAATTTCACAGTAAGCTCCACATCTCCTTACAATAAACCACAACAAATCGTTTAGGGTTTGTGTGAATTTTGATCTAAAAAATGTAATGAAATAAATCTTTCAATTCAAACTTTAATATAAAACGAATTAGCGCGTGATCCCCGGCAACGGCGCCATTTGATTGATACTGAAATTTTCCAATTGTGTTTATCACTCAAATGATCCCCGATAATGGTACTATTTGGTTGATCTATATGTTTGTGTCGGTTTAGAAAATGAATAGAATTCACAATCAAAGAATTATTTGACCGCAATCAATAACGGTGTCATGTATAGATTTCGTTAGCAAGTGCGGATCGTCCACTGGGATTGTGCGATTCGTTCGTATTTTGATTTGTTTGAATTGAAAAGTTAATAGAAAAGAAACGAAAACATGATTCAATATTTTTATCAATGGTTTCAAGTGTCACTATTCTAATCATGAATCAAGAAAATGATAAACATCGAGAATCGAGTTTCGATAGAATTCCAATCACTTTAGGGTTTCAAGATTTGAAGTAAAGCTCGTAGGAATCGATTAGATTGTAGATCTGATGAAAATTCGAAATCAACGTTTCTTATCCATTAGCAAATTGATGCTAACTCGATGTCGATTGATCGTGGTTTAAGGATCTTACGAAGAACTAGGGTTCTTTGTCCTATCCTTTATCCTTTCGATGAATCACATTCACTAGATAGCTTCTTGAAAATACAATGATCGATTGTTGATTTTCTAGATCGTGCGAAAAGAATCAAGAACCCATTTCACATCGATCTAGATCATCGATCATTCTATTTTCAAGAATTTACAATTGCTATAGGACTTAAGAAAATGTTTAAACATTTATCAACATCATCATTCTATAATCATCTCGATTCCTCCACGAGCGGAGTTTATTCACACATCATCACAAAGAATACATTCAAGAATCGAAATGAAATCATGATGCTTGAATTGAAATGTAAACAAGTTTAAAGAATCTTCACCTTTATTACATCAACAAGAAGTTACAACTCTCAAGAATTACAAGAGGAAGGAACATCGCTCGTCGAATCTTGCATCGCTCGGCTTCTTGAGTCTTGGATCGCTTCGATCTCGTGCTCCGATGAAGTCCGACTTTGCTTCTAAAGGGTCGTCGAAGACTTGCTTTTCTTGAACTCCATGAATCTTTAATTGGGTATTTGTAGATTGGATTAGGGTTAGGGTTTGGAGGTGGTTGTTGTTGGGTAGATGAAGAACTAGGGTTTCTACACTCAACAACAATGAATTCTCTCACAAAATGAATAATTCCCTCACAATGAATTACAATGAATAATCTTTTACAAGTGAGCCTAGGGTCCTATTTATAGATTTCCCAAACCCTAGGTCTTTGATTTGAAATAGAACTTCCCTCCAAAAGTTTGTTGAAAGGCTTCTAGAAGTAGGTAGTTAGGGGCTTAGCTTAGAGTTTAAGATAGGGTTTAGGGAGAAGGTTCTAGAATGAAAAGCTAGTTTAGTTTACATCCAAGGGTTTGCTGATCTGGCAGAAGCTTCTGGGGTCTTCTGGAAAATGTAGTGTCGTTCTGAAGTGTGGAAGCAGAGAGAAGAGTTATTATGCAAAGCAGAGGTGATGACATGGCAAACAAGCCGTGGAACCGCGGCATAAGGTGGCTTAGGCCGCAGTTCCGCGGCCAAGTTAGCTCCTTGTGGCTTCAATTTTCCTCTGTTGGTTTGTGTTGTTATTTGATGTATTTCCTGCTATGTTGAATCTCTGAATTCTTTTTAGATCAATACCAGATTCAAAAATCCTTGAGTTGGCGTATTCTTTAGCAGTCTTCGTTGTATAAAATTGACCGATCTTCTGATTTTCCTGCACGGACTTCGAAACACAAGTTGCGATATATAAGAATGATGCCATGCTATGAAATGCGGTCAATTTCCTTAGAAATGCCGGTTTTAAGGTCTAACAGATGTAATCTGATATTTTACGACTGTTTTGCTAATATGTGTTATATGAATGCCGAACACTTCTATATGAATACAAATGATAGGAAAATTACCGGTTAAAAGATGCAATATTTTCAACTAATCAGGCATCGTCGCGTCCCCTCCCCGTACACCGGGAAGAGGGGCGTGATAGGTTTTGTTGGAGGCCCATACAGGTCAGTGCTGCATGAAACCCTACCATGCAAGTATGTTCTGCATGGACATGCGGGTTCATTCTGCATGAAATCCTAAGCAATATAACACAAGAATCGGCAACTAAAAATATTCTTTACATTTCACGTTACTTGAATCTTACAATTTTATATACTTTGTATCTATCCTGACCCTATTTTTATTTCAAGGTTATGGATTCTCCAAACAACACCGGTACCAACTTCAACAACACACCACCACCTCTACCGTTTACACCTACCGTTGCTGCTCCAATCAATGAGCAGATGGTATTGCTTAAGACAATCCGAAGCCTTCTGGAAGGACAGCAGCAGCAGACTGCTATATTAATGAACCATCCAGAAGCGGAAGCGCCCGAAGTAAAGAAATTCCGGATATTGCACCCGAAACAATTTTCGGAAAAAGTTAGCCCTTTGGAAGCTGAAGAATGGTCTCAGAGTATTGAGGATGGCCTAGCAGCGGCACACGTGCCAGAGATCGCTTGGGTTTGAGTTGCGAAGCTGCAACTCACCGACAATGCCCGAGTTTGGTGGAAGGTGGAAGAAATCCGTCTTGACCAACCGATCGAATGGAGAACTTTTTACGACATGTTCGACGTGACGTACTTCCCAGAGACTGCCTGATTTGAAATGGAGCAGCAATTTATCCATATGCAACAGGGTTCGATGTGGACCAAATCAGTGGATGAATATGATGCTGAGTTCACCATACTCAGTAGGTAATATATGTCTCAATATTAGATTTTCTTATATCACATACTACATAGCTAACACAAAACCTTAACAGGTTCACGACACAGTTGATACCAACTGCTGAGATCAGGTCTAGACGATTTCAGCAAGGGTTAGATATGGAAATCCAAGCTGCCTTAGCTACAGGGGATTTCCCAACCCATGACCTGGCTTCGAAAGCTGCCCGTCGATATGAGGCAGTGGTGAAGAAGAAGGGCAGACCCCAATCTGCCGGAGTGAAGCGCCCTGCCACTCAGATGGCAGAAAAGGCCTCTTCAAGGCCAACCTTTGAACCCAGGAGACCGGAAGAAACAGATAACCGGTCAAGTCCAGATTTTTGCTTCTACTGCAAGAGAGATGGACACCTGTGGAAAGACTGTAGAAGCGCAAAACGCCTGTGCTTAGTTTATAGCGCATCCAATCATGGAATTGGAACATGTCCTTATAGGCGCAACACAATTCCAACTCACAACACTTATCCTCAGCGGCCAGCTCCTACACCTCGTCTTGCTTTCCTAGCTCCACCTCCATGTAGACCTCCTGCACAGCCTAATCGCCAGTTTCATCAGGCACTGAGAAATATACCTCTGGGGAAGAGAAACATGCCCCAAGGATAGAGGAATGTGCCTCCAGCTAGGAGGAATGTACCCCGGTATCAGGCTTTCACATTAGCAGCCTTAGGAGCTAGGACTGTAGACCAAGGTAACCCTAGTAATTCCCTCACATCTGTCCAAAACTTTTGCATTCTTTCATTCTTCCATATATTTTTATGCACTACCAATAGTTCTATCACCAAACTTTTCTTGAATCTGTTACACTTTCCTTCTACAAATTTCGAGGACGAAATTTTTATAAGGAGAGTAGAATGTAACAACCCTAAACTTTCTGTACAAATTTTTTCCAAAATATAGAAAGGAATACTTAAGCCTGAGCACAAGTTATAAATTTTATTTGCTTTTGAACAACAAGAAAACACTTGTAGCTCTTTGGTAAAGCCTTGCACAGCTGTGACATAACCTCTGTGATCGAATCCCCCCAGCCACATATATTTTTAATTGATTTTTCTTTTAATCATTTGGAAGCCCAAAGGTTTACACGTGCACTACACGTAAAATGAAAAGTCATAGATTAAATAAACATGTGTACTGAGTTATACCAAACGACACCAACACGCGGCGAAGATCCCACCATCCATCGCCGGGATTTGGACGGCGAATTATAGGTTTAGACTGGCACCGCCGTGTCCCTCGTAGAGGATGCTCCCCAATTTTTTTCTCCTGGCACCACTTCGCCTACCCCACTACCCCCATATTGTTTGTTTACTCTGAAAACATCCAGAAAGTGATAATTTCTCTCTTTAATTCATTTTTAATGCAAATTTTAATTCTATTCTTCATTACCATAAACCATAATTTTCCTTATAAATACTACACCACATTTCACCTCTCCTCATTAAGAATTTCATTACAAAAACTCTCTAAAAATTCCATGTCCCAAGTTATGCAAGTGGAGTTAGCAAAGGGCGAAGTTCCGACGATATTCCGAGGAGAATCTGGCGACGAAACAATGCCCTGACGGTTCCAATAGCTTGTTATCTCTCTCCTTTTGTTTTCTAATCTGTAATTCCCCATTCCCCTCCTTCATCTCTATTCTAAAATTTCTCTTTTTCAAAACTCGTCAGCAGCCGAGTTATTTCGATTTCCGATTCGTTTTTCTTTAGAAACCTATTTTTCTTAAATAATAAAATATTATATTCTCTCATAATATTTAACAAACATAAATAAATACATTAGAACAAATTTCATCTCAAAATAATTTATGTTGCAATTTCTATTTCACTTTTATAGTAAAATACTATCATGTTACATACAACTTATAATTATTCAATTTAACCGTATTAACTTTAGATAACTCATGAGGTAATGACCTACCTCATCACAACACATATTCTTGACACAGCATGATGAATTTTGGGACTCTAGTTTATGGGAAAATATGAGATTATAAATAAAGACCTTGAACATTCAAAACCGTTTCTTTAAAAAGTGTGTTATTTAAATTCCTTGCAAATACGTCTCTACAACCCATTTTGGGGAACCCCGATCTGGATGGTGTGGTTTATCACACATTCTCGGGCCCAGTAGAGCGAGATGCAGACCTCCGCAATGAGCATTCAATCTCGATGGAATTTTGATGCAATTTTTAAGAAAATGAGATTTCTACAAAATAAATAAAATTTATTTTTATTATATATATATATATATATATATGAATATTATCAAAAGATCTATTTTAAAATATATTATATAAATATTCCATGTTTTTCTAAATCAAAAGAATCACAAATTTCATGAATCTACCATTACAATTCAATACAAATTCCAATATTTCATTAAAGTACCATATACAATGAAAACTAGGTCCCACTCACTAGAAAGTTTCACTTTTATAAAATATACATCTGTGAAAACCCTAAAGACAATAATTAAATACTTGAGGTGTATTTTGAAATTATATCAAAACTATTTTACATAAAACCCCTCAGATTATATAAAATTACAATAAGGACCTAGTAAATATAGGTTTAAGCGGGACCAGTTCTCTTGAGTCTCAGGGAGCCGGAGAATATGGATGCTTGCCTATCTAAGGTAGAAAACCTAACAACGGTGTTATGAACACGGTAATTGTCTTGGAAAAAGACACAAATCCTGCCGTCCATGTGCAGCAGTTACCGATAACTCCAAACCAATCAGAACTCCAATTCTATTTAAAAGTCTGACTCGGTTAGAGTCAAGGTCAAACTGAATACATTTTGACTTGAATCCAATTCAAGTATAACTGCAATACAACATGAATCCGTTTATACCAGAATACAATCTATATCAATATGAACATGACCAGACCGAACCATGGATATACTCTGATTACATGACTATCCATTTATATCCATTCCGTTAACTGATATCATGGTTTCGGCAAGTCTTCCATTTATTATAAGACAATACAATACAATCAGTGTTTTCCCTACTTAACAGGCTCAGGAAGCTTTTAATCAATACAATAAACATTACGGGGTTTATAAAGAGGTAGACTGGCACAGAACATATTATAGGTGGCACAAGAAGGTCACTAAAAGACGTTATTACATCCATGCCGTTGTTCCGTGGTATTTTCGACGAACCCTTATACTACGGGTTACCAAAGTCCACGGTGTAAGTATGACTCCTCTCGTATACACTGGCATATTCTGTACTATGCTACAACAACTACGTTGGTATAACAAATATAACATATCTACTTCACCTGTTCTATTCTCTGTTTATTCTTGTCCTTCTTTCTTTGGGACTTATCGAGCGACTGTTTGCTGACGACATTCCTTTTTCTCTTCTTCTTTGGAATGTTGTCAAGAGAACCCGACTCTGAAGAGTTCGAGACCAGCAAGGAACACTTGCAGCATACCCCTGAGCAGTACACAGAAGACCCTGAGCATTAGACTTTACTTGTACATACTTTTTATTTCAGTTATGCCATTGTTTAGGCATTGTTTTCTATTCCTGTATTTACATTTCCGATTGTACTTGTATATAAATGTTTAATAAATAAAGTTGATGTTCATTATATTCATGTCTCTTATGTACATTTTACTTTATATTACTTAGATATGCTTAGAGTGTTTAGTTCTGAGTAAATATATAGCGAGCCTTGTCGCGTCCCCTCCCCATACACCGGAAAGCAGGGCGTGACACTTTGTTGGTGTACATGGACTCCATTTCAGTCCGCATTGCATCCAGTCGTTTTACCGAGTCTCTGCTCCTAATGGCTTGCTGGAAACTAGTTGGCTCATCATCGTCGATGATGCAATCATCTCTATCCCCGTCTATAAGAAAACTGTAGTATCTCTCAGGCGGATGAGACTGTCTATTAGTCCTGCGGAGTGGCGCAGGGATGTCCAGTTCTTTCGAAAATTCTGGTTCCACCATACTTTCAGTAATAGCTTATGGTTCTGGAATTTCTTCCAGTTCTCGCTCCCACTTATTTCTTTTTCAAGAAATTGAGTTTCCAAAAAGTGGGCATACCGAGAAACAAAGACTTTTTGTTCCTCCGCGTAATAGAAAAGATACCCCCTGGAGTTCTTTGAGTATCTCATAAACTTACACAGTACTGAGCGTGCCTCGAGCTTATCAGCATGCTGCTTTTTTACAAAAGCTAGACATCTCCATATCTTTAGATACTTAAGATAGGGGTTTTCCCACTCCACATTTCATATGGTGTAGTAGTTACTGACTTAGTAGGAACCTTATTCAAAAGATATGTTAGTGTATATGCCCTAGAGGCCATTATTGTATCATACTGGTTTGTATATTACTTAATGGAAGCTTAGGATATTCACAGTTGTATTAACATTCTTTCTCAGAATGGTAGTATGCTACTTGGTTTGGTTCTACTTTAATAAGTGCATGTGTTTCTTTTAGCACACCGCTTATACATATTAGTGGAGCTCTTAGGATCTTTACTTGATTACCAGCATTGTGATGGCAGTCATACTAGTGGGGGCTGGATAATCTACAAGCACATCCTTATACAGGTCCCTAGTCGTAGGATTATCGAGACGGGGCATCGATACTCCGGAGTAGACTAGTGTATACGCTTCTCATCCCAACAGGGGAGATGGTCTATCCCACAGCCATTAGTATGTTGTACTGGATATAGTATGCAGGTGCTCGTTAGGTTACGAGTACACCGGACATGACTCGTCGGGAACTACTGGTTGGTACTATACCTATCGTCAGATAGCAGTTCCCAGGTGACATGAGTACAGCTTAGTCCGTCAAATTGACACTGCCACTTCGCCTCGAGTGTGTTCCCACTGTACTTTGATTACTACCCTACCACGGCTCAATGGAGTCATGCAAACAGGTAGTAGTTGGGTGCAGTCCCGAAGCACTTGGAAGCAGTGGCGGTTAGATAGGATTCGTCTCTCCCGGTATTGGGGGTTGATATTGAGCTTTGTCTGGAAAGCCATTACACAAAGTCCCTGGCCAGGGCAAGCGAGATTTACTGGTAGATGTTCCAGTAGCTTCTCAGGGTGTTCTGGGCTACACTCCGACACGACTTATACCGCTATTAGGGGTCTAACGTTTACCGCCCCCTAGGCCCGATATGCGATACTCTTATACGAACAGACCGGACTGTACGGAGATTGTCACATTCAGGCTCAGTAGGAGTTCGGATGGGTTTTCCTTTTCGGCTTTCTTTTCAACATCTACCTGGGGATCGTTACATACAGCTAGTACCGCTTGCAGCCTGTGGTTAAACCTACTGCCAGCGTAGTATCGAGTCTTTAGAGTCCCACAGAGTTTCCCTGCACTGGGCAAAAGGTGTAAAGACCGTATGGTTTTGACCATTGACTTGATTAGAACCATTATGAGGTGGAGGAAATTGTTTACTAATCCTTTTTATTAATAATTGTGTCATGGCTAATTGGGTTTGACCATTTGACCTTGTTGACTTTTGTTGACTTAGATATTTTGTTAAGCACTAGATATTTTGGCTTAGCATTTATTATGACATGATAATGGTCAAATTAACTTAGCCATCACAATTATAATGATAAAAGTATTAGTTTTCTTTTTTCAATGGCTCATTATCTCATTCTCTTTCTTTTTCATAAAAGTAGAGCTCTCATACAAGCTCTTCTTCTTCTTCCTCAGTAGTAAACTCTTAAGATCCTATGTGTTGAGAAAATTAGAGTTTAAATAAACAAACAAATCATCTTCAATCTCTACATCACCTAGGACATCAAGCTTAGCAAACTTTTTGCCCTAGTTACCTCGGTTCTTGAGGTGGAGCTCGGAATATAGATTCTCGCGCGGATCGTCTTTGACTCAAGGAGGACGTGGAGGTGACTACGATCCGGATCGATCCTTGGAGCCCATGTAGACGAGGACAGCGGAGAAGACCCGAAGGACCAGTATCATGAGGTATAATCTTCTAGCAGAGTAGATAGAACCTCTTGCTTGTTTGTTAGCAATGGTTTGGCAAAGATCCTCAAGCCAAGTCTATGTTACCTTGTATGAAAATTTTGATTTTTACCTAATCCGCCTCCCCGTAAGTACCGGGGTGAGTGATATAGACTTACAAGATATGCAGCTGATTATAGTGCATAACCCTAAAAGGATCGCGGTAACTCAGCATTACTCATCATGGAATGCACCATATACAATAAGGTCCGGTTCCGTCTTTCCGATACACCGTTGTGTTGAGGTGTGTATAGAGGAGTAAACTGAGAGAGAATTCCATTCTCTTTTAATTAATCCAGGAACTCGGCATTTAAGTATACACCACCTCGATCAGATCTAAGTGTCTTGATATTTTTGCCGGTTTGTTTTTCCACTTCATTCTTATATTCCAGGAATTTCTCAAAGGCCTCAGATTTATGTTTCATCAAGAATACATGTTCGTACTTTGAGAAATCATCCATAAAAGTAATGAAGTAGAAATAACCACTTCTTGCATGTGTATACATTGGACCACACACATCGCTGTGTATGAGTCCCAAGAGCTCGCTAGCTCTTACTCCGTATTCATTGAACGGAGTCTTTGTTATTTTTCCTTTGAGATATGATTGAAAAGTAACATAAGACTGATATTCAAATGGATCCAAATATCTCTCTTTATGTAACTTCTCCAACCTTGTTTTATTGATGGACCCAGTCTACATTACCATAAGAAAGCCTGATTTAATTCCGGAGACTTTCTTTTAAGTGTGTTCTGGACGTTGAAAACTTGAGCTTGATTTAATACGTATATACGGTTATCTAGTGTACCTGACCCAATTAAAGCATGACTAAGATGGATATGGACGATATCGCTTACAAATGTAAAATTATAACTTTCTTTAGATAGTAAAAATACAGAGATGATATTACATGGCAAACTAGGTACACACAAACAATTACGCAAAATCAAAATTTGCCCACTTGTCAATCATATGTGATATCCCTTGCGGATACAGCATCCACGCTCATTCCGTTAGCAACCCTAAAAGTCATATCACCTGCCTTGATAACTTTATGGTTTCTCAGAGCCTGCAATGAATTAAAGATATGAGATCCTGATCCGGTATCTAGTACCTAGGAAGTAGAGTTAATTGACAGACAATTTTCAATCATAAACACACCTGAAGCCAAAACCACAACGTGCTTCGAATCCTGGTTTCTGGCTTTCCAAACCCTGCAGTCCTTCTTTCAATGCCCTTTCCAGTGATAATAGAAACATTCCTCCTTCCCTACTGTCTGCCCAGAAACTTTTGCCCTGCCGTTTCCCTCTACCTTACTGACACCTCCTTTTGGCTTAGTGAAGGCCTTCTTCTTTCCATTGGCTTTTTCCTTAGATCTAGAAGAGAAATAATCCCTAATAAAAAGAGCGGGTGTCTCCCTGGATTTCTGTAGGTGCCCTCAACACTCCTCAACATGTTGAGGAGTTCTAGAAGTGAAACTTCCTTTCCTTGAATGTTGAAATTCAAGATAAACTGGGCATAGGTAGAAGGGAGGGACTGTAGAATCAAGTCAGTATATAACTCGTTCTCCAACATGGTCCCAAGGTCCGCGAGTTCTTCAATATAGCTAATCATCTTAAGGACGTGGTCCCCTACAGATGATCCGACAGCCAACCTCGCCTGAAACAATTTCTTCGAGGTCTCATATCTTGCGATACGAGATTGCTCTCCATATAAATCTTTGGTATAGAGGAAGATGAAAGCTAAGTCCATCTTCTCGTACTGCCTCTGGTGTTCATTATCCATTGAGGCCAACACGAGGCATTTGGCTCTCACACTGTCTATTTTCTATATCTTACGGATTTCAACATCCGCGATGGTGGAATCTGAACCTGAGACGGCGGGGGCTTTGGTAGTAAGGAGGTAGCCCAGCTTTTCATAGGTAATGCCCATCTGGACATTCCTTAGCCAATCTTTATAGTTTGTCCCAGCCAATTTATTATTATCTAGCAGTAACTTAAGCCCGATCATTTTGGTCGCTGCAATTAGGAGAAAAAGAAGAAACGCTCATACTCTTGCAAGTTTAGATTGATTATTAGTTTATCTAAACAGAATGGCTCCCACTGTTCCTCGAATCCTCCTTCAAACCATAAAAGAAGAATTAGTCAGGATTAATCCCACCCTACAATTCTTGCTTAATCTTTCGGTCAGGCTAATGTTGGTACTTCGAGGGAGGTTTTCCAATGCTTTCGTGAAGTTTCTTAATTAAATAAGCTCTTTTCCCTGTAGGCGTAGTCCCGCTAACACCGTTCTAGGCATCTACTTGGTATATAGCATTGATTGTTTAGTAAAATAAAATCTCCCAAAGAGTAGCGGATACTCACAGTAGGATCGGGATCCAAATATCATCGTGTGATAATCTTGAAGGAATCCTACTAAAATCATCACACTCCAAATGGTATGCAATACTAGCAAGTTTCATTTTCCTTTAAAACTTTCAATGTGGATTTTTTCCCCAGGCGCTTATAACCTTGATGAAGGCCAACATATCATAAGATGCAAGTCAAGTTCTACCCGTAATTATACAGGTTAATTTGAACCCATCTGTACAAACCCTTGACGAAGGCCAAAATAGCTGTATGACTTTCCCAAATCAACGCATCTATCTATGCTACAGATGAATACCCAGCAGCTACCAATTACTATGCCTTGGCGAAGGTCAAAATACATAACTTGAATACTACTGAATACCCATCTGAAATGACGGAGAGCTACAGATGGTTTTGGCGAAACTGTGAACGTAATGAACTTGATATAGTTGAAGGAACCATGATAGCTTTTAAAAGGGGTGGTTTAGGCTCCGCATTTAAAAGTTGTTTTTCAAGAAAACCGAGTGGTTTTGAAATTATTCCAATGATTTAAACTTTGGTTTATTTTCGTTGCATTAATCAATATTAATGCGGTCCCATTATTTAACCCTATCATTGCAGAAAAGAAACGAAAATAGAACGCACGCTTATGCCATCCGCATTCACCATGGGGCCCCGTCATGCACCGTTAAGTTACTTAACTAACGGCAGAGCGGGGGCTAGACTAGCGCGAGTGTAAAACATAAGCAACGTTTATTTTATATATATATATATATATATATGCAACGTTTATTATAATATATATATATATATATATATATATATAGCCAATTGTCTTACGCAACAATAGGCATTCCAGATCACAGATCACAAATGAATATATTGAATATACTAGGAATTCCGTGTTTCGTTTTAGCCTAAAACGAAAAACGGATTCTACGGTCGTGATGAATAGCCAAACCCCACCCTAGACCCCTACGGCTGCGGGAAACTACCCGCCAAATTCCCGAAGTGAAGCAACCTTCCTCAATAAAATGAGTAGGACACTCGGCACTTCAAGAACCCGGTAGTTTGTCCATCCCACCTTGGGTCTATCTTAGATACAAGAAAAAGTAAATGAAATAATACAACGGTGGTTACAATCTCAACTCGGAAGTGTCCCGCAAAAATAATATTATATCAATTTACAAATTTACATGAACGAAAGAAAAGAAAAAACTCTTCTCACATCCCCCCGGCAATTCATCCACGACGATCCAATACTTCATATACACAAACCATCACAATACAGATATGTGCAACCTCCACTAATCGACATATAGCGCTTAGCAGACGTTTAGCAACATATATATAAACACAGAACACCGATTAGCTAGGAACTTAGAATTTCGATTGATAATATTTATCCGTGTTTACCCCATGCATAAACTAGCACACAAACAATTTGGGTAAAAACAAAATATACCAATAATCATAATTCCAAGAACCAAAACCACAGAAAAATTGGGAGTAACTCGGCCACAACTCGGCGGCGGTTCCGGCGCCAAATGGCCTATTTGGCAGCGGTTTCGCCGCAAAGTTGATGAGTTAGGTGCTCAAATTTTTTTAGATCTTAGAAATGCCTGAATGTATTTTTAAGGTCACTGAAATAATTTTTGAACGGTTTTAAAAAATCGACAGCAAGCATATCTCGGAAGTTTAATTTCGGGTATTTTTCCATCGATCGAAGTTCTAATCACTTGCTAACAAGCTAGTTAAGGTTTAGTAGGCTCTGATACCACTGTAAGTCGATGTCGCGCACCCCATGCACTTGTGGGAAGGCGGAATTTACAAAATACGATTTTTTCATACTATGCAACCCCGACTAAACTCCAGGATCTTAACAGAAACCTTAAATACTTATATCTACTAGGAGGTTCTAACTATTATGTTAGGCTTTATACCTCCTTATTTACACGTCCTTCGGGTCTTCTTCTTCTCCTTTTCTTGAGCTCCTCAAAGATCGAATCGCGCTTGAAACGTCGGCCTCCTCATGTCGAAGACGATCCACCCGAGAGTATGTACTTCAAGCTCCAACCTCTAAACTGAGGTAACTAAGGTACCTAGTTTGCTAAGCTAGGTAGCTCAGAAGATGTTATCACGCACCGATTCCCAGTGTACGGGTAAGAAGACACGACGAGGCCCGCTACGTATTTACTCAGAAGTAAACACGCTAAGCGTATCTAAGCAATATAATGTAAATATACACAAGAAGACATGAAGTGTAAATGAACAGTAACTTTTATTTATTAAACATTTCTTTACAAGTACAACTGAAAATGTAAATACAGGAATGGAAAGCAATGCCTAAACAATGGTATGAACTGAAAAGAAAATATATACAAGTATCTAGAGCTCTGGGTCAATGACGAACCGCCCCAAGTCCTCGGTACTGGGCTCAACCTCCGGAGAGTCCGATCCACCTGACAACATTCCAAAGAAAAAAGAGAAGGAATTCGTTAGCGAACAATCGTTCGGTAAGCCCCAAAGATAGGTAAGAATAGACAGATGAGAATATAATTGGTATATTATAATCTTTTTTTGTTCTGTTAACGCAGTTGTTTGTATCTTGGTATAGAATATGCCAGTGTATATAAAAGAAGTCCCACTATTCCGGATACTAAGGTATACAGAGCATAAGGATCCGTTAAGTCACGGTACAACAGCAATGGATATCCAGGTTAGGTGTATTAAAGTGACCATCTCGTGCCACTTCTAACACATTCCGTACCAGTCTACCCCTTTAAAACCCTGTAATATCTTTTGTATTGATTGTATTATTTTGTTTTATAAATGGAAGACTTGCCGAAACCATGATATCATGTAAACGGAATGGATATAAATGGATAGTCATGTAATCAGAGTATATCTATGGTTCAGTTCGGTCGAGTCAAGTAAATATAGATTGAATTCTGGCATAAATGGATTCATATTGTATTGTAGTTATACTTAAATTGAATTCAAGTCAGATTATTTTGAGCTTTGACCGTGACTCGAACCGAGTCAGACTTTTAAATAGAATTGAAGTCCTGATTTATGTTTTGGAGTTATCGGTAACTGCTGCACATGGACGGCAGGATTTGTGTCTTTTTCTAAAACAATTACCGTATTGATAACCCCGTTTTTAGGTTGTCTACCTTAGATAGGCAAGCACCCATATTTTTTGGCTCCCTGAGGCTCAAAAGAACCCGTCACGCTTAAACCTATGTTTACTAGGGCCCTTATTGTAAATTAATATAATTTGAGGGGTTTTATGAAAAATAGTTTTGATATATTTTCAAAATACACCTCATGTATTTAATTATCGTCTTTAGGGTTTTCATAATTGTAATTTTTATAAAGTGAAATATTCTAGTGGATATAACCTAGATTTCATTGTATATGGTATTTTAGTGTAATATTGGAATTATATTAATTTGTATTGATAGTTTCATGAAATTTGTGATTCTTTTGATTTAGAAAAACATGGAATATATATATATATATATATATATAATATTTAAAGTAGGTATTTTGATAATATTTACATATATATATATATTATATATATATATATATTGTAAAAATAAATTTTATTTGTTAAGTAGAAATCTCGTTTTTCTTAAAAATTGCAATAAAAATTCCATCGAGATCAGATGCTCCGTGAGGAGGTCTGCATCTCGCTTTACTAGGCCCGAGGATGTGCGATAACCCGCACCATCCCAATCGGGGTTTCCCAAAACGGGTTGTAGAGGCGCATTTGCATTAAATATTACATTTTTAAAGAAAATGGTTTTTGAAACTTTTGGGTATTTTATTGTAAACTTGTAAATTCCCACAATCTAATGTTTTAAAAGTCATCGTGTTATGTCAAGAATGTGTTTTGTGATGAGGCAGGTCATTACCTCGTGAGTTTTCTAAAGGTAATATGATCAAAATGAATAAGCAATGTCGTATGTAAATATGAAGGTATTTTACCGTAAAACTGAAATAAAATTTGCAATACATATTATTTTGAGATGAAACTTGTTCTAATGTGATTTTTTATGCTTGCTAAACAATATAAAAACATTGTAAATTTGTTATTAAGATAAATGGTGTTTTTAGTTAAATTAGAAACGGAAGTCGGATTAACTCCGCTTCCGACTAGTTTTGAAAATGGAATTTGTTTTAATAGAAGGAGAAAAGGGAAAGTGAGACTTATAGATTAGAAAGAAAGAGGAGAGGTAGGGAAAGCTTATGGAATCATTGGGAAGTCGTTTCGTCACCGGATTCGTCCCGAAACGTTGCCGGAACTTGGCCTTAAGCTAACTCCACTTGTACAACTTCTTGGACTTGAAATTTTTAGAGAGTTTTGATACTAGATTTCAGAATGAGGAGGGCCAAAGTGTAGGGTTGTATTTATAGGAGAAATTGGGCTTTAGGGTGATGAATTGAGAATTAAAAATGCATTAAAGTTTGGTTTAATGGTGATTTTTAATTCTCTGGATAATTGTAGAGTAAACAAACATAATGGAAGTTAAGGGGGAGGCCAAGAGACTAGGGCAAAGAAAAATAGGGGCAGTACCTAACGGGGGGGCTGGCGGCGCCGGCCCCACAAGCAATCTCGCCAGTCCATCTAGGGATGTAGGGGCTCGGATCTTGGCCACATGTCCTAGTCGTATCATATATTCAGTCCACATGTTTGATTTCGTTGTGACTTTTCATTTTACGTGTTTTGCACGTGTAAACTTTTAAGCTTCTAAAAGCTTAAAAGAAAATTCAATAAATATTATATGGCTGGGTAGATTCGAACACAGTGGCTATGTCACAGCAGTGCAAGACTTTACCAATAAACTACAAGTGCTTTCTTGCTGTTCAAAAGCATATTAAATTTATAACTTGTGCTCAGGCTTAGGTGCTCCTTTCTATATTTTTGGAAAAAAATTCGATACAGAAAGTTTAGGGTTGTTACATTCTACCCTCTCTATGAAAATTTCATCCTCGAAATTTATAGAAGGAAAGTGTAACAGATTCAAGAAAAGTTTGGTGATAGTACTATTAATAGTGCATGAAAAATATTTGGAAGAACAAAAGAATGCAAAAGTTTCAAAAGATGTAAGGAAATTACCGGAGTTACCTTGGTCTACAGTTTAGGCTTCTACGGCCGCTAATGTGAAAGCTTGACGTAACATTCCTTCTAGCTGGAGGCACATTCCTCTGTCCTTGTGTCATATTTCTCAGTGCCCGATGGAATTAGCGATTAGGCTGTACAGGAGTTCCATGTGGAGGTAGAGCTGGGAGAGCAAGACGAGGAGTAGGAGCCTGGATAGATGGCCGCTGTGGATAAGTGTTGTGAGTTGGAACTGGGTTGCGTCTATAAGGACATGTTCCAATTCCATGAGTGGACGCGCCACAAACTAAGCACATGCCCTTTGCACGCTTACAGTCCTTCCACAGGTGTCCATCCCTCCTGCAGTAGAAGCAAAAATCTGGACTTGGCCGGTTATTTGTTACTTACGATCTCCTGGGTTCAAAAGTTGGTATTAAAGAGGCTTCTCCTACCATCTGGGTGGTAGGGCAATTCACACCGGCAGATTGAGGTCTGCCATTCTTCTTCACTACTGGATCGTATCGACGGGCAGCTTTCAGAGCCAGTTCGTGAGTTGGGAAATCCCCTGTAGCTAAGGCAACTTGGATCTTTGGATCTAACCCTTGCTGAAATCGTCTGGACTCGATCTCAGCAGTCGGTATCAAGTGTGCCGCAAACCTGTTAAGGTCTTGTGTTAATTATATAGTATGTGATATAAGAAAATCGAATATTGAGACATGTTTTACCTACTGAGCATAGTAAACTCAGCATCATACTCATCCACCGATTTGGTCCACATGGAACCTTGTTATAGATGGATGAATTGCTGTTCCATATCAAATCGGCAGTCTCTGGAAAATACTTCGCGTCGAACATCTCGCGAAAAGTCCTCCATTCGATCGGCTGGTCAAGACGACTTTCTTCCGCCTTCCATCATACTCGGACGTTATCGGTGAGTTGCAGTTTCGTAACTCGTACCCAAGCGATTTCTGGCACTTGTGTTGCTTCCAGATCATTCTCAATACTCTGAGCCCATTCTTCAACTTCTGAAGGTCTCTCTTTCCCAGAAAATTGCTTCGGGTGCAATGCCCGGAATTGCTTCACTCCGAGTGCTTCCGCTTCTGGACAGTTTAGTAATATAGCAGTCTGTCATTGTTGTCCTTCCAGGAGATTTCGGATTGCCCAAGCAGTACCGTCTGCTCATTGATAGGAGCAGCAACGGTAGGCGTAAACGGTAGAGGTGGTGGGGTGTTGTTGAAGTTGATGCCGGTATTGTTTGGAGAATCCATAACCTTCAAAGAAAAAATAGGGTTAGGATAGATTTAAAGTAAATGAAATTGTAAGATTCAAGGAATATGAAATGTAAAGAATGTTTTTAGTTGCTGATTCTTGTGTTATATTACTTAGGACTTCATGCAAAATTGACCTGCATGTCCATGCAGAACTGACATGCATGGGTCGCCAATAAAACCTGTCACGCACCGCTTTCCATTGTATGGGTGAGAAGACGCGACGAGGCCCGCTACGTATTTACTCAGAAATAAACACGCTAAGCGTATCTAAGCAATATAATGTAAATATACACAAAAAGACATAAAGTGTAAATGAACAACAACTTTTATTTATTAAAGATTTCTTTACAAGTACAACTGAAAATATAATACAGGAATGGAAAATAATGCCTAAACAATGGCATGAACTGAAAAGAAAATATATACAAGTATCTAGAGCTCTAGGTCAATGGCGAACCGCTCCAAGTCCTCAGTAATGGGCTCAACCTCCAGAGAGTCCAATCCGACTGACAAAATTACAAAGAAAAAAGAGAAGGAATGTCGTCAGCGAACATTCGCTCGGTAAGTCCCAAAGATAGGTAAGAAATAAACGAGAATATAACTGGTATATTGTAATCTTTTTTTGTTCTGTCAACGCAGCTGTTTGTAGCTTGGTACAAAATATGCCACTGTATACGAGAGGAGTCCTACTATTCCAAAGAATAAGGTATACGTAGTACAAAGAACCGTTAAGCCACGGTACAACATCAATAGATATCCAGGTTATGTCTATTAAAGTGACCGTCTCGTGCCACTTCTAACACATTCTGTATCAGTTTACCCCTTTAAAACCCCATAATGTCTTTTGTATTGATTATATTGTTTTGTTTTATAAATGGAAGACTTGCCGAAACCATGATATCATGTAAACAGAATGGATATAAATGGATAGTCATGTAATCAGAATATATCCATAGTTCGGTTCAGTCGAGTCAAGTTGATATAGATTGAATTCTGGTATAAATGGATTCATGCTGTATTGTAATTATACTTGAATTAAATTCAAGTTAGATTATTTTTAGATTTGACCGTGGCTCGAACCGAGTCAGACTTTTAAACAAAATTGAAGTCCTGATTTATGTTTTGGAGTTATCGGTAACTGTTGCATATGGACGGCAGGATTTGTGTCTTTTTTCAAGAAAATTACCGTATTGATAACCCCATTTTTAAGTTTTCTACCTTAGATAGACAAGTGGCCATATTCTCCAGCTCCCTGAGGCTCAAGAGAACCGGTCCCGCTTAAACCTATATTTACTAAGGTCCTTATTGTAAATTAATATATCTTGAAGGGGTTTTATGAAAAATAGTTTTAATATATTTTCAAAATACAGCTCAAGTATTTAATTATCGTCTTTAGGGTTTTCATAATTATAATTTTTAGAAAGTAAAATATTCTAGTGGATATAACCTAGATTTCATTGTATATGATATTTTAGTGTAATATTGGAATTGCATTGATTTGTATTGGTAGTTTCATGAAATTTATGATTCCTTTGATTTAGAAAAACATGGAATATATATAATATGTTTAAAGTAGGTATTTTGATAATATTCATATATATATATATATATTGTAAAAATAAATTTTATTTATTAAGTAGAAATCTCATTTTTCTTAAAAATTTTCCATCGAGATCGGATGCTCTGTGAGGAGGTTTGCATCTCGCTTTATTAGGCCTGAGGATGTGAGATAACCCGCACCATCCTGATCGGGGTTCCCCAAAATGGGTTGTAGAGGCGTATTTGTAAGGAATTAAATAATACACTTTTAAAGAAAACGGTTTTTGAAAGTTTAGGGTATTTTATTGTAAACTTGTAAATTCCCACAATCTAATGTTCCAAAAGTCATCGTTCTATGTCAAGAATGTGTGTTGTGATGAGGTAGGTCATTACCTCATGAGTTTTCTAAAGGTAAGATGATCAAAATGAATAAGCAATGTCGTATATAAACATGATGGTATTTTACCGTAAAACTGAAATAGAAGTTGCAACATATTATTTTGAGATGAAACTTATTTTAATATGTTTGTTTATGCTTGCTAAACAATATATAAAAAGATTATAAATTTGTTATTAAGATAAATGGTGTTTTTAGTTAAATTACAAACGAAAGTCGGATTAACTCCGCTTCCGACTAGTTTTAAAAATGGAATTCGTTTTAATAGAAGGAGAAGAGGGAAAGTGGGACTTATAGATTAGAAAGAAAGAGAAGAGGTAGGGGAAGCTTATGGAATCGTCGGGGAATCATTTCGTCGCCGAATTTGTCCCGAAATATCGCCGGAACTTGGCCTTAAGCTAACTCCACTTATACAACTTCTTGGACTTGAAATTTTTAGAGAGTTTTGATACTAGATTTTAGAATGAGGAGGGCCAAAGTGTAGGGTTGTATTTATAGGAGAAATTAGGGTTTAGGGTGATACATTGAGAATTAAAAATTTGGTTTAATGGTGATTTTTAGTTCTCTGGATAATTGCAGAGTACAAACATAATGGGAGTTAAGGGGGGAGGCCAAGAGTCTAGGGCAAAGAAAAATAGGGGCAGTACCTATGGGAGGCCGGCGGTACCGGCCCCATGAGCAATCTCACCGGTCCATCTAATGGTGTGGGGGCTCGGATCTTGGCTACGTGTCCTAGTCGTATCATATACCTCAGTGCACATGTTTGATTTCATTGTGACTTTTCATTTTACGTGTTTTGAACGTGTAAACTTTTGAGCTTTTAAAAGTTTAAAAGAAAAATCAATAAAAATATTATGTGGCTGGGTGGATTCGAACATAGGAGATATGTCACAGCAGTGCAAGGCTTTACCAATAAGCTACAAGTGCTTTCTTGCTATTCAAAAGCAAATTAAATTTATAACTTGTGCTCAGGCTTAGGTGCTCCTTTATGTATTTTTGAAGGAAAAAAAATTGGTACAGACAGTTTCAGGTTGCTACAGATATAGAGTGTCTAATGGAGTATTTAATCCCAATAGACATAAGGCTCATAACATATGTGAAGGTTTTAGGTCTTGAGGAAGGAGAGAAAAATAGAAAGAGAAAGTGAAAATGCAAATGAGCTAGTGAGAAGGAAAGTGAAGAATGACTTCTACACTCATCTCACTCAAGCGTGCAATATTTTCAAATTAAAAACATCAACCATGCTTGAATAGTGAGTCCAAACCAATAAAATAAAACAATAAGCCATGTTTCACTCCATGCCTCAAATATCTCCAATTTCCACCTTATTAATCTATTTCCATAAATAGATAAATCCAAATAATGAAGTGTCTCCTTCTAGAAATATCTCTTGTGAAATTACAAGAATGCCCTCATCGTATATACATACCCGTATTCGTATTCCGAAAAATACGAATACAATAAGATAATAATAATCCAATAATATAATATCAGAATCCGGCTTAAACCAAAACCTACTAGTATTATCCATCCGAACAACATCCGTGTAGCCAGTATACGTATGTGATCGGAACCCTGTCGTAAAACTATACGACATCTACATCGTTTCACACGAAGCAGGGAAACCATCTATGTGCTCTAAAGACTCGACAGTACGCTGGCATAGGTTTAACCATAAATCCGTCGGCGGCACTAGCTGTGCATAACGGCTACCCAGGTATCTGTCGATAAGAAGACCGATGAGAAAACTCATCTGAACTTCTACTGAGCCTATCTATGACAATATTCGTACAGTCCAGTCTATTCGTCTAAGATACTTGCATATCGGGCTTAGGGGATGGTAACCGTCAACCCCTAATGGCCCAATAAGTCATGCCGGGGTAGAGCCCAATACACCCTGAGAAACTACTGGAGTACCTACCAGTAAATCTCGCTTGTCCTGGCCAGGGACTTTATGTAATGGCTTTCCAAACACAGCGCTATATCAACCCCAATACCGGGAGAGACGAATCCTATCTAACCGCTACTGCCTCCAAGTGCTTCGGGACTGCACCTAACTACTACCTATTTGCACGACTCATTTGAGCCGTGGTAGGGTAGTGATCTAAGTACAGTAGGAACACACTCGAGACGAATAGTGATGTCAAGTCAGCAGACTAACCTGTACTCATGCCGCCTAGGAACTGCTACCTGACGATAGGTATAATACCAACCAGCAGTTCCCAATGAGTTCGTCCAGTATAACTCATAACCCAATGAGCACATGTATACTATCTCCGGTACAACATTCCAATGGCTGTAGGACAGACCATCTCCCATGCTGGAATTAGAAGCGTATACACTAGTCTACTCTGGAGTATCGAGGCCCCGTCTCGATAATCTTAGGACTAGGAACTTGTATAAGAATATGCTTATAGACTACTTATCCCCCACTAGTGTGACTGCCATCACAACGTTGGTAGTCAAGCAAAGATTCTAAGGGCTCTACCAATATATATTAGCGATATGCTAAAAAAAACACACACATATTGAGGTAGAATCAAACCAAGTAGCATACTACCATTTTGAGCAAGACTGTTATTATATATGTGTATATCTCAAGTTTCCAAAATGTAATATACAAATCAGTACTATACAATAATGGCCTCTAGGGCATATATCACTAACAATTTTTTTGTATTTGGGTATAATGTAACACCCTAGCACAATCGTACGATATTAATTAGTATTTTAAATTTTTTTTTTTATTATTTAGGTTGAGATTGGTTTGAATAATATATGTGTTTATCGGACCCGGCCCGCTTGCGTCATATCCGCTATGGTGCTAGAGTATCTTTTATCGATAATTATCCGTAGATTAAATATATATAAATCTTAAATAATAGATATATAATATTTAAATTATTTTACTGGTAGACATAAGTTATGGATATTTACATATATCAATTTTTGACATGTCATATCTTATTTTAACATCTCATGTTAATATTGACATTATCTACTGCATATAAATTTTAAACATCCTAGATATCAGGTAGATATATTGTAACGACCGAGACCAGTTATACCAATTTCAGTTAACGTATGTGTTGTTTATGGTATTTAGTTCATTTATCATGTTTAGTTGCAAAATGGTAATTTATTTTATATTCGACCCGTTTACTTAAGCTCGTTGTTTCCTAATTATAGATTACACTAACATTTCATATTCTTGCATATAACCATCTAATTTACTTAAAATAATTTAAAAATACATGTCATGGCCTGCTTGATACCCCTACCCTGTGGTAACGTCCTTGCATCCTGTTCTCGTCCCGTTCAGTGAAACGGACGTGTTTAGACGGTTACGCGCACGTACATGCATCCGTTCTTGGGGGTATGCTTTTCTGTTACAAAATCCTTTATTTTAAATTTTGGAGCTTGCTAATAATTTTCATATTTCAAATTCAAAATTTTGGACCCGACCCGGGCGCATTTCTGAATTGTTTTGTATCTCGCCAAATTCTAATTATTAAATATTTTTAAATTCATTTAATCTATTTCTCTGCTAAGGCAACTGTAGAAAATATTTTTGATGGAAATATCTTTCCTCTATTTTTCCCAGCCAATGAAATGTCTCTATGATATATTGAAAACCTTTTTCCCCTCTGTTTTCCAGCGAATGAAATGACTCTTGAAAATATTTAAATCTCTTATAACATTTTTCCCAAACCCAACTCGTTCTTGCAAGCCAATCACAATTCTTCCTTGTTGATACCGGGCCCCATATCCCCTCTCTCTCCCTTCGCTGCCTATCTCTCTCTCCCCTTTTCTCTTTCTCTTTCTCTCTCTTTCTCCTTTCTTTCACCTCCACTAAAAGACAATTTTATATCTCCTCACTGTGCATTTCTCTCTCTCTCTCCTCTCGAATCTTTCTCCTTCTCTCTCTCTCTACCCGCGTATCTCTCTCTCTCTTCCCTTTATATATTCTTTCTCTTCTTCTTCGTTCTTTAAAAAGAAAACCCATCCCCAGTAAACCTTAGCCGCCGTCTCCCCTCTCGCCGTTGCCCTAGCACCGACGACGCCTGTGTAGACCTCGTCGCCTCCTCACCCTCGTCACCTCCGCCTCCACTCTCTTCTTCCCCGATCACGTTGCACTCGCACCTGAGTAGCTGTGCACCCCTGCACACATCTGCACCGCCAGGGGATCGCCGCCGGTGACTTGTCCCCGTGTCCCTGGACTTTGTGCACACCACTGTGAGCATTGCCTCTCCCTCTTCTTCCTTCTTTCCTTCTTCTTTCTTTCTTCTCCCTTCTATTAAATTTCTTCTGCTGATCGCCGGGTTCTCTGCAGGTCGTTCGCCGGAGCTCCGTCAACGCAGTCGATGCTCACGACCCCTCTACAGACCATTGTAGGCCTCCTCTCCTCCATATTCCTTCTCTTCTCCTCTTCTTTTCTTTCATACAGTTCTTGAAACTTTAGTGTTCACTGTTTTTGTTAAATCGCCGGAAGCCGGTCGGGCCGTCGACGATCTCGATGACCCAGCGAGGACATCTGACCCGTGTGATCCCACTGTTCGTTGTTTGGATTCATTCCGTGTACCGTGCGCGCGTCACGACTTTTCCCCGCCGACGCGTAACGTTCTGTACATCGTTTCTTAAATCCGTCGAGGCATGTAAAACTTGCTACATGCTACTTAATATATTATATATACATTGGATGGCACATTAAACCTGTAGTTTAACTTTAATACCATGATTTCCCTTTTACATGTTCGATGTTACGTTATGTCATTTCAGTTTCAAAACTTCAAACCTACCCGTTGCATTTACTTTATTAAACCTATTAACCACGTTTATATTTTAATCACATAATAAATAATTACCTAGTTTATGATACCCTTTCTATAGTTTACTCTATTGGACACCCGTGTGCATCCTTGACTTGTTTTAGTTATAATGGCATCTATTGAACCTATTATACATATCATTGTATCTCTAGATTATGTAATGCATGTTAACATGATTCTAACATCCATATTTGGATACTGTAGTTAAGTAATGATAACCGTGCATCGATATAATTTAATCTGTACCTATTTGCTTACCATATTACCTGATATAGTTTATTGTTCTGATAGTACTCATGCTTGTTTATTTATAATCTTGTTTATGTTAGTTTGATTATGAGCACCCACAGGACATCTTGTGCTTCCTGACATGACCTGTTGCACTGCCTACTTGATATGATATGGTACCGTACACTATTGACATAACATGACACCTTATATATTACTTGGCTTGACCTGATGTACCATGGCTTTACCTGTTACCTGATCCTGTGTCTAATGCCAACAAACATAACTTGCAGTCCTTACGAACCGTTCCTGTTGTCTATCCAGACAAACCTGCACCTACCTGGTCCTGTGTTGGCATTAGTTCCTGATTACTTAAATACCTGACTTGACACATATAACTTCGGGGTATGGGGAAATCAATGATGAAACCTGACTTGTAACTCGACAGTTCGATACCTGTTCTGATCAGTCTTACGGGCTAGGCCAGCCCTGGGGTGATGATGCTTACATCACTCATCTGTACTTGCTACCTTTTACTGCCTAGCGGCACGTCTCGGATTCAGCCCGAGAATCTTGACCGTGGTCCCGGGCACGCACGGGATA
Source organism: Agapanthus africanus (assembly GCA_030015575.1). NCBI lineage: Eukaryota > Viridiplantae > Streptophyta > Magnoliopsida > Asparagales > Amaryllidaceae > Agapanthus > Agapanthus africanus. Next base: position 101,147,196 of record JASDDO010000008.1, read on the forward strand.
CTATTGAGTAACATCGATGATTCATCAAATTGATTTCAAAGACTTGAGAGTAGATAACCCAATAGACCAGTTTAGCTTACTCACTGCACAATATCCTTCACTGCCCTGATTTTATATTGCTGTTACACCTGCTTACCACTTATGATTATACTTGCATGTCTTGTTACCCTGTTTATATCTTGTTGCTTGATGACATGACGCGCTTATGTCTGGGTTTTGCATGGCCCAGATTCCGTACCTTTGCTGCAGTCCGAGCAAGAGTACTTCAGCCAGTAGGCTGAGCAGTGAGGATTCAGTAGTAGTTAGTTCTTTTACTTGTCATCATTTTATTCCTGATGTGAGCCCGTATTATGGGACATACATTCCAGTTATTCTTGTATTGGATCTTTTGCTTCCGCATTATTATTATTATTCTTGACTTATGGACATATGCTAGATAGTTTTATTTTTTGTTCTTGATATCTCTACAGCCGTAATGTGACTGTGGATGGATACTTCCTACCCACAGGTAGCATGGTTGGCTATGTCACGTGCCCATCTTAGCATATTCTGGGAAGCGGGGCGTGACATATATATTAGATTGTGCATATTATTTTTAACTTTTAGATTATGGTTTAAATGAGCTCCGTATGTATATATTAGTTCCAATATATTTTCAGTGAGATTTAGTAGAGACGGACCGAAAATTTGTAATATCTTTTACAATATAATTAGATGTATACAAAACTAAATATATAAAATACATATACTATATATAAACTTATTATATATATTTTTCTTATTATAATTAATAAAACTCTCTCTCCCATCTCTTTCTATGTCTCTCTCTCACGATTCTATCTCTCTCTCTCTCTCTCTCTTCCATCTATCTCTTTATATATATTATACATATATATTTACCCATATATCTCTCCTCTCTCACTAAAATATTTTCTCCTTATTCCTCTAAACCCATCACCGGCTTTTACCTCCATCATTAACTGCTCCCTCTGGCGCTACTACCTTCAACCCAAGCACCTTGCCATCGTCATCGTCTTTGATCTCCATCACCCGAGTACCACCTGCATCTTCTTCTCCCTCGTCTTCGACCCAGACCTCATCATCACCACCACCCATCATCCATCATCATCACTTCATCTCGTCATCATCACCATGGCCATCTCCTTCGCCTCCATCACCGCCATAACCATTATCCTTTTTCACCACCGAACCATCTCCATTGACCGACACCCATAGCCACAATTACTGTCATCTTTATCAACCTCTCTCCCGAGCACCCCTAACTCCGACCACCTCCATCGACATCTTCTTCTTCCACCCAAATACATCACTTTTAGTCCGCCGACGCCTTTGTTCAAGCTCATGGCTGAGTCTATTGCCCACTCCATCTCAACCTCGTCCACAATCCCCAGAACCCAACTCCTCTATCAACTCCGGCTATTTTGATCAACTTCCACAGTCCTCAACCTGAAAAATTCCTCACCTTCGTCACCGCAACCGTCATCACTAACTTCATCTCTCGAACAACCAAGAACCCACGACTCCATCTTCTTCAGCCTCGTCATCTCCGAGGAAACCCAGCACCCCCGAACACCTTGCTCTAGTCGCGATGTGATTTTCTTCTTCAACTCCCGGTTGCACAATATCGTCCGCCGTCGACTCGATTCACAGCCAACATCAACTTCTTATTCTGTCTATGGCTACGATTACTTATGGATTTATCATCATAGCCCATACACCAAGTCGAGCCATAAGTGAACACCAGTCTATGTAGACGTTTCTGAAAGTAGATGCTAGCATCTCTGCTAAGGTTTTAACAAGAACAAGTAAGCAATTTAAAAAATCTAAAGGGCTTAGTCTACAAACAAGAATCGAACTAGAGAATTAGGATTTCTAAGTTAGCAAACTAAGAGTTATAACTAAGTGAAAAAAGCTACAACCTTTGTAGCCAAGTCCTTCATTTCAATAGCTCCTTACAGTAGTCCCTTGAACTCTTTCTAGGGCTCCATTTGAAGAAAGGAATGAGTTTTCTCAAAGTCCTCTTTACCGAAGATGATCCATCTTGAGGCAATTCACACTCAAACTCACACTTCACTAATCAAAATATTAGTGAAAAGAACATCCTAAACATATTTGCTAGATAGATTTAGGTTGATGCAGCACGGTTTAAGCTCACTATTCTCCTCCGAATACAGAGACACGACCGCCTAGGTTCTTCTTGCCTGAATTTAGGGGCAGATACTGTTTGGTTTTATCCGTCCACCTCTTTGAAGGTGCCAAGTTGATTTATGGCACCATGTATCGAAGGTTTAGACGGATGCGGCCGATGTAGCAGACTTCGTCAGATTCCCCCTCATTGTGAAGGGTTTTTGATTATGGAGACGCTCTTCCCAGCAGGCGCAGGCCCCTGCAGTTAATTACGCTACCGCATCGCGGTAACCACTTTCTCCTTCTCCAGATGGTCACTTCATGTCGTGTATGTTTGTTTTATTTTTGGTAGTCTGTGGATTGTATACGGAGACTAATTTATGTTGTCGCCCGTAGGCTTGGATTAGTCCAAATCCGTATTTTCTTAGATTTGGGTTTTGGGTTGGATTTAAGGATCATTAATCTCATTTGAGACTAAGATCAACTTAAACATTTGTTAAGGACACATTAGTCTAATTTTAGACTAAGATCAACTTAACAGGATCGTTTAGATCCAACAAAAGAGCATTTGGGCGCTATTGTTTTAGTTTAAGGACTTTGCGATCCAAAAGTTTAAGGACGTCATGGAGTTTAAGGACATCATAGTCCATAGTTTAGAGACGTCATAGTCTGTAAAGTTTAAGGATATCATAGTCCATGATTTAAGGACCCCATAGTCCGTGGCAGTTTAGAGACATCATAATCTGTAAAGTTTAAGGACATCATAGTCCATGAGTTTAAAGACCCCACGGTCCATGGAATGTCTAGTTGTCGGGACCCGTCACCTCTTTGAAGACGTTGAAGGATTACAACGACAAATATCAGAGGAGTGAAGAGATATACCCTTGAACCAATATTGGTTGGGAGATCTGTAGTCCAATTTGGGACTAAGATCAAAGATTTATGAGCATATGGGCTCAAGTAATCTGAGGTAGGGTTCTGTGGCCAATTTGAGCTCGGCCCATTTAGTCAAAATGTTGAACATTTAACAATGTTGAGCATTGGTTTGAGTTCTGACACCCTTTTTGTCTTCTATTGAGTCCTGAGCACTTATCATGACTCTGGGGCTTTATTTAAAGAATAGTTTATGTTCTCTTAGCGCACACGTGAGGAGTACGTGGCGCGCTTGGCGCTGTGCGCCATTTAATGAACACAGAGCGCTTCTTGTGAAAAGGCGCGCACGTGAGGAGCACGTGTTGCGCTTGGCGCTGTGCGCTAGTCAATGAGCGGAGAGCGCTTCTTGTGAAATGGTGCGCACGTGAGAAGCACGTGGTGCGCTTGGCGCTGTGTGCCAGTCAATGAACGCAGAGTGCTTCTTTAAATTTGGAGCGCTAAGGCTCTGCAGCTCTATGCGCTAGATTTGGAGCGCCGAAGCGCTTCTTTTAATTGGAGCGCTATGGCTCTTTTTAGGCAGCTTTGCGCTCTGAGAATTAAATTCTCTCTTATAAGAGACCTTGTCTCATGGATCTAAGAACAAAGTTCTTATTTTATAGGAGATGTTTCAATCTCTTATGTTTTTGGTGAAAGGCTTTGCCTTTATGAATCTGTGATCCTAAGAGAATTAAATTATTCTCCCCCTTTTTTTATAATGAGATGTTATGATCTCATTTATGAAAGACAGTTTGTCTTAAAGATCTATGATCTAGTATAAGAACTAAGCTCTTTTTCTGATGAGATGTTTTCTATCTCTCTATTTTTACCTTGAAGAAAAGTTTCTTCTTCTCAGAGCTTGCTCTTTTCTTTGAAATTTCTCAAAGCTTGCGGGGGGGAGGGGGGTTCCTCTATGTGAGACTTGAAGTCTTGGCCCTTTATATAGGGTAGGCTGATTTGTGAATCGATTGAAGATATCTTTTCTCTAATTGATTTGGGGATTTCCCCATCGTTGGATCTTTGATCCTAGGGTTTCTGTTTTACAGAAGGCAATCTTCTTGTTTCTAACAAGATTAGGAAATTTTCTCTATATAAAATTTATTCTGTATTTTGGTGATTTTTTTAATCACCATTGGATCATTGATCCAACGGTGCTCCGATTTTCAGAGCACGATCTTTTCAGTTTGGAAAGATTCTGAGGAATGTTTTCTCAACAGAATTTTATTCTGGTCAATTGATGATTTTTAATCATGTTCGTTGGATCTTTGATCCAACGACCGTGAACATTTTGTTCTATCGCTAACGCTCACGTGCATTGCACGTGGTACGCTGCTTAGAGTGCAGCGGTCTTAGCGCTAACGCTCACGTGCTTTGCACGTGGTGCGCTGCTTAGAGTGCAGCGCATTTGGCGTTGCTATGAAGCGCTACTTTATTTCAAATTTTGAAATTTGAACAGAGCTTTGCTCTGATTAGGGGAAACAAGTACCCCCCACCGTTGGACTCACGTGGTTTACACATGAGTGCAGCGGTGGCAACATCTGCACCATTAGATCAACTTAGAAGTTGAAACGGCTCGTAGTGTCTATAAATAGGACCTTTGGGCCTTGAGATGATCTCTGTTCATCTTCTTGCTTTGTTTTTTGAGAATTAATTATCCCTTAGAGCCAAGCTCTTTCCCTTAAGAAATTTCTTAAGAGTCAAACTCTATCCAACTTAGGTAAGAATTGAACTTTTTAACAGAGCTTTGCTTTCCTTAGATCATAGATCTAAAAATATATCTTTAGGGTTTTACCCATTAAAAGATCCATTCTCATCTTTAGATCATAGATCTAAAAAAAACTTTAGGGTTTTTAACCAGATCCATGCTCATCTTTTAGATCAAAGATCTTCAAGAGATAATCTTTTTATTTTAGGGTGATTTTGGCTTATGAACTGAAACATTGTTCATGAAGAATTCTTAGAGTTTACAGATCTTGAAGATCTTGGAATTTTTGATTCATTAAAAACTTTATTTTAAGTTTTCTGATGGGTTATTCTATCATTTTTACAAAGTATGGCTCATAGAATTTTTCTTGAGGAATTTTTATTCCTTTCATCATCAGAGCTAACAGATGTCACTCTGTTGTAAAGCGTTGCTCTCAATGGGAGATTTACTCCTTGGCCCGAGGGGCCCTCATTAAATGAGAATCTTTTTAGGATTTCCTCATTTAATGACAGTCTCATCAAATGATGAGACTGTTTTATTAACGATGAACTGTCATCTAGATTGTGTGGGTCCCCTTTGGTCCCTTTCCACTGCATTGCAGTGCGGTACGAATTTAAAGTACCTAGTGACAGAACTTAAACTATAGCATTAATGGCTAATTTTCTTGCTCTTTTTCGCACAGGTACTATGTCTTTCGACATTTCTTTCCCGTTTGTCCGTTTGAAAAGCTGATTCCCTGAAGCACCTGTCGATAGGGAAGTGTTTACATTGATCAGAGATCATGATCCAGAACAAAAGAACCTTCATTTATGGGGAACGTGGTACAACCAGATCATCAGGGGGCGTAGCTTCTTTTGCGCAGCACCTTCAGAACCTATTTCGGCGATCTACTAAGCCGACCCACCCCCGGTGAACTATACCGTGGAGGAGGTGAACTGGACTTCAGAGGGTCTCCTTCAGCCCTCTATGACTGCGATTTCCGTACAGCCTCCAATGGCTTTGGATACCTTGGAGCAACGTATCTGTCAAGGCGAGTCACGCCCTTGGGGCAACCATATATGATAGGTCTAACTTCTCGTCATCCAGCTGGGTATTTGCAATGGTCCCGCGATACTTTGTCAGCAAAGAAGTCACAACTGTTGAGGCTTGGGTTGTATCCCGCAATTTACGCTTCTCTTTTTCAGTATCCTACGCCTCCTACCTAGTGGGTCAAGGCTTTTCTGGAGCAATGGAATATTCCGACCCACACCTTCCTCCTGTTGGGTCGAGAAGTCTCAATCTCTTTAGAGGAATTTGCAGAAGTTTCTGGCTTACCGGTTAGGGGAGAACACTACGAGGAGCTGCTTCCTCCGGACGAGTACGTCTTTGCGGCCAAGTCAGTGATGACAGGCCTTACCCCGAAGAACGCCATTCAACATCAATTCCCCAATTTGATTAAAGTGTTGAATATCTATGAGAGCTTTTTTCTCGAATCCGGAAGCCGTGGGGTTAATTTCACAGATTTTATCGTCCGTTTTCTTTGCTCAGAAGTCCTATCGAAGGAAGCCGTGAAATTTGCCAAACTTGACAATCCTTTTAGTTTTTGTTTGAACAACCAGCCGGCAGTGGAGGCGGATCAGAGGGATTTCTTTCTCCCTAACACCCCGGTCGTCTCTTTCACAGAGCTTGCAGCTCCTGGGATCGATGAAGAAGCGTTCTTTTTGAGGTCCCTCGGGCTATGGCTAAGCTGGTTTGCGCTTCCAATGCACCCTCGCCATATGAGGTCGTCTGTTTTTTATCCAACTCACCGAATGGTTGTTGGTGTAGGGTTCCTAGGCACTTTAATGAGGTCTCACAAGGCATCAACCATGCCAATTTCAAATTCTACAAGTGCCGAGACACCCTAATACGGATCGTTAACTAGATTTTAGGCGAAAACAAGAAGCTAGTTAACAACTTAACTAAGTGAACGGAAATACAACCTTTGTAGATCCGGTCCTCCACCTCCATAGATCCGCGATGATGTCCCTCCGCTGTCCAAGTCAGATCCCGGACTCTAGCATCGGCTTCATCGGAAAAATGGGCGGGCTTGGTCATCGGCTTCGATGCCGAAGATGATCTACGTCGAGGCATCGCAAGATCAAGCTCCCACTTCACCAAGTCATGAAACTTGTGAAGAAAACACCCTATACTACTTGGCAAGAGATAGAGGATGAAGAAATAGGAGGTGGGTTCACTTTAGAATTGGATTTCTCACTCTTTTCATCAAATCACCATTGATAGATGCAAGCTTCTTCATCTTGAAGAAGAAGAAGAAGAAGATGATGATATTATGATAAGAATAAAATAGAAAAGAAAATGAATTCTTATCATATGCAAACCATGGTTAGGTGTAGAGAAAGAACTAGGGCTAGTGAATGGTTAGGTTTAAGCATGAAGACAAAATGGTCACCTTAGTCAAAGCTTCATGAAGCTTCAACAAGCTTCATAAAGCTTGTTGAAAGCAACCCTTTTGTTTTCATTTCTCTTTTTATTTTGTCAAAAAAAAATAAATAAATGCATAAATAAATCAAATGAAACCCTAACCATTAACTAACCAAGGTTTAATCATACACTTAACCAAGTTAGCATGTATCATCAAACATGATACAATCAAGTGCACAAAAGTATATCACCTATACAACTTGTGCAATGCAAGTGAGAAAATCCATTTAAAGTGAACCAATACTAGTTAATGCAAAGTAATATATCAAATATATAATTATGCATTAAATCATTAAATCAACACTTGATTTAACGATCCGGTCATATCACATATAACCGACTAATATCCAATGTATCGGCTTATCGAATCAATCCTTGATTCGATAACTAGGTTATATCGCATACAACCAATCGATACATTCATCGCGAGAATAGAATACGGTATCACATACACGCATTATTCTCGGTCCCACACATATCTCATATGCGCTCCTATTTCGTTTCGCTTGAGCCAGGAAACCTCTGTGTAGGACTCTAAAGACTCGTCAATACGCCGGCAGCATGTGGTGATCATATCAAGCACCCATAAGCTGCAAGCGGTCTGCTAAACATAACGGTCACCCGGGTATTGAGCGATCAGAAGATCGACGAGCAAGCCCGCTCACACTCCTGTGAATCCAACCAGTAACACTTACCGTACAGTCCGGTCTGTCCGTCTGATATGTCGCATATCTCGCCTAGGGGTGGTAAACGTCAGACCCCAATAGCTCGATAAGTCGTGTCGATATGAGGTCTATAACAATTCGAGAAACTACTGGTAACACTTACCAGTAAATCTCAGCAACCCTGGCCAGGGATTTCCGGTTATAGCCAATCGAACACAGCGCAACATCAACCCCCTATACCGGGAGAGACGAATCCCCTCCTATCGCTCATTGCCTCCATGTGATTCGGGACTGTACCCAAAAACCACCGTTTTGCACGCCCTCTTGGACGTGGTAAGGTGGAAATCAAAGCACAGTGGGAATCACACAAGACTCTATGACGATCTCGGGTCAACAGACTACTCTGTACCAGTGTCACCAGAGAACTGCCATCTGACATAAGGTATAATACCATTTGGGAGTTCTCGGCGAGTCCGTCCAGTGTACCCAGTCTCCACTGAGCACCCGTATATCATCTCTGATGTCAAACACCAATGGATATGGGACCATCCATCGCCCATCTGTATGGGTCGAGAAGGTATACGCTAGTCTACTCTGGTATATCGATGCCCCGTCTCGATATACCCACGACTAGGGACCTTGAAGGATGCACTTATGGATTACCATGTCCCCACTTGTATGATCCGCATCATAGTCCAGGTAATCAAGTACACATCCTAAGGGCTTTACCAACATGTAACAGAGAGACAATCAGTATATACGTTAAGGTAAAGAGTAACCAGATAGCGTACTATCATGTCGAGCAAGAAAGTCCTCCCTATATATGTCCCAGCATCTACTACAATATACATCCTATGTACAGTAATGGCCTCTAGGGCATACATATAACTAACAATCTCCCACTTGCACTAGGGCCATCTAATAGCAGTGGTTGTAGTATCTCATACTCAACCATCCCATAATAGTCTCTCTTTGGGAAAAGCCTTTGTGAGTGGATCCGCCATGTTTATCCTCTTAGTCTACTCTCCTAACCTTGATCTCCTTGGAGATCAACCATCTCCATGATCAGGTGGTACTGCCTTAGAATATGTCTGGATCACTGATGGGACGGATGTTCCTTGGCATAAGCCACAACTCCATTGTCACACAATGGGAGGAACTAAGTTCATCTCATGAACTAATATACACCCAGACAGCCTCTTTGGTAGCATCTTTAGTAGCGATGTATCCAGCCTTTAATCGTCTATTATGCCATGGTATCTAACTTAGAACTCTTCCAACATACCGTCCCTTTACTGAGGGTAAAGACAATGCCTGTGACTGACATTCAGTCGTCTTTATCACCCTGGAACCCTTCCAGTGATTCTCCTCAGGATCGATTGATACCATCTCACTACATCTAGTAAGTATCCTAACATCCAATTACATCTATCTCATAGATGAAAACTCAGAATTTAGGAGGTATCACTTTGATCCTATATGGAGAATTCTTGTGATAAGCGGAGATTGACCGAGCGCAGCATAGGAAACTGCTTCCCTATCAAGAGTATGTCATCCACGTACTCTACGAGGATCACTACCATACTCCCTACTACCCTTTTGTATATACAAGGTTCATCTACCATTTTGATGAAGTCAAACTCTTTGACTACCACATCAAAACAGATGTTCCAACTCCGCAATGCCTGCTTTATCTTATAAAGCATCTTGCACACGTTTCCACTGCTCCCACTGTCTACGAAGCCCTCTGGCTGTGTACTTATAGACGCTCTCTTCCAAAACATCATTTAGAGTCATGACACCCAACTACCAGATATCGTAGTTATGGTATGTAGCCGTGGCAAGTAGGATCTGGATGGACTTAAGCATAGATCTTTAGAAAAAGTTTCATCATGATCCACACTTGGTCAATGATGCAAACCTTTAACAAGTCTATCTTTGAAAGTCTCAACTTTTCCATGTACACCAAGTAATCTTCTCAAGATATACTTGCTCCTGATGGGGATTTAACCCTTCAGATATAGCAACCAAAGTCCATACTTTGTTGGTGTATAAGGATTCCATCTCAGATCGCTAAGCATCCAGCCATTCTTACAGAGTCCCACTCCTGATGGCCAGCTCGAAACTGGTTGGGTCATCATCTCATGATGCAATCCTTGCTCCCACTGTTATAGAAGAACCGAAGTATCTCTCAGGTGGGTGAGGAACCCTACTAGATCGGCGGAGAGGCTGAGGTTCCTTGGTTACTATTGAATCCTTTGGTTCTACCAAGTCATTTGCCGTCATTTGTATAGCTGGAACTTTTCCAGTTGTACATAACAGACATTGCCTCGAGCTTGTCCGGATTATGCTTTTAGACATAGGCCAGACAACCCCAAATCTTAACCAATTTAAGATATGGGCTCTTCCCTTTCCATATCACATAGGAAGCGGTAGGCAACTGTTTTGATTTGAACCCTATTCAATAGGTATGCAGCTTCTCAAGTGAATAACTCCCAAAAGAAAATAGGAAACTCAGTAGTACTCATCATAGAGCACACCATATCACATAGGGTGCTATTGCTCCGTCCCGATACACCGACATACTGTGGTGTATACGGAGGAGTAATGCTGAGAGAGAATCTCATTCTCCTTTAGAATAATCCAGGATTTCCGTTCTCAAGTATTCTCCTCCTTGATCATATCAAAGGACATAATACTTATACCCGTGTTGGTTCTTTACTTCTAGCTTATATTCTGTGAATATCTCAAAAGGTTGGGACTTGTGTTTCAACAGGAACATATGTCTGAATCTTGAGAGATTATCAGAGAACGTAATGAAGTACAAAGAACCGGTCCTAGCATATGTAGACAGGGGACCTTACATACATCATCATGTATCAGTCCCAAGAGTTTACTAACTCTTTCTCCGTTTCCAATAAACAGAGCTATGGTCATCTAATCTTTGTGACATGACTGGCAAGTTTCACAAGATGTAAATTCAAACAGATTTGAATATGCATCTATGTGTAACTTCAGCTAGTCGGGTCGCATTGACATGACCTAGTCTACAATGTCTCAAGAAGGAATCGTTCATTTCTGAACTTTTCCTCTTGTGTGTGTTCTATATACTAAGAACTGTAGTTTGATTTAGAACGTCAATGCTTTTAGATAACGTGCCTGAACCGATCAACTTTTGATATAGGAAATGTTCAAAACATTATCCATCAATACAAAATTTTATCATTTCTTTACTAATAAAAAGACTGATATGATTTTGTATATCAGGTTCAGTATCTAATAGCATTTGTTCATAATCAATGTATTGGTAATACAGGGTGACAGTGACCAACAGACTTGGCTGCAACTCTTGCCCCGTTTTCTGTCTCATGAAACTTATCACCCGTTCTCAGTTTTTCTACCCTTTTGTAGCCCTATGTAACAAATTACATATTTGGGATCCTGATCCGGTATCATATACCCAGGATGCGGAGGATACTGAGAAACAGTTCTTTGTAATGAACACACCCGAAGATGATGCATCAGCATGCACTCTCTTCGTTTGGGCGGCACGGGAATTCTGGTAATCCCCAATTTCCTGCTCTGTCTTATAACGATTATAAGTTGGAGCGGGACCAACGTTCCCCAGCTCAGTATAACAAGCGGGTTCTGTCAATATCCGTATTATTATCTTGATTAAGGCGTGAAATGGTCGCTACCTGGAGAGAGAGAAGAAAACACTCAGCGTGCCCTCTTGCAAGAATAGATTGGTTATTATTTTATCTAATCAGGCTGGCTCCCACTGGTTTTTATCAAATCTTCCTTCAAACCCTAAAAGGAAAGACTAGCCGGGATTAATTACACACTACAAGTTCGCCAATCTTTCAGCCAGGCCAGTGTCGGTACTTTAAGGGAGGTCCCCCGTGCTTTCGCATGAACCTAATTAATGTAAACCTCATTTTCCCAGAGGCGTAACCTCGTTGACACCTTTCTAGACACCTACTTGATCGACTAATTGTAATGTGTAAAACTCTCCCAGGAGTAACTCTTACTCGCAGCGGGTATCGGGATCCAACTATCTCATAGAAGGTATGCAATCTCATTGCAAATTTCAACACTTGAAATTCCAGATAATATTTTGCCCCTAGCCTCTTATGACCTTGACAAAGGCCAACAAACCATAGGCTGCTAGTCATGTTCAACCCGTCATTTCTTGATTGAATTAAACCCACCCGCACGACCCTTGACAAAGGCCAACAAGGTCGCACGACTACCCTAACCCAATCTGCATCATATGCATAAGCAGATAAGCACCAGCCAGCTACCGCACACTGCGCCTTGACAAAGGCCAACAAACGCAGCACGAATACTAACTACTACTTATCTGAAATGACAAAGGGCTACGACAGGTTTTTCTGAAAACCTGTTGCGTAATGAACTTGATATCGTTGTAGAATCAAATGATTTTAAAATGGAGTGCTTTTGAGGCTTTTCTAGTTTTGCTAAAGGAGTCACTCCCGGTGAAGGGATCGTCGGTCCTTTCCTCGTCGAATGAGGTGCGGGATATATCATATATATCACTGTGCAAAGCAAAAACTATAGAAACAATCAAAAGACAAACCGAGTGTGTAGCATCTGCCAGTTATTGCTAAAGGAGTCACTCCCGGTGAAGGGATCTCGGTCCTTTCCTCATCGAATAAGGTGCAGGATATATCACATATACCGCTGTGCAAAGCAAGAACTGTAGCTACCTGTTTTGTTTTTGAAATTCGATTCTACAACATCTTAGGTTTCTTTTCTTTCATTAATCACATTAATGAAGTCCCATCATTTAAGTACCTAAACATCACAGATAAATACGACGTACACTTATGCCATCCGCATTCGCCTCGATGTCCCCTCGTGCACCGTTAGGTTAGGTAACTAACGGCAGAGCGGGGCAGGCTAGCGCGGGTGTAAAACATAAGTAACGTCTATATAATATATCATATATACTATATACTGTATCTATCACAGAACATCTCATGATCACATCACAGATATCGCAGCAGAAGAAACATATGAAATATTGGATATACTAGGATGTCCGTGTTTTCAATACGAGCCAGTATAAAACACGGATTCCACGGTCGTGATGAATAGCCAAACCCACACCCCTAGACCCCTACGAGAGCGGCAAGCAACCCTACCAATTCTAGGGTTAGGAGACCCGGACTCGACTCCTCGAGTTGGTCTCCCACTGGACCCCAGAACCCGGTTACTTGTGCTCCCCTCCTTGGGTCTATCCTAGTGCGGAAAAGTAAATAATATACAAAAGGTGACATCTTCTGCAACCTGGAAGTGCCCCAATAAAAGAATATTACATACAAGTTTTTACATGAATGAAAACGAAAAACACTCATCTCACAAAAAAAAACCCCGGCTATTCAAACACGACGATCCAATATAACATATCCAGCAACACATAACATCACATGTCATCAACGTAAGTAAGTATGCATACACCGATTGCCGTCGACATATAGTAACGACAATCGGCAATACCACTACATACTACACTTACGGTCACATAAAAAAGTGTAAAACTACAACAGTTGGAATCCGCAACCTCTTTAGACATCACATGCCTAATCAAATGAATTCCTTAGACATCGCATGCCTAACAATTATAAACCCCGCATTTTAGTCTCATTATCGAAAACTCTTTTCAATATTAAGTCGGGCAATTCAACAAGATTCCCGACATCCTGATCGAATGCTCGTCGCAAACTTTAGTAGGCGGCCGCACCCCCGACGCCGTCGACGAAGTGCACCAAGGTGGAACACCGCTGCCGCGAGCACCCGAACGGATTCTTTCGGCGACGGGGTTCTCCTACAGTCACTTGGTCGGGGCTATGGAGCGAGGCTTTCTATTAAGTTTACCCGGCGAGTATCCACGTACGCTACGTGATTGCGACGGACTTTTGTTCACATCAAAATTCCGTGGCAACCGATTAAGTGAGACTAAACCGCTAGATTTATAACATTCATTCAGTTATCTCATAACTTATTGTGAATTCCAATTATTGTATCCCATTCCGGATAAATAGAAGATGTTAAACCTTCCGATCGAACATTCATACACCCAAGTTTTCCCGATAACAGCTCAACTCTTGAAATAAGTTTAAAAAACATTCACTTCGTGCCTCAATATCAATGGTCCAGCCGTAGAAGGGTCAAGCCAATGCCTCACATGTGGCACGCCGTACTGCCCCAAACCCGAAGGTTCAAAGGGCAGTTCAAGACGGTCACATAATCGAGTTAAGGTTTGTTGTCTTCTAGGGGGACCATCGCGTTACTTGCACTACTTAGAACGTCTTTAAACCACGGAAAAATCCAACACTTGGAAATTTCCCGACAGGGGAAAAGGTGGGTATTTATATCCGGTCGAACTTTTTAACATATTCAAAAATTATCCGGAAAAACACATAGACAAAATTTGACAATCCGATCGAAACACCGAGTCCCCAATACAACCCAGAAAATTCAACTCTTGAATTCAAATTAAAAATTCCCAGAAAACTCAGCACCTGAAGTGAGGAATTACTGTGCAAAAATGGGAAGGTGACGTCATCATTTCGCCGCGGAACCGCCGCAGAAGTTAGGCTTCTGCCGCAGTTCCGCCGCTCTTTAGAGGTATCATTTGTCCAATTTTGCACCGTAATTCTTATAATTCCCTGCTGAATTTTTTAAGCATTTTTAATCTGGAAAAAACCCAGTTTTCGAAAAATGTCCAGAGAGCATTTTCGGGTTAGGGTTTCGGGTCGATCGGGTTTCAAACTTCGTTTACGCATCGTCTAAGGCTCTAGCTAGGCTCTGATACCACTGTAGGGTTCTTAGGCACTCTAATGAGGTCTCACAAGGCATCAACGATGCCAATTTCAAATTCTACATGTGCCGAGAAACCCTAATACGGATCGTTAACGAGATTTTAGGCGAAAACAAGAAGCTAGTTAACAACTTAACTAAGTGAACAGAAATACAACCTTTGTAGATCCGGTCCTCCACCTCCATAGGTCCGCGATGATGTCCCTCCGCTGTGCAAGTCGGATCCCGGACTCTAGCATCGGCTTCATCGGAAAAATGGGCGGGCTTGGTCGTCGGCTTCGATGCCGAAGATGATCTACGTCGAGGCATCGCAAGATCAAGCTCTCACTTCACCAAGTCATGAAACTTGTGAAGAAAACACCCTATACTACTTGGCAAGAGGTAGAGGATGAAGAAATAGGAGGTGGGTTCACTTTAGAATTGGATTTCTCACTCTTTTCATCAAATCACCATTGATAGATGCAAGCTTCTTCATCTTGAAGAAGAAGAAGAAGAAGATGATGATATTATGATAAGAATAAAATAGAAAAGAAAATGAATTCTTATCATATGCAAACCATGGTTAGGTGTAGAGAAAGAACTAGGGCTAGTGAATGGTTAGGTTTAAGCATGAAGACAAAATGGTCACCTTAGTCAAAGCTTCATGAAGCTTCAACAAGCTTCATGTATGAAAGCAACCCTTTTGTTTTCATTTCTCTTTTTCTTTTGTCAAAACAAAATAAATAAATGCATAAATAAATCAAATGAAATCCTAACCATTAACTAACCATGGTTTAATCATACACTTAACCAAGTTAGCATGTATCATCAAACATGATACAATCAAGTACACAAAAGTATATCACATATACAACTTGTGCAATGCAAGTGAGAAAATCCATTTAAAGTGAACCAATACTAGTTAATGCAAAGTAATATATCAAATATATAATTATGCATTAAATCATTAAATCAACACTTGATTTAACGATCCGGTCATATCACATATAACCGACTAATATCCAATGTATCGGCTTATCGAATCAATCCTTGATTCGATAACTGGGTTATATCGCATACAACCAATCGATACATTCATCGCGAGAATAGAATACGGTATCACATACACGCATTATTCTCGGTCCCGCACATATCTCATATGCGCTCCTATTTCGTTTCGCTTGAGCCAGGAACTTCTGTGTAGGACTTTAAAGACTCGTCAATACGCCGGCAGCAGGTGATGATCATATCAAGCACCCACAAGCCGCAAGCGGTCTGCTAAACGTAACGGCCACCCGGGTATTGAGCGATCAGAAGATCGACGAGCAAGCCCGCTCACACTCCTGTGAATCCAACCAGTAACACTTACCGTACAGTCCGGTCTGTCCGTCTGATATGTCGCATATCTCTCCTAGGGGTGGTAAACGTCAGACCCCAATAGCTCGATAAGTCATGTCGATATGAGGTCTATAACAATTCAAGAAACTACTGGTAACACTTACCAGTAAATCTCAGTAACCCTGGCCAGGGATTTCCGGTTATAGCCAATTGAACACAGCGCAACATCAACCCCCTATACCGGGAGAGACGAATCTCCTCCTATCGCTCATTGCCTCCATGTGATTCGGGACTGTACCCAATAACCACCGTTTTGCACACCCTCTTGGATGTGGTAAGGTAGAAATCAAAGAACAGTGGGAATCACACAAGACTCTATGACGATCTCGGGTCAACAGACTACTCTGTACCAGTGTCACCAGAGAACTGCCATCTGACGTAAGGTATATTACCATCTGGGAGTTCTCGGCGAGTCCGTCCAGTGTACCCAGTCTCCACTGAGCACCCGTATATCATCTCTGATGTTAAACACCAATGGATATGGGACCATCCATCGCCCATCTGTATGGGTCGAGAAGGTATACGCTAGTCTACTCTGGTATATCGATGCCCCGTCTCGATATACCCACGACTAGGGACCTTGAAGGATGCACTTATGGATTACCATGTCCCCACTAGTATGATCCGCATCATAGTCCAGGTAATCAAGTACACATCCTAAGGGCTTTACCAACATGTAACAGAGAGACAATCAGTATACACGTTAAGGTAAAGAGTAACCAGATAGCGTACTATCATGTCGAGCAAGAAAGTCCTCACTATATATGTCCCAGCATCCACTACAATATACATCCTATGTACAGTAATGGCCTCTAGGGCATATATATAACTAACAGTTGGGACGCAAATGGCCGTCGGGGTCGCTGGGTTAGCCCGTTTGTATCACGGACTCAGCTTAGCGGCAGACACTACTGAACCAGGGGTGCAGCACGTGAACTTCTCGATGCATTATTTTATGTCATGGATCGAGCTACATGTACTTGGCGTTTTCGGTATCCATAAAAGGCCTTGCATCTATGACAAGTGTAAGTTCCCTCGGATCATATGGCTAGTTGACGCATCCATTGTAAATCCGACACCGTGGGAAGCTAGGGGTTTGCTCCTTCGTCCGTGCACGGTTGGAGATGGCATGACCTTTACCGATAAGATTCTAACCATCGTCCAAGAATCCACAAAAATGGTGCAGCCATTGCGGGACATTTTTAAAGATGGGGCCTCTATCTTGAAAGCTTGGGAGATTCTTCATTTATACTCCATCAGGCTGGACTTTCTCGTGTTTAGGTAGAATGATTCGGGGTTATTCATGAGGTACAACTCACATCGTTTTTCCCAGCAATTAAGCTATAATCAGGGCGTCCTGCTTGAGGCCTTCTTGGCAGAACCGGTTGATACTGAAGAGGGTATCCGAAGCGTGTTGCACCATTTTATGCGGTTGAACACCGGCTCCAATTTCTTTATTAGTGAGCCGAGTTGCGTTCCAGAAGCCCTGAATGTATATGTGGTGTGGTACCAGCATTCGATGGGCGCCGTTATTAGACAAGAAAAGCGATTGCTGCTTGATCACAAGGGTACCACCCCTGCTGGTAATCCAAACGTTCCTCTGATGTGACGGACCATTGTCCGTCCTCCTTTGAGAGAAGCTATTGCGGCTGTGGTATCACATGCTATATGTGAGCCGCCCCTACCCCGTGTGCCTAAAAAAGCGGTAGCTGCCGCGTCTCCCGAGTCGGTGTGGGTATGGAAATTGGGACTCGTCGCCCAAAGTTTCCCACCAAGCGCAAGCTTGTGTTATCGGCTACCGGCACTCATCCACAGAAGAAAAAGAAGTCAATACTTTCTGCGGACGTCGTATTCGGCCAGGTGCCCCATGCACCTTACAGCGAGGGCTTGAGCGAATACGGGACCAATGAATGCTTATTCATGGCGCCGGATGATACCGATCTAGAGGCTGCTATTGCAGCTTCCGAGCGATTAGCTAGTAACAAAGCAGGGATGGTCACCCTTGCACAGTCAGGTAGGCTTCAATTGTATCTTTTCACTGTTACGTTTTTATTATCATACTTTGACTGCTTTGACTGATACTTCTTCTTCAACAGGCATCTCCACTGAAGAGGCTCTCGTGGCTTCTCTCAAGACTTTTGAAGAGGTGGAAAGGCTTCTTGCTTCCTTGGGCATTGGTACATTTCAGCTCGTTGTGCCTTCATTCCCGTTTTTATGGGTGAACTAACTCTTCTTTTTCATCTTATTGCAGGGACTACCTCGATTCAGGTTATCCCGAGTGCAGTGCCAATCCTGCAAGGCGGCGCTGCAACACTTCCAGGGCCGACTGCCGAAGTCCCGGTTCCCTCAGTATCGCCGAAAGAAGCTTCGCTTAAATAGCCGATGATGGACGCTGTAGAGGTTCCAGAGGCAAAACTTGGTTCGGACGATGACGTCTCCTTTACGGAGATCTTGAGGAGGTCAGCTCTAGCGGCTCAGGCTGAAAGGAAGCACAAGAGGCGTGCAGCAAAAGAACATAATGAATCCTTGGCTGTAGGTGAAGGCTCGAGCGCTTCTTCCCCTGTCCATGTTTCTCCAGAGGGTGCTCTGGCTGTCCTGTCCACCGCTCATAGACAGGCGGTACGCGCGGCTCGAGAGGCAATCGAAAGGTCGTCCCAAGGTAACGTAACACTGGGTCCTTTTATTAGAGTTTGATCTTCAGATTCTCATATCTTATACCCTGCAGGGCCATGTCCTAGTGAGGAGGTGGTAGGTGAGATGATGGCAATCACCGAACCCGAAGTGACCACTCTTTCTCAGGAGTCCGGGACTGCTTCGACTGCCACTCTTTCCTCTTACGGTTCTCTGCCATCGCCTGGTATTGTGAGTGTCATGACGGCTCTCTTAGAATCGGTGGATGAAGCCACGAGCGGCGAAACTATTCCAATGGGGGAGAGCAAAGCAGTTGCTACGCCTAGTGATGCTCTTGTCGCAGTTTCAATTGGCGATTCATCAGGTAGATCTTGGGTCATTGTTTTCCTTTTTATTCTGCAATCCCTTGCAATCCCTTCTGATGGCATTTCTTTTATTTCTTATGCAGGTGTGGTGAGTGTTGAGGTCGTGCCACCCGAAGAAGCGTCATCGGTTGCTACTCTGACGGTCGCTGACCCTTCGCCTTCTCTCATGTCTTCTCAAATGCTGGAAGGTTTGGGTTTGCAATTTGTCTAATTTAAATTGTGGATGCCATCTTCCTTGTACTGACCATACATCGTCGCAACCTTGTAGGCGTTCTCTTCGATCAACCGTATCAAGTATTGAACCCGCACTTTTCCTTCCAGTCAGAAGTTAGTCTGCCTGCTGGTGCCAGTGAGTACCTTTTCTAACCTACGTATTTTCTTTTCTTTAATGAGTGACCCTGCCGTTGTTAAGTTTGAATTGATTACAGCGCTACAAATTGATAGAAGGGACAAGAGAATTGCCGCGCCACCAGTACTCCCAGCACTACCACCTGCTGTAGCCGGTATAGTAGTCTTCATCGCTCTTGCATCTTCTTTATATTTTAAGCCAATATCTGACTATGATTTGTTTTGCAGCAATCACGCTGACTCCAGCTCCCTTCGATTCTCGCATCTTAATGCCGGCAGGGGCCTTTTCCAGACGTCCATCTTCCAAGGACGCTGTGACCAGCCTACGCATGTTAAGTGAGTACATCGAGGAGCTTAACACGGAGGTCCCTGCATTTGCTATAGATTTTGCCGCCGAGGTTAATCCCATGCTGGCGACACTCGTGAACTTCCATAGCGAAGGCGTCGTTGAATCTTGGGTTAATCACTGCAGGAAGATTGAGGCCTGCCTGCATGAGCTTGAGCTTAGGCGTCCTGCTCTGGAGGTGTTGGCTTTGAACTCCCAGCGAGCTGCATGGGTTGAACAGAGTGTTCTGTTCCTTCGCCATTTCGAACGAAAGATGACCTTTAAGCGAAAGGAACATGAGGCGACTTCCGCTGAATCTGTCTAACTGCGTGCTGAGGTCGCAGCGAATGCTGCCCAGCTGAACTCCATCCTTAAAAACCTTCAAAGATGTATTTCTGACGGGCTGGTGCTGAGGAAGAAGCTTGATCTTAGTGAGCAGGTTGCGCAGAGTTAGGAGGCTGCTCAGCAGGAAATTGATGAGAAACTTTCATCCTGTCTGCAGCAACGGGCCCAAGTTGAAATAGACCTAGCCGCGGCGGCTGATCGTGAAAAGGAGCTGAGAGGAGTGCTCGAGCAGTTGGCTGATTTACTGAAAATACCTCCTTCTCAGCAGCTGCCTTTGTATTGATTGTACATTTGTAACTCATGAATAACATGTATTCATTTCATTTTTTTTATTCCATTCATTTTCATATGATGTAGCCTGTATCCAATTGAATTAATGAATAAATGACACATTTCTTTTCTATCTTGTGTTATCGCCTTCTTTTCTTTGCTTTGTCGTCGCCATGTGATTTTAGCGAGTGTGGCCTGTAGATAGTAGGTAGCTGTCCATCTTGGATTCTTTGCAGGGTAGAGATGGCTTAGGAAACAGGTTCAGATCCGCCGCCTAAGACTTTTCAACTATATGAGCCATGAAGGTCTCATAAATATTTTTCTCCCTACGAATCGAGAGGAACTCGTAGGTGTATCTTCTCCTTAGGAATCGTGAGGATTCCTAAGTGTGTTTTCTCTTGAGAGTCGTAAGGATCTCACAAGAGAGTTTTCTTCCTTACAAGTCGAAAGGACTCGTAAGTGATTGATGAGCTGACCTGCTCCCGAGTCAAAGCATTGCTTCAACTGGGAGGTCGAGGGTTAACTTTGGCCGTGTTTCATGGGGTCAGGATTGACTTTGGCCGTACGGGGTCATTTGATGACGTATTTCCGCGACGCAGTCATTGGATGATGTATTTCCAAGACGGGGTCATTGGATGACGTATTTCCGCGACGGGTCATTGGCTGACGTATTTCCGAGACAGGGTCATTGGCTGACGTATTTTCGTGATGGGGTCATTGGATGACGTGTTTCCGAGACGGGGTCATTTGCTAACGTGTCCGCGATGGGGTCATTGGCTGACGTGTTTCCGCAACGGGGACATTGGCTGACTTATTTCCGCGACGGGGCCATTGGCTGACGTATTTCCGAGACTGGGTCATTTGCTGACGTGTTTCCGCGACGGGGTCATTAGCTGACGTGTTTCCGAGACGGGGTCATTGGCTGACGTATTTCCACGACGGGGTCATTGGATGACGTGTTTCCGAGACGGGGTCATTTGCTGACGTGTTTCCGCGACGGGATCATTAGCTGACGTATTTCCGCGACGGGGTCATTGGCTGACGTATTTCCGCAATGGGGTCATTAGATGACGTGCTCCATTTTCTGCGGTGTCTAGGATGTCTCTAGATTGTCCATGAACCATGGAGTCTTGGAACTGGGGACTTCACCGTGGCTCCGATTGGTGGTGTTGCGTCTGCGCTCTGCTATCATGAGGAGGAACACCGCTGTTGGTCTTCTGAGATGCAGATGTTTCTGTTGAGATCCGACTTTCCCTTTTGACAGGATCTAATGGGGGACATGTGGTTCCCTTTTCGTTTATGCCCATGGATTGTATACAGGGGTCAGTATGGACTCGCCTGTAGGGAAAATAGTTTCATTTAATTTTTTTTATTTCTTTTCGCGATGCTCTATCATTTCAGCTTTTTATATCGCAAAAGTCATAATTGCCCAATCATTTCGGCTATTTTCGCGGTGCGCAATCATTTCGGTTGTTTTTTTACTCGCTGTTTTTTTATTGCGAGTTGCCCAATCATTTCAGCTATCTTTGTATGCATATATTTTACTCGCTGATTTTTATTGCCTGTTGTCCCATCATTTCGTCTATTTCATATGCATTTTTGGCTAGCTTACTTTTATCACGAGTTTAGACTTGGAATTTGATACCGATTTAGGCATCAGCATCCCTACCACTGGGACATTGCCAGAAGCGAATCATCATCTGCCATGAAAGGACTTGGGATTTAATACCGATTTAGGCATCAGCATCGCTACCACTGGGACATTGCCAGGAGCGAATCATCATTTGCCTCTGTCAATGTCGAACAAAGATGGCTTAGCAAGCAGGGTTAAGATCCTGTTAACTAAGGCTTTTTGAATTTACGAGCCGTGAGGGTCTCATAAAAGTATTTCTCTCTACGAGTCGTGAGGATCTCGTAAGTGCATTTTCTCCTTAAAAATCGTAAGGATTCTTAAGTGTATGTTCTCTTATAAGTCGTAAGGATCTTACAAGAGTGTTTTCTCCTTATAAGTCGAGAGGACTTACAAGGGTCGTTCACCATGTGAGCATATCCCTAGTCACTGGTGTGACTTTGTTAGGAAAAGGTTTATTTGTGCCCGTGGATTGTATACAAGGGTCAATATTGAAACGCTTGTAGGGCAATCTGGGAAAGGTGATAGCTTAAGAACAGGTTCAGATCCTTATAGCTTAAGGCTTTTGAATCTTATGCACCGTGAGGGTCTTATAAGAAGGTTCTCCTTATGAGTCGTGAGGATCTCGTAAGTATAATTTCTTCTTAGGAATCGTGTGGATCCCTAAGTGTGTTGCTCCCTTATGAGTCGTAAGGATTTCACGCAGGTATTTTCTCCTTACACAGAGAGGACCTTGCAAGTGTTGCATACAGTTTTTTAACGAGTCTGCGCACTTTCGGGTTTTCACAAACTCGCCGGTAGTCCTACTGTTTTTACTCACGGAGCCCTTTCGGGTTCTTATCCGTGCCTATCTCGCTTGTGGACGTACCGTTTTTTTGTTTTTTGTTTTGCATCGACCTTGGGATGCTGCGGTCCATAGTAGTTTATAGACGTCTCGGTCAGGCATAGTATTTATTCAAGAAACAGCCGTTTATTGGCCTGAAGGTTCTTTCGCCATGTATATCCATGAGAAAGTAAGCCCTACCCTGGTAGACTATCTATGATGTACGGACCTTCATAGTTCGGTTCGAATTTTTCCTGTTTGGCACGATTGGGGATCATAGGTCTCTTGACCACTAGCACGAGTTCCCCGTGGCGGAATGTTCTTGGCCTAGTCAATCTCTCGTATGAGCGCGTCATTTTTGCTTTGTAAGCTTCCAAGCTATGCTGAGCCATGAGCCAGGTTTCGTCAAGAGCATCGAGCAAGACGAAGATGAGCATTGTCTTCGTCTGTTAGCTCATAATGAACCACCACTCGTAAGGAGGGTAGCTCTATCTTCAAGGGAGCACTGCTTCAGTGCCGAACACTAATGCATACGGCGTTGTGTTTGTGGCCGCTTTGAACGTGGTCCGATATGCCCAGAGAGCTTCATGCGTATCTCGTGCCAGTCCTTCTTATTTCGAGACACTGTTTTCTTTATGATCTTCGTCAAGGTCTTGTTGAAAGCTTCAGCTAGACCATTAGCTCGAGAATTATAGACCGAAGAGTATCTCCAGTCTATGTTATGCTGCTGTGCGAAGCGGCTGATTTTATGAATTCTGTAAGTTGGCCCGTTATCGGAGATAATCCGTCGCGGAGTGCCGAACCGATAGCTGGTGTGTGTCTTGAAGAAATGGAGGATATTTTACGTCTTCACTTCTCTTAGTGGTACTGATTCTGCCCACCTGGAGAAGAAATCAGTTGTCGCCAGTATGAACCAATGGCCTCTGGACGATGCTGGTTCAATAGGCCCGATTATGTCAGTTCCCCACATTTCGAACGGCCAGCTAGCCACCGTTGGATGTAGCGGATTTGGATGCTGGTGGATAAAGTCCCTGTGAATCTGGCATGAGTGGCACTGCTTCGCGTATTCGAGGCAATCTTGGATCATTGTGGGCCAATAGTAGCCTATCCTTTTGATCTTCAGCTTCATCTTCAGCCCGGCTTGATGAGAACCGCAGAGTCCATCGTGAGTTTCTTGGATGACTCTCCTTGCCTCTTCAGGTCCTAGGTATCTTAGCCATAGAGAATCAAATGATCTCTTATATAGAGTGTCATTGACGAAGGCGAAGGATAGAACTCGTTTCATGAGCTGATGTCTTGAGGGCGCATCTTCAAGTGATCGACGTGATTTGAAGTAGTCTATAAAGACTTCTCTCCAATCTTTAGCCTTTTCCTGGTCTTTTATTTGTAGGGCCGTTTGCTTGGTCACTTCTTTTTCTTTGTACGGCTCCAGAGACATTTCTTCCGGTGCAAAAACCCGACGTCTTTGCACAACGATCCTCACATCATCAAGGTTTTCGTCAGCTAGTTCTTTAGCAAGTTTGGCTAACGCATCTGTCTTGCTACTCTCCGCTCGCGGTATGCTTTCCAGGGCGTAGGAAGGGATCTGAGTCAGCAATTGCTACACTCTCTCACCGTACTTTACCAACTCTGGTTTGCACATTTGATAGTCTCCATTTACTTGACTAACGACTAACTGGGAGTCTCCGTATATGAGGAGGTTTTCAATTCCCATGTCGACAGCGATCTCAAGACCTGCTATCAAAGCTTAATATTCAGCTTCATTGTTTGTCCTCGGCTCTGTTAGGGAAAAGGCAAAGCGCATTATCCCTCCTTGTGGAGTCACGAAGATGAGGCCTACCCCAGACTTGATTATGTGGGAGCTGTAAGATACCCCATCGAAGTAGAGTTCCCACCGGGTGTTACTCTCTCCTTTCTCCCCGTCGATTGTGTCAAACGCGTGCTCGTTTGGCAATTCGCAATTTAGGGGTGAATCGACAGGTATAGGATGTTGGCAAGGAAGTCGGCGATGGCCTGGCCTTTCACTGCCTTGAGAGGTCGATAAGTTATCGAGAATTCTATTAAGAGGAGGGCCCATTTAGCGAGCCGCCCTGTTAGTATGGCTCTTGACATCAAATATTTGAGAGGATCCACTTTTGATATGAGATGGATCTCATGCGCCAAAGCATAATGCCAGAGCATCATTATCGCGAAGATTAACGCCAGGCAGTGTTTTTCAATGGGAGAGTAATTGTTTTCTGCCCCCAGGAGAACTTGACTCAAATAGTAGAGGGCTCTCTCCTTCCCTTGGTCGTTTTCTTATGCCCATAATGCACCTAGAGAACCCTCAAGGTCGGTTGTATACAGAATGAGAGGCTTTCCCTTGACCGGAGCGGTTAACACCGGAGGATTCTGTAGGTATTGCTTGATTTCATCCAGTGCGCTTTGGCATTTGCGATCCCAGACGAAAGGATTCCCCTTCTTCATTAGATGACTGTTGGGGCGGCATTTGCTAGAGAGGTTAGCTATAAACCGCCGGATATATGCGAGCTTTCCTTGGAGGGACCGCAGTTGCTTGAGTTCTTGGAAGAGGCATTTCCATAATCGCCTTGATCTTTGATGGGTCTATTTTGATGCCCCAGGGTCGTACGATGAATCCTAGGAATTTGCTCGAGGAAACTCCGTACGCACATTTTAGAGGGTTCATCTTCAAGTTGTATTTTCGAAGGCGCTGAAAAACGATTTTCAGATGCTCCCAATGCTCCTCGTACGATTTGCTTTTCACTACGAGGTCGTCGATATAGCATTCGATGATTTCATGTATGAGGTCATCGAAAATATTCATCATTGCTCTCTGATAAGTGGCGCTAGCGTTCTTCAGATCGAAAGGCATCACTTTGTAGCAGAATATGCCCAGCGGAGTCCGGAAAGCGGTATGCTTCTGGTCTTCGGGATGCATCTTTATTTGATTGTACCCAGATGAGCCGTCCATAAAGGAGAAGACTTCGTGAGTGGATGTGTTGTCTATCATCAGCTCGGTAACTGGTACAGGAAAATCATCCTTTGTGCAAGCTTTGTTGAGGTCTCGAAAGTCTACGCAGATGCGTACTGTCCCATTTTTCTTCATCACTGGGACGATGTTGGCAATCCAATCGGAGTATTGAACTTCTTGGATGAAGCCGGAGTCGATTAGTTTCTTGACTTCGGCATTGATGCTCATTTCAAGATCAAGCCGCATTCTTCTCGGCGCTTGTTTGACCGGCTTGACGTCTGGAGAAATCGCCAATTTGTGGACGGCTATTTCTGGATCTAATCCTGGCATCTCGGAATAGTTCCATGCGAAGCAATCTTTATACTGCATGAGCACGTCCTTGAGCGTAGCTACCTTTTCTTCAGACAACAGCTCACTGATGAATGTCGGGCGTGGGTCGTTTTTCGTTCCCAAGTCGATTTTTCTGAGGTTGTCTGCAGTAGTGTGTATCCCATCTTCCAGGTCTTTTGGTGCTGGTGGAAATTCTGAGATCATCTCGTCTTCGTCCTCATTTTCGAAGCACCAGAAGAGGTCATCTATATTCTCGGTCACTCCTTCTCCTGATAGCGTTATCACATGACATGTACGAGATCGTTTCCAAGACCGATGTTGATCTGGTTCTACTCTCGCTATGTACGTTGCTTTTGGAACATGCTTTTGTGATGGGGTTACCCTCCAACTGCTGGATAGAGCGAACCTGCCTTGCTAATATTGGTCTTCAACCCAGTTTTTGAATATGAAGCAGACTTCGAGAGGATGTCCTATCGCTCGGTGATAGGAGCAATAATCTGGGTGATGGACCCCGTTTCCTTGTTCGGGGTGCTTGGACTCCGGGAGGGTAATCATCTGATATTTCATGACAAGAATGAATATCTTTCTTGTCTTGTCTTGGGGAAAAGAATATGCTCGACCCATCTTCTTTATAAGAGACGGATCTCGGCTGCTCAATTTTCGATCGCGAGGCTTCTTGGACTCGCTTTGTTGCTGTCGAATTTTTTCCGTTCTTTAGTTTATTTTTACCTCCGCATCGAGTCTTCCGTATGACGGGCTGACGACGAAGGGAATCATCATTTTTCATAGCCTGCTGAAGGAGGCGTTGCGTTCTGACTTTTTCATAGATAGCCATTTCGCGGCTATAGTCATCCCGGACCTTTTGACCCGCTTCCCTTATTAGCTTATACATCTGTTCTTCGAACGACGGACTTGGCACTTTCATGGTGGGGCTTTGTTTTGGTTCAGGGTTAGCGTCCTCTAACAGAGCATCTCCTTCTTCATCAAAGCCATTTATAACGTAGCAGCCATGGAATCGCTCCTGTTTCTTGGATTGAACATATCCAAGACCAATAATTTCCATTCTCCCGTTGGGCAACTTTCACTGACTTCCAGGGACGTTCCAGATCCTGTTGTAGAACTGAGCTCGTCGAGCAGTCTGCTTCAAGGGTATGCCTTGGCACCTCAATAGACTTTTTAATCCTTCTGTGTATTATCTGGGCAGACGGATGGATTGGAGCCTGTCAAGCGTAGAATCGGCTCCATGTCAGATTTCTTTCTCCACTTTGGTTTCAGTGGATCGATAAAAGAGGATCGCCTTTTCATCTTTTCGCCTGGGATGAACATAGAACATCTGCAGCTCTTGCACACTATATGTTTCAAACGTATCAAGTTCTCTGTAGTGCTATCGCAGAACCATGGCGATTTGCAAACTCTGATCATCTCTAGTGAAGGCTTGCATTGATGGTCGGACAGAAAATACTGCATTGACCTCATCTTTAGAGTCTCCGCCGAAGACCAGAATAAGGGTGGACGGTCCCGGCTTGTTGCATTGGGTGGCCCTGAATAGACTATCTCTTCCTCCTCTTCAGTATCGCTCCCAAAGACCGGGATAGTGGTGATAGCTTTCTGCTTATTCTCCGGCTTATGGCACCTTTCCTTGTCTTCGAAATCTGGCAAGAAGTATTTTGTGTCCTCGTATTTGCGGACTTCATTCACGGAGAATGGGTTTAGCTCCCCCGTCATGGTATATTTGAGACCAGCTTTGAAGTACTTCATACACTGATGTTGTGTAGAAGGGATGATATTGTACTCGTGTAACCAAGGCCAGTCGAACAAAGGGTTGTAGCAAGTCTTGGCGTCAATGACGTGGAACTTGATATCAGTGACGAGCAGCCCAAAGCGTAACGTCAATATCACAAACCCGAGCGTCCATAATGACTGGGAGTCGAACCCGGAGATAGTGATTTTATCCCGAGCGAAGTGTTGAACGCTCATTCAGATTTCTTTTTGCACCCTTACATTTAAAAGATTGACAGAGGACCCATTGTCAACTAGGATCTTCCCTATCTTAATGTCATGGCAATACCCGGAGATATATAGGGGACGGTTGTGCTCGCATGTTCCGAGGAGGAGATCTTCATCATCGAAAGTGATGTCAGCTGTGTGAATTTCTTTCAGCTCGTCCTTCATCTTTTCTTCGGCGAAGAAAGGTTGAAACTAGTCAGGCTCTTGTAATGCCTTGATCAGAGAATCTCTCACCTCTTTGGATAGAAGAAGGACATTGAGAATGCTTAGCTGCGAGGGTATTTTCCTCAGGTGTGCCAGAACGTTGTAATCCACCTTGTTTTTCTTGGACGGGTCCTTGGCTGCGAGCTCTTCGACGACTCGATCATCGAGGGCGATTTCCTCAGGGACTTTTTCTGTCACGACCCGAAATTTCGGAACATGACCGGCACTTAGACTAAGAACGTCTCAAGGCGTACGTATTCTAAGTAAGCCGAAACCCAGAAATCCAAACCAAGTGAAGTAGTAGAGTGTAGGAAGAACCATATGTGAATCGACCTGTAAGCAGCATA
Source organism: Agapanthus africanus (assembly GCA_030015575.1). Classification (NCBI taxonomy): domain Eukaryota; kingdom Viridiplantae; phylum Streptophyta; class Magnoliopsida; order Asparagales; family Amaryllidaceae; genus Agapanthus; species Agapanthus africanus. The sequence continues at coordinate 101,175,905 of JASDDO010000008.1, forward strand.
ATATACAACGCCTAAAAGCGAGGATCACAACAGAAAAGGGAACTCCAACCAGCTTGAAATCCATAGAATATAACGCGTAACTCTACGGTCAAAAGAATAAACATCACTGGTCTCTATCTCAAATAAATACATGTTTGGTTGATGGAACTTTTAGATACAACTGAAATATAATATACAATGTATAATGATGGGTACGATACCAATAAACCCACCTACTAGCAAGTCACCCGGAAATGGAAATAATGCCAGCAAAGCCGTAATGAAATCCGTACGGCAACACCTGCATGAAACTGGGGCACAACGGGGGTGAGTTGCCAACTCGTGAGTAGAAAAAGATCTACGAACAGAAAATCGCATGTATGACGCAATCCTAGGTCATACGATCAATATATATAATCCTCAAATATATAACCAGTAATCTCTAACCATGACTAGTGTAAATATCTAAAGTGTAATCCCATATGTCCATGTCAGTGCATCAGGTAACAATGTATCATATAGATGATGTATGAATGCATGTAACAGAATGCATATACAGAAGAAAACTGCTTTCTTATTTTGTGAGATTTCTGTATTTTTAAAATGAGGTATCATAAATGAAATCAGCATAAACAGTGCCTAGCATCGGCACAAAACATAAGTCTCAGTATCTCGATACCTCTGTATCACAATCTCTGTACCTCAATATCTCGAAATCTCAATGTCTAAATCACAAAATCTAGGGCACCGTCAGTCCAGATCGGCCCCTACCATCCATCTCATGACCACGACGGTATCCTCCGGATATCCGACGTGTCGGGTAATATCACCGGTAGGTAGTGCTCCCCTGCACAGGCTCAACGCCATCTCCTGCGATCTTCTTGCCCCGGGGTACCGCACCGGGTCCACCATGTACCCGCAATCGGTCTCATCCGCCTCCTCGATTCGGGTTTCACATGTCACTCTCAGCACCGAGAAAACACATGGTGAACGCACTGAAATATCATATTAAGGGTAACCGGGTTTTTAAAACATTTACATAATCTCTTTGAAATACCCACGGTTCCTAAATCCAGAATAACATAGAAACAACATATCTCAATGCGTATAATCAGGAAGCATGATGTATGTGACATATAAATGGAATGCAAGTGTAACAGTATGTCATGCAACAAGGAATAATAGTATGCACATACAAGGGTCATATCCTGATGCAATAATACTACTGTGTAGTGACATGGCAATTACCGATGAAGATGTGTGTGAACTGGCAAGTAAGTGTATGTGGAACATACATATCATCGGTAATGGTGCTGGTGTCTTAGCAGCATGATATCAATAATAGAATATGAATCATAACAGTATGCGATGCAGAGCAACAATAATAATATGCGGGAGCTGAAATACTGAACACCATGATCGCTAAACTGCATCTAATGTCATAAAGGTCATATAGCTACCCTACTACAAGGCTGAGCTAAAGCTAGTAGTAGGTAAGGGAAACCGCCTAACCTCTGAGTCGATACATATATATATATATATATATATATACACACACACACACACATATATAGTCGGTGATCCCGCCTCGATAATATCACATCCGATACCATATCTCTAAAATCAGTTATTCCCAAGTCAAGAGTGCGGATCAAACATCAAATTATAGCTCGTACGTAAATCCGTCGTACGGCATCCCCAAATCTGGGTACGAGTCAATATCATATTCGTCATATCATTCATCTGGTATTCTCTTTATCAAATATCGTATCTGGGCACTGACCTATGTCTAGTACAATACTAACATCATTACTACAATCAAGATCTAACTACTGGTCGACAATCCCGTATAAATCGATATCATCAGCACATATCATCTCAAGGAGTATACCCCGCCCAAGGCGACCTATTAAAAATATCCTGTCATATCATATCATATCATATCATATCTCGTATCATAATCACATGTCGATCATTTACATATTTATATCACTATTCCTATGGCATCATTATCCCAAAATCCGCTAAGGCATCAAGACTTATCTCGAACATGAATTTTACCATATCACCGATATCATAATCTCAGATCAAACTCATCGACTCATCTCAATCCCATGTATCATCCTTAAATCTGTATGTGAGCACATGGTTCCATATCCATATGAACACATGACAATATAGAATCCCAAAGTACATATGAGTGAGGGTGTATGTATGTGTGTATAGGTATGTGTAGTGCACCCACTACCTAGGGTCCGCAATACTAAATCATCCAAGTCCACCAATTATCCATCCTAAACATCAATAATTTCCCAATCAACATATAATAATTGTAAGTGTGTATACGCATCCGTATACATCACCACGGACCGCGGGGGTGCTATACGCCATCCACCCGACTTCTCCCCGTAGATATAAATCTACTCACCTTGTTATATGTGCCGGTGCCGATGTCGCCGTTTGCATCTCCAACGCCTCGACGTCATGTGAGTACCTACAAGAATATCACATGCTAAAACATATGAAAATCTCATATGAAACCAAAATGGTGAACACTACGCCCATAGGTAAAAACCTGTGACCTTGTGTGCAAACACAGCCGATATCCGCTGTCGTTGACGTCCAAACGCCACCCGACAGAAACGAATCACCAAATATCAAAATCAATACGAAAACGAGTCATAAATCATACGCCAACTCATAAAAATGAACCCAGATTTTACCCTAACAGGAAACAGTCAAAACTAGACATACCGGGGGTCAATTTTACATGAAAAAGGGGCTGTGCATGCAAAACGAGGCAGTTTTACACTGCTCTGGCCGCAAATTGCGGTCAGGGGGATTAAATTTGCGGCCAGGACTTTAAGAGGGTGGTTAGGGCTTTGGTTAGTGGTTCCAGGGTGCCTGCACAGCTCACTGCCAAGTCAATTTTTCCCTAGGAGGCCCCGGATGAAAGCAGATCTCAGAAAGGTCTCAAAATCGACAAAAACGCTAAAATACGCCAAGTCGAATAACTCTGGTAAATACTAGGAATCTGGGGTAATATTGGTTACAATTGTCTCAAAAACATCTAATAAGGTTATACTAACGATCAAAACCAACACTAGGTCAAGTTTCACTCAAATTTGCCAAAACTAGCACAATGTCACAAATAAAACAGTAACTTCAGCTATTTAACCGAAACTGAGCAAGAACCGAGTTGGGATGCGAGATTATACCTCAAGAAACTCCTAGAATGAAGGAGAAGGGAAGATGAGGAGGAAGTGGGGGTGTGAGTTGCTGCTACTGTGCTCCTGGTGTTGCTGTTTTCCTTGTTGCAGTTGCAGCTGCTACTGCTGCTGTTTTCTTTCACTGCTGATGCATTTCTGGCTGAAGCTGTTGCTATGGTATTGTGTTTGCTTTGGGTTGTTTGTGTGATGTTGTGGTATGGTGTTGTTGTGCTAGGGTGTTGGGGCTGTTCCTTGCTGCTGTTGCAGCTGATGTTGATAAGAAATGGGGCTGAAGTTGTGCTGATAAGGGTGTGGTGTTGGTTAAAGGTTGATACAATGGGCTGAAATGCATGGTTTCAGCAGCTAGTGTAGCTGTAGGTGTAGGGAGGTGGTTGTTTGATGACTGAAGTCAGCTATTGTGGCTGAAGTTAGGCAGAATTTGGGCTGATGCAATGATGGTGCTGCTGATTGGTAGCAAAAGTCAGCCATTGGGGGCTGATTGGTAACAAAAGTCAGCCATTGGGGGCTGATAAGTCTTGATGGGGAGTGTTTGGTCAGCTATGGGGGGGCTGAAATGAGCTGAGGTTAGGCTGATTTCACATCAGCTGCTGTTGCAGCTCATGATGGTGTTGCTGATGCTGATGTAGCTGATGTATTTTTTTGAAATGTTACATTTTCCTTCCCCTTATCTTTTCTATCCAATCCCCTGCTTGCAGGTCCGAGATTCTTTTCGGGTAATGTGCGATTACGCAGCTGAATGTTCTCACAGGTCTTCATCTCTTCTGCTTCAGAGATGGATTCCTTGAAGAGAGGACTAAGGGCTATTTCTTCATCTGAATCGCTCCTGAAAGTGAGAACTTGCAATCCCCCGGAATCAACCATGTGACAGTTGCCGGTAGTTCTTTTGCTTTCTTCTGTCGTGCTTCTCTGTTCCCGACGAGCCTTGCGCTTCATTCGCTGAACGTGTTGTCGGTGGGCAACATATCTTGCCGCTGGTTATTAAAGGCCATGCACTCTTCGGTAGGGTGTGCAATTCTCTGATGGTATAAACAAAAGTTAGGATGTACGTCTGCTTCATCAAGATGTATATCGCCAGGAGAATTTCCTCTGAACGAGGGTAACTTTATTCCCATTGACAGGGATCTAGCGAACCTTTTCCTTGTCTTGAACCTGCTTTTGCTGCGGCGAACGTACTTCGATCTGGTTGGAGTGCTTCAACCTTTTTCATTCAGTTGACGGCGTTTGGATTTTCGTCAGTTGGAGTCCTGTCCTCTTGAAAGAATGACTCTCGATTGGCTTTGCTTTTTCTGATGGGATTCATTCAGGAATACGTCAATCATCTTGTCTGATGATCCTAGGAGTTCTGGTTCGGGATTTGCCCCCATTTTCTCTACATCAGGAGCTTCTTCACCATCTACCGGCGAGTGAGAGATCACATGGCAGCTTGCCACATAGTTCTCAGGTTCATCTGACGAGTCTTCTTCCTTATCTTTACCGCTATCTCCATCTTCAAGGATGTGGTTGAGAAATTCTTAAAGTCTGATCGGGGTTCATGCCTTCTGGTAATATTCTTCCAACGCGTCAATATGTTTTTGCAGGTTCATGCACTTGTTACCATGCTTCACGGGCTTCTTGACCTTCTTCTTCTTCGAAGACTTTGACGGCTGGGCCTGACCGTTTTGATTATCGCTACACATTCTTGGAGACAGGCGCGGTTTCAGCATTGCCTCAATGATCTCGGGTTCCAGCAGACTTTTCCACCTAATTGCCAGGCATGTTTGGAGATCCTTCAGCATTCTTTTCGTTTTAGCTGAAAGGGCCATATCCCATAGAGCTTCTTTTATAAAAGAGCACGATGCCCCCGGCGTGTCCACCTTTTTAGGAGTGTGAGGTTGTGGCGGGTTCACCTTCCAGTTTTCGGATAACGCGAACTTGCTCTGTTGGTATTGATCTTCGATCCAACTTTTGAAGATGTAACAATCTTCGATTGGATGACCTAATATTCGGTGATAAGGGCAGTAATTATGATTGTTAACGTCGCTTGGTTGCGTTGGGCGTCTTGTCTCCGGTAAAGTGATGAGCCTGTTGCGCAGCGCTAGCTCGAATAACCTCTTCGTCTTATCCCGAGGGAACGAGTAAGGGTGTCTCACCTTTTCTCTAAGGGATCGCTGTCTATCACTTTAGCAATCAGCTGGTTTTGGACTACTGGAATGCTGTTGAGCATTGGCGACGAAGGTCGCTTTCCCTTTCCCTTTTTCATTTTGAGATTCCAACTTCGAAGAAGATGGTCTATGACCCATCTGATCCATTTGGACCATCTTGTCAATCAAATCCTGAAAAGTAGCTGGCTTGAAGAATATCATGAACTGGGATATGGTCACCTGCGGATCAAGAGTACCCATGAACATACCTACCGCAAGCACTTCTTTGATGCGTTGCTCACACTTCGACTATAGATTCCGCCACCGTATCGCGTGCTGCACCCATGTTTCGCCTGGCTTCACTCTGGCGTTAATTAATGCGGTGATCTGGGTGCGCTCGCTAGCGCTTGCGAACCTTTGTGTGAACAGTAACTCCATTTTTTCTAATGTTTTGACGGAGTCGTTAGGAAGCTCCGAATACCATTCGAACGCCATCTCTGCCAAGCTGCCAACAAACTGGCAAAACAGCAGTTTGTCATCTCCTCCGATATTACCGCACGAGGCTCTGAGTTGAGCAACATGCTGGTGTGGATTCCCCGTCCCCTTATATACATGGAATTTAGGGATCGTATATCCCGGCGGGTATTTTATTTGGTCATACCAACCCGGATAGAGTCGTCCAGTCTTAACAATTTGCCCGGCTACTTCGCTCGCCTGATAAGCTCGTATATGCTGAGCGATATAGGCATCCAAGACGGCTTTAGAAATGGCCTCCTCTTTGGCTGCTGAACAAGCCGGAAGAGGGTTCAATGTCTCTCCCCTATCGTCTTCAAGGATAATCGGAGGGTCTTCAGCTGGAGGATCCGGCTGTAATATCATCCCGACCATGTCCTGGAATAAAAGCGCCATTCGTTTTATGTTGGCAACTTGTTCCGCTACTTCATTGTCCTTCTTCTCGAGAATTCTACGAAGGAATTCAGCATCGGTTTCTTGTTCATGACGCTGTTCTGACGACGTCTCCGGGCTTTCTTTTGGCCCAGTGAGTGTGGCCATCTGTGTTAACTTTTCCTGAAGCTTCTGTTGTTGCTCTGGGGCCTTTGTTACTGATCGGGTGAGCGGTCGATGACCCATGGAGATACGGCTATCCTCTTTTCCGGATGCCATATAAACAGTGTGCACCACCTTGCCCCCAGACTTGGGGCATTTCGATTCAGTGCCTTTGAGCTTCATCGCAGACACTGGGACTTTCTCGGCCTCCTTCTTTTGTGAGCGATCAAAGTTGAGGGAACCGTTGCAGCGAGCACCCAAGTAGATGACCTCTCATGTGGCATGACAGGGTGGTCCTTCTCTTGCCGAACTTTCATCTTCTTCGATCGGTGGGAGTAGTCTTGGTTGATCACCGAGTTTTGGACCTGTTGCCAAACCTTATGAATTTTAGAGGATAGCCGCTGAGGGGGCTACTCCATCTTTGCCTTTGTAGCGTTCTCCATTGGTGGAGGAGATCTTTTTAGCACGGCTTTCGGAGAGTTCTTGCGTACCCTCCTAAGTGGTTCAAAGTTATTCCCAGTTGGAACAACAACATCAACTTCCACCGTTGGAGCTGGCGGAGTAAGTCCAGATGAGGAACTGCCCCCAGCTTTTCTCACTCGATGCCAGTGGCGACGTCGAGCAGATGGTACTGGCTCATCATGGGGGTGGCTTCTTCATGCCCCCCTGCTCTGATGAGAGGCTGTTGTTATGGTTATCCTGTCAAAGACCGACGTCCGCTGAGAAGGGATGGACAATCTGTCGAAGGCAAACTTTCGTGCAAGGGAAGAAGTTTTGATGGCTTCGCCTGGAGTGGGAGCTGAAATGGCCAGTCTTGCAAAGACCGACCCCTTAGTAGGAGAAGCCGCTTTGATGACTTGAGGAGCAGAAATGGCTATCCGCTTCGGGATGGCTGCCTCAGGTATCGCGGGCTTATTTACGGGCCCACTTGAGCTTTGGCCTAGTCTGTTGAAAACTGAGGCACAAAACTTGGGCAACCCGTTGAGAGGGGCCGCGCTGCCGATCAAAGACCGACTTCTTCGGATCTTCTTGCGATGGAAATGGGGCGTTGAAGCTCATTAGTGGGAGCATGGTCCCAAAGAATAGCCCAGTGGTGGCTTGGGTCACTTGTTCCACCAGCATTGTGAAAAGGGAGGCCGCTTGGGGCCCGTAGGTTACTCCTCCAGATGAGGCAGAATGGGAGTTGTTGTTGCAGCTGGAGCAGTTAGAGGCCATTGATGTTCTTTTTTCTGCACGGGAGCAAAACCAAATCTTAGTACCTCGAACCTAAGGGCAACCATATTAGACCGCGATTCGTTCGCGAACACGACATACGAAGTATGGAGTGGAAAGAGGAAAAGGTCCCACTGGGCGTGCCAGAATCTGTTCTCCTCCGAATACAGAGACGCGACCACGTAGGTTCGTCTTGCCTGAATTTGGGGGCAGATGCTATTTGGTTTTATCCGTCCACCTCTCCGAAGATGCCAAGTTGATTTATGGCACCATGTATCAAAGGTTTAAACGGATGTGGCCGATGTAGCAGACTTCATTAGATTCCCCCTCATTGTGAGGGGTTTTTGATTGTGGGGACGCTCTTCCCTTCAGACACAAGCCCCTGCAGTTAATTACACTACCGCATCGCGGTAACCACTTTCTCCTTCTCTAGATGGTCACTTCATGTCGTGTATGTTTTTTTATTTTTGGTTGCCCGTGGACTGTATACGGAGACTAATTTATGTTGTCTCCCGTAGGGCGTGGATTAGTCCAAATCCGCATTTTCTTAGATTTTAGTTTTGGGTTGGGTTTAAGGATCATTAATCTCATTTGAGACTAAGATCAACTTAAACGTTTGTTAATGATACGTTAATCTAATTTTAGACTAAGATCAACTTAACAGGATCATTTAGATCCAATAAAAGAGTATTTGGGCTCTATTGTTTTAGTTTAGGAACTTTACGATCCAAAAGTTTAAGGACATCATAGTCTATGGAGTTTAATGCCATCAAAGTCCATAGTTTAGAGACGTCATAGTCTGTAAAGTTTAAGGACATCATAATTCATGAGTTTAAGGACCCCACAGTCCGTGGCAGTTTAGAGACATCATAGTCTGTAAAGTTTAAGGACATCATAGTCCATGAGTTTAAGGACCCCACAGTCCATGGAATGTCTGGTTGTCGGGACCCGTCACCTCTTTGAAGACGTTGAAGGATTACAACGACAAATATCAGAAGAGTGAAAAGATGTACCCTTGAACCAATATTGGTTGGGAGGCCTGTAGTCCAATTTGGGACTAAGATCAAAGATTTATAAGCATATGGGCTCAAGTAATCTGAGGTAGGGTTCTGTGGCCAATTTGAGCTCGGCCCATTTAGTTAAAATGTTGAACATTTAACAATACCGAGCATTGGTTTGGGTTCTGACACCCTTTTGTCTTCTATTAAGTGTTGAGAACTTATCATAGCTTTGGGGCTTTATTTAAAGAACAGTTTATTTTCTTAGCGCACACGTGAGGATCACATGGCGCGCTTGGCGCTGTGCGCCATTTAATGAGCGCAGAGCGCTTCTTGTGAAATGGCGCACTCGTGAAGAGCACGTGGTGCGCTTGGCACTGTGCGCCAGTCAATGAGCGCAGAGCGCTTCTTATGAAATGGCGCGCATGTGAGGAGCACGTGGTGCGCTTGGTGCTGTGTACCAGTCAATGAGCGCAGAGCGCTTCTTATGAAATGGCACACACGTCAGAAGCACATGGTGCGTATGGCGCTGTGCGCCAGTCAATGAGCGCAGAGCGCTTATTGTGAAATGGCGCACACGTGAGGAGCACGTGGTGCGCTTGGCACTGTGCGCCAGACAATGAGCACAGAGCGCTTCTTTAAATTTGGAGCGCTAAGACTCTGCGGCGTTGTACGCGAAATTTGGAGCTCTGGAGCGCTACTTTTAATTGGAGCGCTAGGGCTCTTTTTGGGCAGGTTTGCACTCTGAGAATTAAATTCTCTCTTATAAAAGACTTTGTCTCATGGATCTAAGAACAAAGTTCTTATTTTATAAGAGATGTTTCAATCTCTTATGTTTTTAGTGAAAGTCTTTGCCTTTATGGATCTGTGATCCTAAGAGAATTGAATTATTCTCCCCCTTTTTTATAATGAGATATTATGATCTCATTTGTGAAAGACAATTTGTCTTAAAGATCTATGATCTAATATAAGAACTAAGTTCTTTCTCTGATGAGATGTTTTTTATCTCTCTGTTTTTACCTTGAAGAAAAGTTTCTTCATCTCAGAGCTTGCTCTTTTCTTTGAAATTTCTCAAAGCTTGCGGGGGTGGGGGGTTCTTCTATGTGAGACTTGAAGTCTTGGGGCCTTTATATAGGGTAGGCCGATTTGTTGAATCGGTTGAAAAGATCTTTTCTCTAATTGATTTGGGGATTTCCCCACCGTTGGATCATTGATCCTAGGGCTTCTTTTTTACAGAAGCCAATCTTCTTGTTTTTAACAAGATTGGGAAAGTTTCCCTATACAGAATTTATTCTGTATTTTGATGATTTTTTTAATCACCATTGGATCATTGATCCAACGGTGCTCTGATATTCAGAGTACAATCTTTTCTGTTTGGAAATATTCTGAGGAATGTTTCCTCAACAGAATTTTATTCTGGTCAATTGAAAATTTTAATCATGTTCGTTAGATCTTTGATCCAAGGATCGAGAACATTTTGTTCTATTGCTAGTGCTCATGTGCTTTGTACGTGGTGCGCTATATAGAGTGCAGCGCTCTTAGCGCTGGCGCTCACGTGCTTTGCACGTGATGCGCTGCTTAGAGTGCAGCGTACTTGGTGCTGGCACTCACGTGCTTTGGACGTAGTGCGTTGCTTAGAGTGCAGCGCATTTGGCGCCGCTATGAAGTGCTGCTTTATTTCAAATTTTGAAATTTGAGCAGAGCTTTGCTCTGATTGGGGAAACACTCACTTAAAAATCTTTTCTTTTTTACTTTTTGACTCTTTAGTGAATAGTGTCACATGAAGAGATCAAGATGAAGAAGATGAAGATGGTCATAAGAATGAGCTTGGATTTCTTTGGATAAGTCTAAATGAATATACTTATATGAATTATATAAAGAAAATAATGAGTCATGGTTGCTACCATGCTCACCACAAATGACCCATTGTTTTCTTTTTTAAATCCAAATAAATTGGCATTATCTCCTTATCCAAAAATCCACACAACTCTTATGTGTAATCAACTGTTGGGATAAAAAATTACACCCCGGTTGATCAAGTCAAAGCCAAAGTCAACTCCAAATCAAGTGGGACCAAGCCCCGGTCTAGTAGGCCCTTGCCTAAGTCGGACCCAAACATAAAGAGGCCGCCCCTCCCATGCCAAGAAGAAAATTATGTAATAAATAATATACTTTTTATGAATAAATGTAAGAAAAATGGGCATAAAGCCAAATTTTTGTAAAGCTCATGGCTCATATGTAAAAGAAATAAGCACATGAGGTATGGGATGGGCAAAATGCCATTTTGTAAAATCCAAAGGGCTATGTGTAAATTTGTAAGCCTATATAAGGCAACATAATGATGAAATGAAGGACAATAATTCATTCCCCTCAAAAATTAGGGTTATGTGCCTTCTTCTCCTTCCTCAAGGTTCTAAACCTTCTTCTTTTTTTTTGAATTAAACCAAGAGTTTAACTCTTCTTTTCCTAAAAAGGAATAGTTTTTCACCATAAAACCCTTGAAGGGGAACTCAGATCTCCCATCAAATCTCCAAAATGGGAGATTTTTAAGTCTTACCCCTTTTTATCTAAAATCCAGCCAACAGAGAGGAGTAAGAAGACTCATCTCCAAAAACCCCACTTTGGGAAAAATCCAAGGCTCAAGAGAAGATCCGGGGCTCAAAGGAGAAGAAAAGGATCCCCTTTGATCATCTCTGAATATCTTTTGGGAGTTCAACTCCAAGACCCAAATCCTCAAAGGAGATTAACTCCTAATCCAGATCTTTTAGGAGTTTAACTCCAAATCCAAATGTTTTGGAGTTTAACTCCACTCAAAATCCTTTGGGAGTTTAACTCCATAAAGATAAAAATCCTCCATTTTTCTAGGAGTTTCCAAAGTCCCTCGGAATTTAACTCTTAATTCTGGGGCTAAGTCCCCCTCCTATTTTTTCCTGTAGGCGTCCAGCGCCCACGTGCCGGACTCGTGCGGCGCTGGCACCCAACGCCAATGCGTTTTTCATGTGAGGCGCTAGAACCCAGCGCCTACGGGTCTCGCACGTGGCCCACAGGCACCCAGCGCCTACGCGCCAAGCATGCGTCCTTAGGACGCTCCTCGCCCCTCTTTTCCCATGCACTCCACACTAAAAATACCTCCCCCATAAACTCTGTGTGGCCCCAGATACATCCAAGTCCCCTCCAAAACACAACACACGCACACGACACATTGAGTTTGCATGACCGGTGTGACCCGTCAATCAAAGGTTCCCTCGCTCCAAAAGCGAAGCTTAATTAACGGTAGCTTAGTCCGTGGTTGCCGGAGATTCGGATCCCCACAATCAATAAACCCAAGCCTACCCTAGGCATGGGGAATCTGTATATGCCTAACAAGCGGCGCGTATTCCCATCTCAATGGGTGAACCCTACAGAATCTGGTACGCCCGGTGGGACCTATCTTTCCTCCCATATTCCGGGTTAAACGTTCATGCAAACTCAATCGACATATATATCGATTGACTGCACTGAAATCATGCTTCTTTATGCAGGTTAAAATTTTCCAACTGCAATCTTCGGACACAACAAAATATCTCTAAGGACAAGTTAAGCTCTCAACACAGCTCCCATCTCCTACACGATGAAGATGGACACCAGGACGATCCTCCCGGCCAGTATCAGGCGATAGTAGGAGGAGTCGCTGCTACCATTTGGCTCTATTCTTTTCATGCCAGTTAACGCTATCCCAGCTCCTCAAGCATCGGTAACAGACAGACCGTCTTCGAAAGGCAGGAGGCCGAATGTAGTGATCTCGAGGGCGCCACTACGCAATGCAAGTCGGTGTTTGAACGACTTTTCTTGGCCCCGGCTGAGGGCAAGGCCATCAACACCAATAAAGCAATAAGGTATCTCGGGCAAGCTCCAGTGATGCCCTTGACAACTGCTCGATCGGGTATCTTCTCTAAGCTCCCTATCAATCGACTCACGATGGCTTCCTGGATAATGGGTAGTGAGACCCCCGTAAACTCTGTGTGACCCAGATACATCTAAGTCCCCTCCAAAACACAACACACGCACACAACACATTGAGTTTGCATGACCGGTTTGACCCGTCAATCGAAGGTTCCCTCGCTCTAAAAGTGAGGAGTAATTAATGGCAGTTTAGTCCGCGGCTGCCCGAGATTCGGATACCCACAATCAATAAACCCCAACCTACCTTAGGTAGGGGGAATCTGTATACGCCTGACAAGTAGCACATATTCTCATCTCAATGGGGTGACGAAAAACTCCCTACATATCAACCATCTTACATTTATATATATTATTTATATCATATACAAATAATATATAAAGTGATGAAAAAATATCAAGTGAGCATAATATATATATATATATATATATATATATATATATATATATCAAATTGTTAAATCAACACTTGATTCAATAATCAGGTTATATCATATATAACCCAGCTAATATCAATTAATGTTATATTAGAATATAGTATCATATACTCATATTTAATCAAGCTCTCATACATATCTACATGCATGCCCTACTTCGTTTCGCTTGAGTTAGGAAACCTCAATGTAGGACTCTAAATACTCGCCAATACGCTGGCAGTAGGTAATAATCATATCAAACACCTACAAACCATCAGCAGTACTAGCTAGACGTTGTTGGGGTTAAAAATTACACCACGGTTGACCAAGTCAAAGTCAAAGTCAACCCCAAGTAAGCAGGCCCAAGCCCAGATCAAGTGGGCCTATGCCCAAGTCGAGCCCCGCGGCCGGCCTCCCCCATGCCAAAATGAAATCATGTAATAAATAATTTTGAAGTAAGTTTTTATACATGAATGTAAGAAAAATGGGCATAAAGCCAAATTTTTGCAAAGCCCATGGCTCATGTGCAAAAGAAATGAGCACATGAAGTATGGGATGGACAAAATGCCGTTTTGTAAAACCCAAGAGGCTATATGTAAATTTTTAAGCTTATATAAGGCAACATGATAACAAAATAAAAAAAAAACTCATTTCCCCTCAAAATTTAGGGTTTCTGTGCCTCCTTGCCCGTCCTCAAGGTTCTAAACCTTCTTCACCTATTGAATTAAATCAAGAGTTTAATTCTTTCTTTTCCAAAAATAAACAGTTTTTCACCATCAAACCCTTGAATAGGAACTCAAATCTTCCATCAAATCTCAAAAATGGGAGATTTTTAAATCTCACCCCATTTTCTCCAAGATCCGGCCAACAGAAGAGAAGGAAGAAAGAGACCCATCTCCAAAAATCCCACTTTAGGAAAGATCCAAGGCTCAAGAAAAGATCCAAGGCTTAAGAGAGAAGAAAGGGGTCCCCTTTGACCATCTCTGAACATCTTTGGGGAGTTCAACTCCAAAACCCAAATTCTCAAAGGAGTTTAACTCCTAATCCAGATCCTTTAGATGTTTAACTCCAAATCTAAATCTTTTAGAGTTTAACTCTACTCAAAATCCTCTTTCAGAGTTTAACTCCTATTTCTGGGACTAAAAGCCCTTTCTTTCCCCTGGCGCCTAAGCACCCAGCCTTTTCCCACATTATCCCACACTCAAAATACACCCCCGTTAGGAAAATTTTTCTAAGAGGCGCTGCCTCGCACCCCACAAGAGGGATGCTAGCCCTCTTGACCCCCAGCCCGCTATTCGGATAGCGGGACCCCTGTAAAAACACTGCGGGGCCCCCGATATATCCAAAACCCTTTCAAAACACACGTACACTGCACATTGAGTTCGCATGACCTGCTTGACCCGTCAATCGGAGGTTCTCTCGCTCTAAATACGAGGAGTAATTAACGGCATCTTAGTCCGCGGCTTCTGGAGATTCGGATTCCCACAATCAATAAACCCCAGCCTATCCTAAGCAGGAGGAATCTATAATGCACCTGGCAAGCGCGCGCGTATTCCCATCTTAATGGGATGACAAAAAACACCCTACAGATATAACAACTATCCAGGTATTAAACGAATAGAAAATCAACAAGTAAACTTGTCCAAACTTCCATAGAGATTATAAGCAACACTTACCGTACAGTCTATTCTCTTCGTCTGATATGTCGCATATCGAGTCTGGGGGTGGAATCGTCAGACCCCAATAACTCGATAAGTCATGCCGATGTATGGCCTATAACAAATCAAGGAACTACTAATAACACTTATCAGTAAATCTCATTAGCCCTAACCAGGGACTTGCTGTTATAGCCAATCGAGCATAGCACAACATCAACTCCCAATACCAGGAGAGACGAAACCTCTCATATCGCTCACCGCCTCCATGTGACTCGGGACTACACCCAAAAACCACCTGTTTGCATGATTCAGTAGGACCGTGGTAGGGAGTAAATCAAAACACAGTGTGAACCACACAAGACACTATGACAATCTCGGGTATACAGACTAACCTACATAAGTGTCACCAGAGAACTCCTATATGACGAAAGGTATGGTACCATCTAGGAGTTCTCGGCAAGTTCATTCGGTGTACTCATTCTCCAATGAGCACTTGTGTATAATATTTGATGTCAAACACCAATGATTATAGGATCAACCATCGCCCCATACAGGGTTAAGAAATGTACACACTAGTCTATTCTGAAATATCGATACCCTGTCTCGATACTCTCTCGACTGGGAACACTTTAAGGATGTGCTTGTGGACACACAAGCCCCGCTAGTATGATCTGCATCATAGTTTTGGTAGTCAAGAAAAACATCCTAATGGCTTTATCAACATGTATCAGTGAAATAGTAAACTAGAACAAATGCACATGTTAAGATAAAGAGTAACCAGATAGTATACTATTATGTTGAGCAAGAAAGTTATCTATATATATGTCCAAGCATCCACTATAATATACAATAATGGCCTCTAGGGCATACATATTTCTAACAGTTTCAAGTTTCATAGCGGAGATCTTGCATTGTGTGGTTTCGCGTATTCGTACCGTTCTATTTGCATGTTCGTCTCCACGCAAATTTACAACTTACGACATGCTATAATTGTATCTATAAATATATATCGTCGTAATATTACTTATTATTATCGTTATACTATTTATAGCTATATAATCCGTATATCGTTAATTAGTTTATAATCTGCAGTTTATAACGTTTGCAAATTATATCTATAACTAGAAATTATAAGACTATTCTAATAAGGACAAATTGAAATAATAACTTGTAGCGGTTGATAGGATTGCATTCGCTACTTCGTGTATCGCATATAATGATTGTTATAATCACTTGGAAATAAATATTCAATATGCTAATCTCATTACCAGAAAATATACATGAATTGTTTAACAGTACTATTCACTCATTGGATTAAACACTTTAATCTATATCAGTTCATGATTACCGATATACTGTTAGGACTATATAGCTTGCTTTACATCATGACATGTTTCCACGATATTATTACGAATAAACACTTTATAAAAATTAATATATCACTTTGACATGCTTATAACCGTTACAGATATTTCTATCTTGCTTGTACCTGCTTACTCGTGATATTTAATGTTGCCAACAATTCTGACTTGTTGTTTTAATGGGCGTGACCTGTTGTCTAGATAGACATAAGCTGTATCTGCCTATTCCTGTGCTGGTATTAGGTAGATATTATATTCATACCTGACTTGGAAAATGAAATCTGGGGAATTCAAATGTGTAACTGAAGTGTAACTTAAAAGGATATTACTTGATCCGTGGTTCCGGGGGGTAACGGAACAGATTCATTCATGATTCATACTACTTGATCCGTGGTTCCGGAGGGTAACAAAACAGAATCATTTTTGAGTCATATATCTTGATCCGTGGTCCCGAGGGGTAATGGGATATATACTTTTGAGTTACATCGAGAAGTACATTTATTGGTTTCAAATACCTGTAGGATAGTTAATCTAGAAATACAGACTTTAGGATACGTGTGACATGACTATAGCCTGCTATTATAACACCCGTGATTGTTTATACTCATACTTTATTCTACACGTGACATCCTGTATAGCACACTATTCAGCAATTATTATGATGATGTTTATGACGCACTGACGTCTGGATTTTGCATGGCCCAGATATTTGACCTTAGCACAGGAGAACGGTGATTATTTCGACATGATTGCCGATCAGTGAGAGGCATCCCACTGATTTAGTTCTTATTGATGGTTTAGGTATTCTTCTTTGGATCTTTATTGTTTTCTCTACTGTTTTCTATTATCGTTTGTGGCTATTGGAAATGTTTAGAGATAGATAGTTATATTATTGTTCTTGATTACTGATTAACAGTCATGATGTGACTATGGGAGGATATTTCCTTACCATTGGTAGCATGGTTGGTTTTGTTACGTTCCCGATTATATGTATTTTGGGGAGCGGGGCATGACAGTGTCAGAAATAACATCTTAAAGGATTATTACTTTAACTCTGTTAAGAGTGTAGAGTGTTTTTCGTCACCTGATTGAGATAAGAATGTGCTCGCTTGTCAGTACAGATTCCCCTGTGTAAGACAGACATGGGTTTATTGATTGTGGAGATTCTAATCTCTGGCAGCCGTGGATAAAACTGTCGTTAATTACCCCTCGCCTTGAGGCGAGGGAATCTCTGATTAACAGGTCATATGGGTTATGTGAACTGAGTGTGCAATATGCGCGTGTTGTTTTTTGAAAAATAATTTGAGGGTGTTTTGGGCATATCAGGCGCCTCACAGAGTTTATGGGGGTCCCGCTACCCGAATAATGAGTTGGAGGTCAAGGGGGCTAACAGCCCTCTTGCGGGGTGTAGGACAACGTCCCCTTAGAAATTTTTTTCTAAAAGAGGAAGTGATTTAAGCATGTCGGAGCATGTACTTCTGGGATTTTGATTAAGTGCTCCTGGGATCTGGCATAAGCGTTCTTGGGATTGACGCTTGGGCTCCTGAGAGTTTCCCTTAGGGAAAAGCCTAGAGGCTTTCTCTTTGATGAGGTCACGCCCAAACTTCTCCTATTTGGTCTAAAAATGTGCTCTTGAATTTTCAAATCTTTGGGTTTGAATCTTGAATGATGAAAATGGGTCCTTTTTCGCTTTTCCAAGCCTTGGATCTTATCAAAATGGGGTTTTTGGAGATGGGTCTATCTTCTTCTTCCTCTTCCCTCTCTGGATCTTAAGGACGGAGAAGGAGGGATGCAAAAATCTATCCTTTTTTGGCTTTTATGAATGATTCACTCTCTTTTCAATGGGTTTATGACTAAAATCTATTTAATTTTAGAAAAAAAGAGGTTTTCATCTTGATTTAATTGAAAAAATAAAGAAGAAGAAAAACCTTCAGCAGAGAGAGAGAAAGAGAGAGGGGGGGCTCAAAACCCAAAAATGATTTGGGGAATGAAGTTGTTATTGATTTTCTTCATATTTTTACCTTATATAAGCATTACATTTTACATATAGCCTCTTGGGCTTTATAAAATGACATTTTTTCCTCTTACATGCCTGTATGCTCATTTTTTTTACACATAAACCATGAGTTTTACATAATTTAGGTATATACCCATACTTCTTACATTTATTCCTATAAATTGTATTTAAATTTATTCATTACATATTTCTTTTCTCCTCAAGGCATTGGGCCGGCCCCCATGCTTAGGCATGACTTGGGCTCGGGCCTACTTGGCTTAGGCTTAAGCCTGCTTCTTTAAGCTCGGACCCACTTGGTTTGGGCTTAGGCCTGCTTGCTTGGGTGTCGATCTTGACTTTTTGACTTTGATTTTGACTTTTTAGGCAAAAGGGTGTAAATTTTGACCCCAACAAAAATGAGTAATGGCAGTTCCGTGGGGGCTTATTTAAGACCTAAATTGGTCGGTCCCTATCCCAACTCGTCCCTAAATAGAATTTTAGGTTTTAAGTTAAGTTCTCTCCCATAAATTGAAATTTAGGGTGTAAGGTGTTTTTCGTTACCCCATTGAGATTGGAAATACACGTCGCTTGTCAGGCGTATACAGATTCCTTTTGCCTAGGGTAGGCCAGGGTGTAATTGATTGTGGGGATCTAAATCTCCAGCAGCCGAGGACTAAACTGCCGTTAATTACCCCTTGCTTTTGGAGCGAGAGAACCTCCGATTGACGGGTAAAACTGGTCATGCGAACTCAATGTGCAGTGTGTGCGTGTTGTGTTTTGGAGAGGACTTGAATGTATGGAGGGCCATGCAGAGTTTACAGGGGTTCCGCTACCCGGATAGCGGGTTGGAGGTCAAGGGGGCTAGCAACCCTCTTACAGGGTGCGGGGCAGCGCCCCGTTAGAATTTTTTCTAACGGGAGAGCTATTTTTAGTGTGAAGTGCATAGGAAAAGAAGGGCGAGGAGCGTTCTGAAGACGCGTGTGAGCCACGTGGGCGCTGGGCGTCCACAGTCCACGTGCGAGACGCGTAGGCGCCCGGTACATGGGCGCTGGGCACCGGCACCTCACATGCAAAGCGCATGGGCACCAAGTCCCGGCGCGTGGGCTCCGGGGCCTCATGTGCCCGGCACGTGGGCGCTGGGAGCTGGGAGCTGGGCGCCAGTGCCTCACGTGCAAAGCGTGTGGGCGCTGGGAGCCAGCACCTCACACGCCCAGCACGTGGGTTGTAACAACCCTAAACTTTTTGTACATTTTTTTTTCAAAATATAGAAAGGAGTACCTTAGCCTTAGCACAAGTTATAAATTAAATTTACTTTTGAACAGCAAGAAAGCACTTGTAGCTCATTGGTAAAACCTTGCACTGCTGTGATGTAGCCCCTGTGATCGAATCCCCCCCAGCAACATATATTTTTATTGTATTTTCTTTTAATATTTTAGAAGCCTAAGGGTTTACACGAGCAAAACACGTAAAACGAAAAGACACGGAATAAACAATCACGTGCACTGGGGTATATGAGGCGACAGAGACATGTAGCAGGAATCCCAGCCCCGACCCTACCAACTCGACCGGCGAGATCATTCCTTTTCCCGGAGTCGCCAGCCCCCCTCCGTAGGTACTATCTAATTTTTCTAACCCTTGTCCTTTGGCCTCCCCCTTAACCCATGTACTGTTTGTTTTTATTAAAAATAAACAGTGAATTAGAAAAGGGCATTAAACCAAATTTTTAATGCCTTTTTAATCCATTCTTCATTACCCTAAACCGTAATTTTCCCTATAAATATCACACCACATTTCACCCCTCTTCATTCAGAATTTCCACACAAAAAACTCTATAAAATTTCCAAGTCTCTAGTTATGCAAGTGGAGTTAGCAAAGGGTGAAGTTCTGATTGAGTGATTTAGCGTGCTCGCGCTTTCTAAAAGATAGATCAAAAATATTTGTAACCGCAATCAAGAACGGCGTCTCTTTGCAGCTAGCCGGTGAGTACGGGTCGGTCCACAGGGATTTTGTGAGTTTCCGATTCGTTCTTACGAGTTAATTCCGAAGGGTGTTCGGATTAATTATTAAATCTAAAAATCTAATTAACCTAGGGCAATTATCTAGATCTACTCTTGCTAGGGCTAGGTTTAGGGATGATTTGGAAATGTAATTAAATCCCACCGCTTTCAATACCCGAATGAAGATCTATGAGGAGTTATGGTAATTATCAATAAAGTGGATTAGATCCGTTCGGGAAGGTGTTCCTTCCTCTAGGTTCTTGTCCTTCCTTTAGAGATCCTTACCCTAACCTCCATGGAAAACATCACACCCGGGCCTTTATACTACGGTATCACCGCTACCTCGAGGGATAGAGTGCCGTAGGGAGCGGTATGTGCATGTATGCATGGAGTCCTATTGTAAATGTTTGGTGGGCAAGAAAGGGATGAGAGATCTCATCTCTCAAAATCCTTCCCCAAATCTAACTCTAAACAAGTTCCTAGGGCATGAAATTAAATCTACCTAGGGCAAGGAATTGAAATCTACACTAGAGCAAGAAATTAAATTACTTACAGATGGCTCTCTCCAAAACATCAAAGCAGGGTTGTCAGATCTGAATTTCTGAATTAAAGAGAGGCACCGATGCTCTCCAAAAGATTTCTGAATTTTTATTAAAAGGATGCATAAAGAATTACAATGATTAGAGTTCTGTTTATAGGAAATAGAAACCCTAGGTTACATCTTGAACCGCATGTCTACAATTACAAAAATAGCCCTAGAAAATCTTTTCAGTATTGCACAAGAATTATGGTAAAAAGCAATTTCTCTTTTGTCTTCTTATGGCCGCGGAACCGCGGCAATGGTGGGCTTGGGCCGCGGTTCCGCGGCCCTTTGGCAGGCTTGGATGCTGAAAATTCATGGTTTTGTTTTGGGTCTTTTTGGGCTTCTGTTTCTTTGGTTCTTTTATCAATTGGACTTCTACATTAGCTCCAGATCTTCAGTGAACCATTTGCAATGGAGTTTTAACCGTCCGCTTGGTATTTTTGGACCTTGAGTTGCCTTGTTAATTGTGAATTGTCTTTCGATGTAGGCTTGACTAAGATCCTCCCATTTGTTGGTCAAAAGTCCATATTTTCATCGTCTTTACATTGTTTTCCCTGTTTCCTGTCCAAGAACCTGTAACCTGTAACATATAGCAGACATACGTCAAAAGCACCTGATTATTTATAAAAAGAATAAGAATGGGAAATATAATAATGCAATATTATGGTGTGAACAAATACCCCCAAACTTATCTTTTGCTCGTCCTCGAGCAAACTTATTTTTATTCACTAAAATCCTAACCACACTTTCGCAGGGAAACGCGATTGCACTGAGCACGTGCAACAAGCCGTTAAACCTCTAGGTGTCCCTAGTAGGAGGAGTGTTGTCTTCTGAGGGTTTTCAGCGGATTACACCCACAAAATCCTATCAATTCGGCCCATTAATTTTTGTTCTCCAATTAGGTTTTCTAACAAGGAATTCTATTATCTTTTGACTCGCAAATTATCCACCCACATTCTTCACACTTCCTCATTATTTAACTTAAGATTATATATGTTATGTAGACCTACTTATCTTTCGGCATTTCTTAAGTTTTCCTTCTAGGGTTCCATCTCCACTTAGGAATTTCTATCAACTTTATTAAAGATACAAGTTTTATTCTTTATTCTTTTCTCTTATCTAAACTCTAATCACATATCCCCACGTGTGTGTAAATATCACCCCTACACTTGGAAATTCAAATCAAGCAATCGTGCTCTCGTCCATTGTCCAAAGCAGTTATTAATTAGTGAATTTTTTAAAATGAAATTTGCTTACACATCCTTCATGCGACCGTTAATACTTCTTGAGGTACCAACGACCGATTACAAGATGTGTTTGCACTTTAAAGCGTAATTTATAGTTTTGCAACACCCAAGGTTTTTAGCAGTGACTCCCAAACCAGTTGGTCTAAGGCACTAGGTGATGAAGCACCCTCGCTAAATATTTTTCTATTTTTGCAGCCTTAAGTAATCACAAAAACCAGTGTTCATTTTTTTTCTTTTCTTTATTCACTCTTTTTCTTTATTTTCTTCGTACTAAGGACTTTAGACAAGAGCATTTCAAGGTCTCTTCTACTATTCCAAGTTTCAAGGTGCGTGATTGTGCATTTTGTAGGGTATACGTTTTCAGAATCTAGGCTTAAGCTAGGAACTATTTTTCAAACTTATAATCTAATAAGAATATCAATACTCTTCCCTTGTTTTGACTTAGCCCAAGAAGTGAACCCAAAATTTGCCTATTTCTAAATAGACTACAAGGCATATACTTTCTACCGTTAAACTTTAAAGAAGGTTATCTTTAGGGTTTTTAATTTACTAAGTCTAAGATCTAGTTTTTCCTAGCCAGTTAACCTATTTATCAAACTCAAGTCAATTAGCCAATATTGAATACAATGATTTTTATAATTTTTGAAATTTTTCAAATTTTTATGGGTCTTCAAATAATTATGCAAATGCAAAAATATGTACAAATGAATGCGAAAGAAGAAGACGTACCGAGCATAAACACCCCCAAACTTGAACTTGACAGTGTCCTCACTGTCATGCTACACCAAGAGAGTCAAAATACCGGCACTCCCATGTTTATTTATTTATAATTTTTTTTATATTTTTAATGTTTTGAAATTTTTTTTTTATTTTTTTATAGAAAAAGAAAACAAAAAAATATATACATATATAAAAACATTCCCCCAAACTTAAGCTTGGCCTTGCACAAGCCAAAAGTTAGCACCAACCATTCAAAAACCTTATCGTGGAAATGGTATAGTTGATGCAAGAAACTGAAAAGCACGCGAGACCGTGTGGAAAGAAGAATGGTAGAATATGGTCTCGGTGGGGGAGAAGAATGGCGAAAAGAAGAAGGAAGTGGAGTACGATCTTGAGGGTGTAAATTGAGTGAATAAATTAGCGCAATATGTGATGACCGATATGTTATAAGCGATTGCGCTAACCTATCTACTCGTCGAGAAATGGGATCAAATCCCTCAAGATTCGCAAGGAAACATGGGTACGCCGAACTTGGTATAGGAGATGAAAGCGTAACGGTCTCTTGTACGGTCGGAACAATAGGAAGGACGAAAGGGAGTAAATTAGGGATAGTATCTTTCTCACCGTAGTAAACTGTTTCGAACTTGAAAGATTCCATTAATGGTTCGAAACTACTATAATCAACCGAGTCTGATGGCTCATCTGAAAATGTAAAGGACTCAAACTCGGGCGGTGAGTCATCAACATCGTCCGAAAAAATGAAACACTCGTAGGTGTTATCGGCTGTGAGAATTGTGTCAGATTCAAAGGAAAAGGTTTCAAGCTCACAGTCTTCAAGCGGGGTCGGAACGATGGGAAGGAGGGAGGGTGATATAACAGTCAAAGGTTCAGGAGGATGAATTGGAAAGTCAGACACATCAAACAAAAATGATTCTACCTCAATATTATCCTCAAGACTCTCCTCAATACTATCCTCAATATTCAACTCATCCATGCCATTATCATCAAAATCTAGACGCATATGAGATTCGGGAGAAACATTTAATAACTCGGGATGATGATTTGAACATAAAATCTCAAGTAAATCGACAGGTTCATCATCCGAAATATTCCCGGCGTCTATATCCTCAATCAAGTGAAAATCAATTTCTTTAGACACCTCATCAAAAGCATGGATATCTATCGATTTAGGTTCTAGAGTGGAGGTGTAAAGATCGAAAGGATTAGGTGCGGTTTCACTCGAAAGGGGTTCCTCACAATCTGGCAAATCAAACACTACAAAGTCGCACAACTCGTTTTTATTTTGAACTTGTGAATCATTTAGGACATTCGATGGAAAATTGGAGTTGTGGGGTTCAATTGGGTAAGGGTAGGTTTGATTTGGAAATCCTCTCTCATTCTCACTCAGTCCAACCGCCTCCTTATACATTGAAAAATTTGAAGCTAGTGGGAAACTAGCTACCGGTTCAGTAGGTTGCATAAGGGCGGCCACGGACGCTTCCACATTCCTAACCATTTTGTTTGTTACTGCGATATACGCCTCCAACGACTCTTCCAAACTAGACTTAGGTGGTGAGGGGGTTTCGGTGAAAGATTTGAAATTGGTTGGATATGTGAAACTCCCTAATGGCTGTGTCGAAACAGTGTCTAGTAAAGATGGGAAAGTCGGGTATGACTGGTAGGAAGTGTGTGGTAAGACAGGGGTAGGGTCAACATATGGTTAAGAAGGTGAATAATCGTGCGGATCCCTAAAACTAGATGAGTGGAGAGGGGTGAAAGATCGGCTGCGAGATTGAGCAATGTGCTCAGCAATGGACATCGGCCTAGGAGTGTCAGAAGGACTCGAAAGAGTGGTATCAACATATGGAAGTGGTGAAGGTTGACACAAAATGGGTTGAAAAGTCAAACTGTTTCTCCTAGACTCCTCTATGTGATCTTTCAAAGATTTTTTAGGCATGGAAGGATCGTCTTTAAATTGACCGAACACATTGACATATGACGCAAAATTAGGTTCGGGATACCAAAGTTCGGCTAATGATTTATTATGTGGGGTACCCATGTTAGAAAGGTGACAAGAAGGAAGGTTGGGTGGTGCAAGGATTTATTTGGGGCTAAAAAATTTTGCAAGTTCGATAAAATATTTGTCCTTTTTATTTTCATTTTTCATTGATTTTTTTCTCTCTTTATTTGGAAAAATTTTGTTGCAAAAAGATTTTAGAGAAAATATATGCAACAGCAAAATATTTTATAGAAAAGATATGCAACAGCAAAATATTACTTGCAATTGGTTATTATTTGAAGCATATCACAAGAATCTTTATTTGGAAAAAACTGTTGCAAAAAGATATTCGAGAAAAGACATGCAACAAAAAAGATTACTTGCAATCAATTTCAATTTTGAGCGGGGCCCAAAAATCCTGCACAAGACTTGTTATATGGAAGAGAATATATTTTTAAAGCACATAAAATCTTGCAGGCATTATTCAGAAAATATATTAAAATTTGCAGAGGAGAAATAACAGAGAGCTTACAATGCAAATTTCGTAGGATGATCTCACCAAAAGAGCGCGGTTCCACGGTATAAACGCGTTATTGCCGCGTTTTCGCGGCAGTCTAATCAGCACGAATCCCCAAAAAAATTTTGACGCTCTGATTCCATTAGAAGGCCGCGGTTCCGCGGTCTAAGGTGGGTTTTGGCCGCGGAATCGCGGCGGGTTGGGGGAATTGGGTGTCCAAAAAATTTTCACTGTTCTGTTATTTGATTCCCCTTCTGTTTCGATCTTCTGATTTCTGTTTCGCCTTCTAGAAATTTCCAGATCGTCTTTGTAAATCCTGCAAAATTAAAACAACAAAGTATCCCTTCCAAAAATAACAATATATATATATTTTTATATATATATTTTTTTGAATTTTTTAGATTTTTATGAATTTTTAAATTTTATGATTAACCCGAAATTGCGAAAAGAAAATTCTACGCCATCCCCTGCAACCGTGCCATTTGATTGAGTGATTTAGCGTGCTCGCGGTTTCTAAAAGATAGATCAAAAATATTTGTAACCGCAATCAAGAACGGCGTCGCTTTGCAGCTAGCCGGTGAGTACGGGTCGGTCCACAGGGATTTTGTGAGTTTCCGATTCGTTCTTACGAGTTAATTCCGAAGGGTGTTCGGATTAATTATTAAATCTAAAAATCTAATTAACCTAGGGCAATTATCTAGATCTACTCTTACTAGGGCTAGGTTTAGGGATGATTTGGAAATGTAATTAAATCTCACCGCTTTCAATACCCGAATGATGATCTATGAGGAGTTATGGTAATTATCAATAAAGTGGATTAGATCCGTTCGGGAAGGTGTTCCTTCCTCTAGGTTCTTGTCCTTCCTTTAGAGATCCTTACCCTAACCTCCATGGAAAACATCACACCCGGGCCTTTATACTACGGTATCACCGCTACCTCGAGGGATAGAGTGCCGTAGGGAGCAGTATGTGCATGTATGCATGGAGTCCTATTGTAAATGTTTGGTGGGCAAGAAAGGGATGAGAGATCTCATCTCTCAAAATCCTTCCCCAAAGCTAACTCTAAACAAGTTCCTAGGGCACGAAATTAAATCTACCTAGGGCAAGGAATTGAAATCTACACTAGAGCAAGAAATTAAATTACTTACAGATGGCTCTCTCCAAAACATCAAAGCAGGGTTGTCAGATCTGAATTTCTGAATTAAAGAGAGGCACCGATGCTCTCCAAAAGATTTCTGAATTTTTATTAAAAGGAGGCATAAAGAATTACAATGATTAGAGTTCTGTTTATAGGAAATAGAAACCCTAGGTTACATCTTGAACCGCATGTCTACAATTACAAAAATAGCCATAGAAAATCTTTTCAGCATCGCACAAGAATTATGGTAAAAAGCAATTTCTCTTTTGTCTTCTTATGGCCGCGGAACCGCGGCAATGGTGGGCTTGGGCCGCGGTTCCGCGGCCCTTTGGCAGGCTTGGATGCTGAAAATTCATGGTTTTGTTTTGGGTCTTTTTGGGCTTCTGTTTCTTTGGTTCTTTTATCAATTGGACTTCTACATTAGCTCTAGATCTTCAGTGAACCATTTGCAATGGATTTTTAACCGTCCGCTTTGTATTTTTGGACCTTGAGTTGCCTTGTTAATTGTGAACTGTCTTTCGATGTAGGCTTGACTAAGATCCTCCCATTTGTTGGTCAAAAGTCCATATTTTCATCGTCTTTACATCGTTTTCACTGTTTCCTGTCCAAGAACCTGTAACCTGTAACATGTAGCAGACATGCGTCAAAAGCACCTGTTTATTTATAAAAAGAATAAGAATGGGGAATATAATAATGCAATATTATGGCGTGAACAAGTTCCGACGAGATTTCGAGGAGATTCCAGCGACGAAATGATGCCCCGACAGTTCCATAGTCTTACCCTATCTCTCCTCTATCCTTGTAGCCAGTAAGTCCCATCTTATCTTCTCGATATCTAGTCTAAAACTTTGTTTTTCTAAAACCCAACGGAAGCGAAGTTAATCCGAATTCCGATTCGTTTTTCTTTAAAAATCCTAATTCTCTTAAACAATAAAATACCATATTCTCATATAATGTTTAACACCATAAATAAACCTATTAGAACAAGTTTCATCTCAAAATGATTCAAGTTACAATCTTTATTTCATTTTCACAGTAAAATACCACCATGTTTACAAACGATATTTTTAACCGTATTACCTTTAGAAAACTCATAAAGTAAGGACTTACCTCATCACAACACACATATTGGACATAGCACGATTTACTTTTGGGCAATATTTGTGGATATTATGAGTTGCAATAAAATACCCTAAACTATTATAAAACCGTTTCTTTAAAAAGAGTGGTATCTAATTCCTTACAAATACGCCTCTACAACCCATTTTGGGGAATCTCGATCGGGATGATATGGGTTATCACACGTCCCTGGGCCTAGTAGAACGAAATGTAGACCTCCGCGAGCATTCGATCTCGATAGAATTTCTAATTCAATTTTTAAGAAAATAAGATTTATACAAAATAAATAAAAGTTATTTTTATTATATATATATATATAACTATTATCAAAATATCTATTTTAAATATGCAAAATATTCCATGTATCCAAAATCCAAGAACAGAATCACCAATTTCATGAAAACACCATCAAGATCAAGACAATTCCATTATTACATTTAAATACCATGTACAACTATTACTAGGTTTATATCAACTAGAAAATACTTCGTATTTTAAAATATACATCTACGAAAACTCTAAAGACGACAAATAAATACTTGAGGACTATTTTGAAATTATATCAAAACTATTTTTACATAAACCCTCTCAAGTTATACTAATTTACAATAAGGACCCTAGTAAATATAGGTTTAAGCGGGACCGGTTCTCTTGAGCCTCAGATGTTCTCCGTCGAAAAGACGCGACTAGGACGTTGGGACGTCCGGCCTGAATTTCGAGGGCAGATGCTATTTGGTGCTATCCGTCCACCTCTCCGAAGATGCCAAGTTGATTTATGACACCATATATCGAAGGTTTAAATGGATGCGGCTGATGTAGCAGACTTCGTCAGATTCCCCCTCATTTGAAGAGGTTTTTATTATGGGGACGCTCTTCCCTGCAGGCGCAAGCCCCTGCAGTTAATTACGCTACCGCATCGCGGTAACTATTTTCTCCTTCTCCAGATGGTCACTTCATGGTGTGTTTGTTTTGTTTTTGGTTGCCCGTGGATTGTATACGGAGACTAATTTATGTTGTCGCCCGTAGAGCGTGGATTAGTTCAAATATGTATTTTCTTAGATTTGGGTTTAGGATTGGGTTTAAGGATGCGTTAGTCTTATTTGAGACTAAGATCAATTTAAACATTTGCTGAGGATACATTAATCTAATTTTAGACTAAGATCTATTCAACAGGAACATTTAGATCTAACAAAAGAGCATTTGGTCTCTATTGTTTAGTTTAGGGACATTGCGGTCCATTAGTTTAAGGACATTACTGTCCATGACAGTTTAAAGACGTCATAGTCTGTGTAATACCCGAGCCCAATACTACTATTTTCTGTTACTGTTTGAGCATTAGGTGATACTCATTTCAATCATCTTGCTTATTTGTGGCTTACTGTAAAATTTTATCCGGAAAAGTCATTTCTGCACATAACAAATTTTAGCATCTAAAATAAAATTAAAAATATCCATCTTGGCCTACTCGACACCCCTAGTCTTGTGGTAGCGTCCGTGTATCGAGTTCTCATCCCGTTCGGTGAAACGGGCGAGTTTGGACGGCTACGCACGCGTACAGGTGTCCGTCTTGGGGATATGCTTTTTAATCGTAAGACACTAAATTTTAAAATTTGGAACCCGCTTAAAATCCTATTATTTAAATTTCGAATTTTTGGACCCGACCCGGGCGCGATTTGGAAATGTTTTATTTAGCGCTGAAATCCCAAATTTTAATAATCTTTAAAACCTTATATATTCGTTAACATTAACCAATCAGATATTTTTTAACACAGAATAATATTTTTTAAATCTCTACGTTTTGTGCTCAGCCAATCCGAGGCACTTTTACCCCGTGGGCCCCCTCTATTATCTCTCTCTCTCTCCCCATCTCTCTCTATATATCTCACGTCTCTCAATCTCTCTCTAACCTCTCAAATTTCTCTCTTCAGATCTCTTTCTCTCTCTCTCCCTCATATATATTCCCTCTCCTTCATATTTTTCAAAACCACGAGCACAGAAACCCAGCGAGCCTCAACCCTAGCCGCCTCCATCGTTGCCACCGCAGCCCCGACGCCGGCGCTAGCATCACCAGCACCCTCACCTCCTCCTCATCGTATCACCCACATCCTCATTGCCAGCACCCACGCAGCCACCTGAGCACCCCGGCTGCAGCCACCTGCAGTCGCCTGCTCGCCACCACGACC
Organism: Agapanthus africanus; assembly: GCA_030015575.1. Taxonomy (NCBI): domain Eukaryota; kingdom Viridiplantae; phylum Streptophyta; class Magnoliopsida; order Asparagales; family Amaryllidaceae; genus Agapanthus; species Agapanthus africanus. Next base: position 101,205,364 of record JASDDO010000008.1, read on the forward strand.
ACCAGAGGACGTCCAATGCCTCGCCGCCGACCAACACCTCGCCGTGTTCCCCTCACCATCCTCCTCCTTCTCCCAGTGCACCCCCCCGACCGGAACAGCGACCCTCGGCTACCCCCGCAACTTCTCTGCGTCACCTGAGACGTCACCGGCGACCACCTGCGCCGCCCCTGGCCGTCGCCGACGGACCCTAACCACCTCAGAACACCATGTAAGTGTCTCTCCACCTCACCTTTCCCCTCTTCTTTTTCCAGAACTGAAAACAGTTTGCTGGAAGTTTCTGCAGATCGCCGGAGACGCCGTTCTCGCCGCCGTCGATCTCGCCGTCGTTGCTAGTGCCCTCTAAGACCAGTGAGTATTCCCATCCTATTCGTTCTCTGTTCATTTCCTTCTTTCCCTAGATCTACACCTGTGGAAACCCTATTTACTGTTTTTGTGCTCGCCGGAATCTGGCCGTGCCGGCGACGTGTCCCGACGATCCAGCAGAGTACTCTGACCCGTGTGGTTCCTTGGTTCTTTGTTTGGGTTCAATCCGTGAACCGTGTTTCCGTCGCGAGTTCCCCCGCCGACGTTACGTTTCGTTTTTCCCGGTTCGCGACCCGTCGAGGCAAGTACCCCATGCTACATGCTATACAATATATTTATATATGTTTCGACACTCTAAACCTGTAAACTTAGCTTGGTACAATCGTTTTCCCATTTCGGTTACAATGTTGCATTATATCATTTTACTATTAAAAATGGAATTTACAGTTGCAAACCAATAATCAAATCTACATGTTCAATCACATTTTACTGTTAAAATAGCTGGTAGCAGTTATCCCTGTAGTTATGTTGCATTCGGACACTCGCATGCATTAACCTGACATAACTGTATTGGACCGTTACATAAATTATTGCACCGCTAAGGGTGCTTAAACCTGTTAACATAATTAAATGGCTGCATTGTATTACTGCACTCTTGTGATTAAATGAAACATGCTTATTATTTAATTCATTGCTTATTTCATGTTGTTAATACCCTGTTCGATTATATATCTGTTTGTGAGCACACCCACGATATTGTTACATCTTGACTTGACGTTGTCACACATTTTATATATTGATACATCTGATATGGTACCGTATACTATTGACTTGACCTGATGTACCATGACCCGACCTGTTACCTGATCTCGTGCCTAATGCCAACAAACCTGACATGTAGTCCTCATAGACCGTTCCTGTTGTCTATCCAGACAAACCTGCTTGTACCTGATCCTGTGTTGGCATTAGTTCTTGATTACTGAATACCTGACTTGACATACATAACTTGGGGGTATGGGGAAATCAAAGGTGAAACCGACTTGTAACTCAAAAGTTTGATACCTGTTCCCGGATTCAGCCCCGAGGATTCAGCCCCGAGGATCTTGACCGTGGTCCCGGGCATGCACGGGATACTATTGAGTTACATCAACGATTCATCAATTGGTTTCAAAGACTTTAGACTAGAAAACCTGATAGAACAGTTTAGTTACCCACTACACAATACCCTGCACTGCTTGTTTCACATTATTGCGTTATTCATGTTTATTTTGCATTGCCTGTTACATTGTTCATATTATATTACTTGTTGACATGACGCGCTGACGTCTGGGTTTTGCATGGCCCAGATTCTGTACCGCTGTCGCAGACCGAGCAGGAGTATTCCAGCCAACAGGTTGAGCTGTGAGTTTAGTGTTTGTTTTATTTCCTGCATTCATTTCCTGATGTGTGCCCGCATTATGGGACATACCTTTCAGTTATTTGTATTGGATCATTTGCTTCCGCATTTATTTATTATTGACTCTTGTTATTCGGGATTATGGACATGTTTTAGATAGTTTTGTCTTGTTCTTGATATCTCTACAGCCGTAAGGTGACTGTGGATGGATACTTCCTACCCACAGGTAGCATGGTTGGCTATGTCACGTGCCCAATCTAGCGTATTCTGGGAAGCGGGGCGTGACATGGTTCTTTTGGTATCAGAGCCATAGGTTAGTTGGGTTGATTCCTTTGTAGTTGGGTATTGTACCCAATGCACGAATCAGAATACCCGTGTTAGGAAACATGTCCTGCCACCTTGCCGTTTACCATTCTTGAATCACATTCTTCCTGATTATGTCTTTTGCGACGTGCAAACTTACTTTGCATGTCGACTCGAAAAACCTGATTTCTTGTTATCTCTAGGACTTAGGCGACTTGGGTGGAGTTAAGTAATTGTGGCTATGATACCGCGGCATAGTTACAATGCGGTACTCTATTTAAGTATCTCGGAGTTCTAGCCTTGATCTATATATTGAATCTATCATTATGCTAATGTTGGGTGTTTTTTTGATTTCAGGAATATGGCAGATAAGAATTTCAAGACATACCAGAGGCGTGTGGATGAAGCCGCCATGCTGGGAGTAATAAGAGGAATGCTGGAAAATCAGAAGAGGCAGACCGAGCTGATCCAGCAGCAAGCAGATTCATTTCAGGAAGGTTTGCAGATCGTTCAGCAGTCTGTAAACAACATTGGAGCTAAACCAGTTGACTGAGTAGGGGCCGTGGCAGATTTCAGACGTTTGGGTCCGTCTATATTCACTGGTTTGGAGGAGTCGTTGCCAGCCGAGCAGTGGCTAGTGGACACGGAGAATTTGCTGATTGCGGCACAGATTCCAGAGGACAAAAGAGTTGATGTAGTGCGCATTCAGCTAGTGGACTACGCCCGAGAATGGTGGCTTGTGGAGGAGACCCGCTTGCCCAAGCCGATCAGTTGGGTGGATTTTTCTAAGTGTTTCCTGGAGAAGTTCTTCCCGCGGACTGCACGGGAGGAAATGGAAGAGAAGTTTATTGGGCTAAGGCAGAATGGAGCACCCGTGGATGTGCATGCTGCTGAGTGGACGAGACTCAGCAGATTCGCTGGACCTTTAGTCGCCAACGAAGCAGACAGGGCACGAAGGTTCATGCCCAGCTTGGATGTGGACATCCAGAGGCAGATTGTCTCCCTGGGTTTGACCACTTTCTCACAGGTTCTTACGGCAGCTCGGGAACAACAGAGTTTATCTGGGATGAAAGGGAGCTTGCAGCAGACAGCAGTTGCGGCCAGGAAGCCCGCATTTGTACCTAACCGAGCTTATGGCCGCAAGGGTATTCCTGTGGACCGTCGCGGTGTAGCACCAATGAAGAAGCCTGTGATTGTTGATCGAAGAAAGAGTGTGATTTGCGACTACTGCCGTTTACCTGGACACGTGCAGAAGGATTGTTGAAGGAAACTAGGACTTTGTTTGGTTTGTGGAGCGGCTGATCACGCAGTTGGTGACTGTCCGTCGAAGCTTCGCACGAGAGATGATATTCAGAAGCAATCCATAGAAGCAAGAAAGAATGCATTTACAAAGCACTTCTTATATTCAGAAGCCTCCGCAGAGACCGTTCTAAGGGCAGAAACAGCTGACTCAAGGACCTAATCAGGCTCGAGCTTTTACCTTGACAGCTGAGGAAGCTAAGCCATCAGGAGAAGTGGTTTCAGGTACTTTACTCGTTCATGGTTTTCCCGCATTGGCATTATTTGATTCTGGTGCATCCCACTGTTTTATGTCATCCGAATTTATAACTACACACTCGATTACCTGCACGACCCTGTCTAGTTTCTGGGACATACACACTGGGAATGGGAAAATCATATCTAGCAGGGAGTGTAAAGATTGTACAGTTGTTTAGTGCGGACGGGAACTCTTTGCAGATTTCTTGGTGATTGATACGGGCAGCTATGAAGTCGTCTTGGGAATGGATTTTCTTGGCACTTTCCACACCCACATTGACTGTAGGGCAAAAAAAGTAATTTTCCAGATTCCCGGACATCCTGAGTTTACCTTCACTGGAGGAAGCAGTTCTGTCGGGCCAGTCGAGTTTAGGGCTAGGCTGACAAACAATGTTCTTGCAGCTATGGAAGTTGATAGTAGTGAAGAGCCGGCGGTTGTTCGCGATTTTATGGACGTATTTGAAGATATATCGGGTCTACAGCCGAAGCAAGACGTAGAGTTCGCAATTGATCTCATTTCTGGTGCAGCGCCAGTATCTAAAGCGTATTATCCAATGGCACCAGTAGAGTTGGAAGAAGTTAAGAAACAGGTTGCCGAATTGCTTGAGAAGGTTTGGATTCGAAGCAGTAACTCGCCTTGGGGAGCACCAGTTCTTCTAGTAAAGAAGAAGGATGGCACAAGAAGAATGTGCATCGACTATCGGGAATTAAACCGGGTGACTATTAAGAACAAGTACCCGATCCCTCGCATTGGAGAACTTTTTGAGCAGTTTAGTGGCGCGAGGGTATTCTCGAAGCTGGATTTGCGATCCGGATATCATCAGGTTCGAGTGAAAGTAGAAGATATTTGCAAGACAGCGTTTCGAACTCGGTACGGACATTACGAGTACTTAGTGATGCCCTTCGGAGTAACGAATGTGCCGGCAATATTCATGGACTTGATGAACCGAATCTTTTCACCGTTCTTGGACCAGTTTATTGTGGTGTTCATTGACGATATTCTGGTTTACTCGAAGAGCTTTGAGGAGCATACGGAGCATTTGAAGATCGCACTGCAGACGTTGAGACAGGAGAAATTGTATACGAAGATAAGTAAGTGTGAATTTTGGCTGGAGGAAGTGAAGTTTCTGGGGCATGTTGTGTCTGGCGATGGAATCGCCGTCGATCCAGAAAAGATTGCAGCAGTTCAAGATTGGCCTATTCCAAAGAATATTGCTGAGATAAGAAGTTTCCTTGGATTAGCCGGATACTACAGGAGATTTGTGGAGAACTTTGCTCATCTGGCAGAGCCGTTGACCAAGCTTACACGTAAGGATGTACCTTTTTTATGGACGGATAAATGTGCGATAGCTTTTGAGACGTTGAAGCAGAAGTTGATAACCGCCCCTATTCTGACTGTGCCAGACAATTCTGGAGGATTGGTGATTCACAGCGACGCATCTGGGAAAGGATTGGGATGTGTTTTGATGCAGCATGGGAAAGTTGTAGCATACGCATCAAGACAATTGAAGACCCATAAGAAGAATTATCCGACTCATGACTTGGAGCTTGCGGTTGTGATCTTCGCTTTGAAAATTTGGAGACACTACCTTTTGGGCGGGAGAGTCGAAGTTTTTACAAATCATAAGAGCTTGAAGTATGTGTTCACACAGAAGGAGCTTAACATGAGGCAGCATAGATGGTTGGAGCTGATGGCTGATTACGATCTTGATCTTAAGTACCATCCGAGGAAGGTTAATGTTGTGCCGGATGCGCTTAGTCGGTTACCAGCAATTCAGGTGTTAACTACGCAGAAGGAGATCATTACAGATTTTCGAAGATTTGACTTGGAGGTTGTGCTACCGCGTTCTACGGGACAGTTGTTGCAGTTGCAAGTGCAGTCGTCTTTGATTGAGAAAATTAAAGCAGCACAATCGCAGGATCCTAGACTGCAAAAGTTTCGAGAGCAAGTTGAAGTCGGACTACGAACAGATTTATTGATCCACGAAGATGGTTCGTTGAGATATGGTAGCCGTTTGTGTGTGCCAAAGGGAGATGTTCGTGAAGAGCTTATGAAGGAGGCACACAGTTCAGCTTACTCTGTATATCCAGGAGGCACAAAGATGTACCGAGATATTCGACAGCATTTCTGGTGGGAAGGCATGAAACGGGAGATTGCTCGCTTTGTGTCTAAGCGCTTGGTGTGTCAGCAAGTTAAAGCTGAACATCAAAGGGTTGCTAGTTTATTGCAACCACTTCCGATTCCTCAGTGGAAGTGGGAACATATAACCATGGATTTCATGACGGCTTTACCACGGAGTCCAAAGGGCAACAATGCAGTATGGGTGATTGTTGATCGGTTGACCAAGGCAGCTCACTTTATTCCTTTCCAGGTTGGTCAATCAACGGAGACTTTGGCAGAGCGGTACATGCAGGAGATTGTAAGATTGCATGGAGTACCGGTGAGCATCATGTCCGATCGGGACACTCGGTTCTTATCACACTTCTGGAGGAGTTTACAGGGAAGTTTGGGGACTCGATTGAAGTTTAGCACAGCTTATCATCCTCAAACTGATGGTCAGTCGGAGAGAACGATCCAAACTCTTGAAGACATGTTGAGAGCATGCATGTTGGACTTCAAGGGTTCATGGGAGGATCATCTACACTTGGTGGAGTTCTGTTACAACAACAGTTTTCAGGCAACTATTCAGATGGCTCCATTTGAAGCTTTGTATGGTCGTAAGTGCCGTTCACCTGTTTGTTGGGTTGATGTCGGTGAACGAAGATTGTTGGGACCAGATTTGGTTGTACAGACAATTAAGAAGGTTAACACTATCAGAAATCATATGAAGGCAGCTCAAGACAGACAGAAGAGTTGGGCTGACACGTCAAGAAGACCTCTAGAGTTCACCATGGGTGATTTGGTATTCTTGAAGATATCACCGACTAGAGGGGTGATTCGTTTTGGGAGTCGAGGAAAGTTTAGTCCTCGATTCGTTGGACCCTTTGAGATCTTGGAGCGTGTTGGAGAGGTAGCGTACCGTTTGGCGTTACCGCAGTCCTTGGCAGGTATGCACTATGTGTTTCACGTATCTCAACTATGAAGGTATGTTCGAGATGAAACACACGTTTTGGATCATTCGGAGTTAGCAGTACGGGAAGATTTGAATTTTGAGGAGCGACCGGTTGAAATCGTGGATCGAAGGGAAAAGGTTCTTAAGAACAAGGTTATCCCCCTTGTGCTTGTTTCTTGGGGTAATCGCTCGCATGGAGAGTCCACTTGGGAACGAGAAGATGAGATTTGGCAGAAGTTTCCTCACCTTTTTCTGTAGTTTCTATCTTGTATTCTTGGAATTTCGAGGATGAAATTCTTTTGTAGTTGGGTATAATGTAACACCCGAGCCCAATACTACTATTTTCTGTTACTGGTTGAGCATTAGGTGGTACTCATTTCAATCATCTTGCTTATTTGTGGCTTACTGTAAAATTTTATCCGGAAAAGTCATTTCTGCACATAACAAATTTTAGCATCTAAAATAAAATTAAAAATATCCATCTTGGCCTACTCGACACCCCTAGCAGCGTCCGTGTATCGAGTTCTCATCCCGTTCGGTGAAACGGGCGAGTTTGGACGGCTACGCACGCGTACAGGTGTCCGTCTTGGGGGTATGATTTTTAATCGTAAGACACTAAATTTTAAAATTTGTAACCCGCTTAAAATCCTATTATTTAAATTTCGAATTTTTGGACCCGACCCGGGCGCGATTTGGAAATGTTTTATTTAGCGCCGAAATCCCAAATTTTAATAATCTTTAAAACCTTATATATTCGTTAACATTAACCGATCAGATATTTTTTAAAACAGAATAATATTTTTTAAATCTCTACGTTTTGTGCTTAGCCAATCGCGAGGCACTTTTACCCCATGGGCCCCCTCCATTATCTCTCTCTCTCTCTCCATCTCTCTCTCTTTATATCTCACGTCTCTCTCTCTCTAACCTCTCAAATTTCTCTGTTCAGATCTCTTTCTCTCTCTCCCTCATATATATTCCCTCTCCTTCATATTTTTCAAAACCACAAGCACAGAAACCCAGCGAGCCTCAACCCTAGCCGCCTCCATCGTTGCCGCCGCAGCCTCGATGCCGGCGCTCACCAGCACCCTCGCCTCCTCCTCCTCGTATCACCCACATCCTCATTGCCTGCACCCACGCAGCCACCTGAGCACCCCCGCTGCAGTCGCCTGCTCGCCACCGCAACCACCAGAGGACGTCCAACGCCTCGCCGCCGACCAACACCTCGCCGTATTCCCCTCACCATCATCCTCCTTCTCCCAGTGCACCCCCCCGACCGGAACAGCGACCCTCGGCTACCCCCGCAACTTCTCTGTGTCGCCTGAGACGTCACCGGCGACCACCTGCGCCGCCCCTGGCCGTCGCCGACGAACCCCAACCACCTTAGAACACCATGTAAGTGTCTCTCCACCTCACCTTTCCCCTCTTCTTTTTCCAGAACTGAAAACAGTTTGCTGGAAGTTTCTGCAGATCGCCGGAGACACCGTTCTCGCCGCCGTCGATCTCGCCGTCGTTGCTAGTGCCCTCTGAGACCAGTGAGTATTCCCATCCTCTTCGTTCTCTGTTCATTTCCTTCTTTCCCTAGATCTACACCCGTGGAAACCCTATTTACTGTTTTTGTGCTCGCCGGAATCCGGCCGTGCCGGCGACGTGTCCCGACGATCCAGCAGAGTACTCTGACCCGTGTGGTTCCTTGGTTCGTTGTTGGGTTCAATCCGTGAACCGTGCTTCCGTCGCGAGTTTCCCCACCGATGTTACGTTTCGTTTTTCCCAGTTCGCGACCCGTCGAGGCAAGTACCCCTTGCTACATGCTATACAATATATTTATATATGTTTCGATACTCTAAACCTGTAAACTTAGCTTGGTACAATCGTTTTCCCATTTCGGTTACAATATTGCATTATATCATTTTACTATTAAAAATGGAATTTACAGTTGCAACCCAATAATCAAATCTAACTGTTCAATCACATTTTACTGTTAAAATAGCTGGTAGCAGCTATCCCTGTAGTTCTGTTGCATTCGGACACTCGCATGCATTAACCTGACATAACTGTATTGGACCGTTACATAAATTATTGCACCGCTAAGGGTGCTTAAACCTGTTAACATAATTAAACGGCTGCGTTGTATTACTGCACTCTTGTGATTAAATGAAACATGCTTATTATTTAATTCATTACTTATTTCATGTTGTTAATACCCTGTTCAATTATATATCTGTTTGTGAGCACACCCACGATATTGTTACATCTTGACTTGACGTTGTCACACATTGTATATATTGATACACCTGACATGGTACCGTATACTGTTGACCTGACCTGATGTACCATGACCCGACCTGTTACCTGATCTCGTGCCTAATGCCAACAAACCTGACATGTAGTCCTCATGGACCGTTCCTGTTGTCTATCCAGACAAACCTGCTTGTACCTGATCCTGTGTTGGCATTAGTTCTTGATTACTGAATACCTGACTTGACATACATAACTTGGGGGTATGGGGAAATCAAAGGTGAAACCGACTTGTAACTCAACAGTTCGATACCTGTTCTGATCAGTCTTACGGGCTCAGCAAGCCCCGGAGTGATGATGCTGACATCACTCGTCCATCCTGCTATCTATTGCTGCCTAGCGGCACATCTCGGATTCAGCCCCGAGGATCTTGACCGTGGTCCCGGGCATGCACGGGATACTATTGAGTTACATTGATGATTCATCAATTGGTTTCAAAGACTTTAGACTAGAAAACCTGATAGAACAGTTTAGTTACCCACTACACACTACCCTGCACTGCTTGTTTCACATTATTGCTTTATTCATGTTTATTTTGCATTGCCTGTTACATTGTTCATATTATATTTCTTGTTGACATGATGCGCTGACGTCTGGGTTTTGCATGGCCCAGATTCCGTACCGCTGTCGCAGACCGAGCAGGAGTATTCCAGCCAGCTGGCTGAGCTGTGAGTTTAGTGTTAGTTTTATTTCCCGCATTCATTTCCTAATGTGATCCCGCATTATGGGACATACCTTTCAGTTATTTGTATTGGATCATTTGCTTCCGCATTTATTTATTATTGACTCTTGTTATTCTGGATTATGGACATGTTTTAGATAGTTTTGTCTTGTTCTTGATATCTCTACAACCGTAAGGTGACTGTGGATGGATACTTCCTACCCACAGATAGCATGGTTGGCTATATCACGTGCCCAATCTAGCGTACTCTGGGATGCAGGGCGTGACAGTCTGTAAAGTTTAAGGACATCATAGTCCATGGGTTTAAGGACCCCACAGTCCAAGGTTAAGGACATCATAGTCTATAAGTTTAAGGACCCTACAGTCCGAGGTTAAGGACATCATAGGCCGTGGGTTTAAGGACCCCACAGTCCGAGGTTAAGGACATCATAGTCCGTGGGTTTAAGGACCCCACAGTCCAAGATTAAGGACATCACAGTCCATAGGTTTAAGGACCCCACAGTCCAAGGTTAAGGACATCACAGTCCATGGAATGTTTGGTTGTCGGGACCCGTCACCTCTCTGAATATTTTGAAGGATTTCAACGACAAATATCATAGGAGTGAAGAGATGTAACCTTAAACCAATATTGGTTGGGAGATCTGTAGTCCAATTTGGGACTAAGATCAAAAATTTATGAGCATATGGGCTCAATTAATCTGAATTAGTGTTCTGTGGGAACTTTGGGCTCGGCCCATTCATTTGAAATGTTAAACATTTAACGATGCTGAGCATTGATTTAAGTTCTGACAATCTTTTGTCTTTTATTGAATGCTGAGCATCCATCATAGCTCTGGGCTGTATTTATAGAACAATTTATGTTCTTTTAGCACACACGTGAGGAGCACGTGGCGCGCTTGGTGTTGAGAGCCAGTCAATGAGCGCAAAGCGCTTCTGTTTAAGTAGCGCACACGTGGGGAGCACCTGGCGAGCGCATTGCGTTTCTGGTGAAGTACCGCACACGTGAGGAGCATGTGAAGCGCTTGGCGCTATGCGCCAGACAATGAGCACGGTGCGCTTCTTGTGAAATTTAGAGCGCTAAGGCTCTGCAACGCTATGCGTTAGTTTTGGAGCGCTGAGGCGCTCTTCTTTAATTGGAGCGCTAAGGCTCTTTTTTAGGCAGTTTTGCACCCTGAGAATTAAATTCTCTCTATAAGACACTTTGTCTCATGGATTTAAGAACAAAGTTCTTATTTTTTATAGGAGATGTTTCAATCTCTTATGGTTTTGGTGAAAAACTTTGCCTTTATGGATCTATGATCCTAAGAAAATTGAATTATTCTCCCTCCCTTTTATAATAAGATATTATAATTTCTGAAAGGCAATTTGTCTTATAGATCTATGATCTGAAGAAAATTAAATTCTTCCCTTTATTTTTATAATGAGATACTTTGATCTCTTTATGAAAGACTTTGGTCTTATAGATTTATGATCTTAGAAGAAAAAAGTGAATTCTTCTTTTTGTATGAGATGATTTCGTCTTTCTGTTCTTATTATCTTGAAGAAAATCTTCTTCTTTTAAGAGCTAGCTCTTTGTCTTTGAAATTTCTCAAATTTTATGGGGGGTTCCTCTATATGTTTTTTGTATATCAGACTTGAAGTCTTAGTTCCTTTTTATAGTGAAGGCTGATCAGTTAAAATAGATCTTTTCTCTAATTGATTTGGGGATGTTTCCTCTGTTGGATCTTTGATCCAAGGGCTTCTAATTTACAGAAGGCAATCTTCTTGTTTTTAACAAGATTGGGAAATTTTCCCCATACAGAATTTATTCTGTATTTTGGTGAATTTTAATCACCTTTGGATCATTGATCCAACGGTGCTCAGATTTACAGAGCACAATCTTTTTGTTTGGAATGATTTTGAAGAATCTTTCCTTAACAGAATTTTATTCTGGTCAATTGATGATTTATCATCTTTATTAATTTTGATCTGACGGTGGGTAACATTTAGTTCCAGTGCAAGCGCACTCGTGCTTTGCACGTGGGTGCTGCTTCAGAGCGCTAGCGCTCTTTGCGCTGGCGCACTCGTGCTTTGCACGTGCACGCTGTCTCAGAGCGCTAGTGCTCTTATGAAGCGCTGCTCATTTCAAATTTTGAAAATTTGAACAGAGCTTTGCTCTGATTGGGGGGAAAAATGCCCCTCCCCTACCGTTGCGCTCACGTGGCTCACACGTGAGTGCAGCGGTGGCAGCATCTCCACCATTAAATCAACTTAGAAGTTGAAATGATTCTCTATGCCTATAAATAGAGCTTTTGGCCCTTGAGATGATCTCTATTCATCTTCTTTCTTGTTTTCTGAGAATTATTTCTCCTTCAGAGTATAGCTCTTCATCTTAAGAATTTTCTTAGGGACAGAACTCTGTCAGATTTTTAGGTAAAGGTTAATCTTTGAAGGGATTAGTTAATAATCTAGGGTTTCACCCATTAACAGAGCTTTTGCTCCACTTAGATCATAGATCTTCAAGAAAACCTTTTTAGGGTTTCTCAACAGAGTTTTGCTCTTGTTAGATCTTATATCTTTCTTAGGGTTTCTTAACCCATTAACAGAGCTTTGTCTTTTCAAATCATATAGATTTATCAATCTTTCATGAAAACTCTTCGAGTTTGTTCATATGTCTTGAAGATCTCGGAATTTTAATTCATTTAAAACTTTACTTTAAGTTTTCTGATGGGTTATTCCATCATTCTTTTAGAGCATGGCTCTTAGAATATTTCTTGAGAAATTTTATTCCTTTCATCATCAGAGCTGACAGATGTCACTCTGTTGTAGAGCGCTGCTCTCAATAGGAGATTTACTCCTTGGCCCGAGGAGTTCTCATTAAATGAGAATCCTTTGAGGATTTCCTCATTTAATGACAGTCTCATCAAATGATGAGACTATTTTATTAATGATGAACTGTCATCTAGATTGAGTGGGTCCCCTTTGGCCCCTTTTTACTGTATTGCAGTGTGGTACGGATTTAAAGTACCAAGTACCGAACTTGACTTGCAGCATTGACGGCTAACTTTGTTCTCTTTCACGCAGGTACCATGTCTTTCGATACTTCGTTTCTCTTTGTCCGTTCGGAAGGCAGATTCCCCGAAGCGCCAGTAGACCGAGAAGTTTTTGCACTGATCAAGGATCACGACCCAGAGCGGAAGAATCTCCATTTATGGGGAACATGGTACAACCAAATCATCAAAGGTCGTCGGAGTTTTTCTTGCGCGACACCTTCGGATCCTATTTCTGTGATCCCTTATGCAGATTCACCCCCGATAAATGGAGGAGGTGAATTGGACTTCAGAGGGTCTCCTTCGGCCTTCTATAGCCGCAATACCCATAAAGCCGCCGGCGGATTTAGACACTCTAGGGCTGTGCTATGTCAGGGCGAGTCGCGCCCTTGGGGACAGCCATCAACATAGGATTAACTCCCTGTCACCCAGCCGAATATCTGCTGTGGGCCTGATACATCTTATCGGCGAAGTAGTCACAGCTGCTAAGGCTCGGATTGTACCCTGCAATCTATGCTTCTTTGTTCCAGTACTCCACACTTCCTGCATAGTGGGTCAAGGCATTTCTGGAGCAATGGAACATTCCGATCCACACCTTCCATTTATTAGATCGAGAAGTCTCCATTTCTTTAGAGGAATTTGCTGAGGTCTCTGGTTTACCCGTTAGGGGAGAACATTACGAGGAGTTGCTTCCTTCGAATGAGTACATTTTTGCCACCAAATCAGTGGTAATGGGTCTTACCTCGGAAAACACTAGTCAACACCAATTCCCGAGTTTGATAAAAGTGCTGAATATCTATGAAAACCTTTTTCTCGAATCCGGAGGTCGCGGGGTTAATTTCACAGATTTCATCGCCCGTTTTCTCCGCTCGGAAGTCCTGTCGAAGGAAGACGCGAAATTTTCCAAACTTAACGATCATTTTGGTTTCGGTTTGGACAAACAGTAGGCAGCGAAGGCGGATCAGAGAAATTTCTTTCTCCCCAACACCCCGGTCGTCTCTTTCACAGAACTTGCAACTCCTGGAATTGACGAAGAAACATTCTTTTTAGGGTTCATCGGGCTATGGCTAAGTTGGTTTGCGCTGTATGGTTTCCGCAACACCTCGTTTAGGGTTTGGAAGCATCACGCATACCATAACTTTAAATTTATGAGGTGCTAAGTAAACTAAACTAGGAATCGAACTAGAATTATGAAGTAATAATTAAAAGTATCACATCTAAAAGATAATTTATACTAAGTGGAGAGACTACAACCTTTATAGACCTCCTAGGATGACTCCTTGGATCTCCTTTGGCTTGGAATGGCTCGCAAGATCACCTCCAAGTCCACGACGATCCACCCGAAGTCCTTTGCCCTAAGCTTATTGCTTCACTTGATCTTTGAAAACCTTGAAGCAAAACACCCTACACAAACTAGCAAGGGTTGTGTAGGATGATGAAATGGTTCCTAATCTCACTTAATACCCTTTCTTTTATTTTATCTAACTCAAAATATCACTCAAGAGAGAGCTAGAGAGAGGAAGAAGAAGATGGCTTGATATTTTCTTTTGGAATGAATAATGCAAAAAGAAAATGAGAGAGAGAGATAAATATCAAAAGAATAACCATAGTTAATAAAAATATCTAGATATTTTCTTCTTGAGTTAAAGGTAAAGGAAAAATAAACCATGGTTAGATCAAAGTCAACTATGGAAAAGTGTAGAAGAAATGAGTCATGAAAAAGAAATGAGTCATTATCTTTTTCCTTTATCTTTTACTTAATCCAAAAATATCAATATATATAATTATTTACCATGTGATTCTTATATTGCCATCTAAGTTGTATCATCAACCATGATACATATGCATGTATGTATATGTGTATGCATATTATCATGTACATATACATGCATGCATCCATTAAAAGAAAAGGGTTTAAATAAATGAGATAAAAGTCAATATTAAATCAACACTTGATTTAATAAACCGGTCATATCTCATATGACCCGACTAGTATAAAACGCCCGATTAAAATACAATATCACATAATCGTATTTAATCGAGCTTCTGCACATATCTCATATGCGCACCACTTCGTTTCGCCTGAGCCGAGAAACTTCTATGTGGGACTCTAAGACTCGTCAATACGCCAGCAGTAAGTGATGATCATATCAAACACCATAAGCCATAAGCGGTCAGCTAAACGTAACGGCCACCCGGATATTGAGCGATCAGAAAAAGAACAAGCGAACCTCTCAAAACTCATGTCGATCCAACTGGCAACACTTATCGTATAGTCCGGTCTCTTCGTCAGATATGCTGCTTATCGAGTCTAGGGATGGAATCGTCGACCCCAATAACTCAATAAGTCATGCCGGTATATGGTCTATAACAGATCGAGAAACTTACTAATAACACTTATCAGTAATATCTCAGCAGCCCTGGCCAGTGACTTCCCGTTATAGCCAATCGTGCACAGCACATCATCAACCCCCAATACTGGGAAAGACGAAACCCCTCCTATCGCCCACTGCCTCCGTATGCCTCGGGACTATACCCAAAATCCACCTATTCGTATGACTCAGTAGAGCCGTAGTAGGGTAGAGATCAAAGTACAGTGGGAGGACACACAAGACTCTATGACGATCTCGGGTCTATAGACTAACCTGTACCAGTGTCACCTGAAAACTGCTATCCGGCGTATGATATAATACCACATAGGAGTTCTCGGTGAGTTCGTTCAGTGTACCCAGTCTCACTGAGCACCCGTATACTATCTTTGGTGTCAACACGCCATACGGATATGGGATCATCCATCGCCCATCATATGGAACAAGAATGGTATATGCCAGTCTATACTGGAATATCGATGCCCTGTCTCGATATACCTACGACTAGGAACATTTCAAGGATTTGCTTATAAACTACAAATGTCCCACTAGTATGATCCACATCATAATCCCAGTAGTCAAGCCAATATTCTTAGGGCTTTATCAACATGTACCAAATGAATATAAACATGATCAAGTGAACATATGATAAAGTGAAACCAGATAGCATACTATCATGTCGAGCAAGACTGTCCTCTGAATTCACACACACACACACACACACACACACACACACACACACACACATCAGTACATATACTATTTCATAATGGCCTCTAGGGCATACATATATCCAACAATCTCCCACTTGCACTATGGCCAGTTATTAGCATATCTGATACCCAACATCTCAAAAAGTCGCTCATGCTGCGGCTGAGGGAGGGCCTTGGTGAATGGATCCGCAGTGTTGTTCTTTGTGTCTACTCTCTTAATCTCGATCTCGCGGCGATCAACTATCTGCCGGATCACATGATATCGCCTCAGGATGTGTCTGGACTTCTGATGGGACCTGGGCTCCTTGGCTAATGCCATAGCCCCATTATTGTCACAATACAAAAGTATTGGATCAATAATGGTTGGAACTACTCCTAGCTCCGCGATGAACTTTCTCATCCAGACGGCTTCCTTGGCAGCATCATTTGCAGCAATATATTCAGCTTCTATCGTTGATTCTGCAATGATATCCTGTTTGGAACTCTTCCAACTCACCGTCCCTCTATTGAGGGTAAATGCAAACCCTGAGATAGACTTGATGTCATCCTTGTCACTCTAGAAGCTCGAATCGGTAAAGGCCTCCATTTGGAGATCCCTGTTACCATACACTAAGAACAATTCTTTAGTCCTTCGTAAGTACTTAAGAATGTTCTTCACAGCAATCCAGTGATTCTCCCCTAGGTTTGATTGATACCTGCTTACTACACTAAGTGCATAAGCAACATCAGGGCGTGTACATAACATCGCATACATTTATCGATCCTACTGCCGAAGCATTGGGAATAATGCTCATGCGAACTCTCTCTATATTAGACTTTGGGCAATCGTCCTTTGAAAGAGTGACTCCGTGGCAAGCGGGTAAGGCACCCCACTTGGAGTCTTCCATACTAAACCTCTTTAGGACGGTGTTAATATACTTGGTTTGGGACAATCCCAATAACCGTTTGGATCTATCCCTATAGATTCGTATGCCCAATATCTATGTGGCATCACCCAGGTCCTTCATAGAGAACATTTGTGATAAGAATGATTTGACCAACTGTAGCATAGGAATATCATTTCCTATCAGAAGTATGTCATCTACGTACAATACGAGGAACGTGACATTTCTTCCTACAGTCTTCTTATAAACACAAGGTTCATTTGGATTTTTGATGAAATCAAACTCTTTGATAACATCATCAAAACAGATGTTCCAACTCCGTGATGCCTGCTTTAATCTATAAATGGATTTAAGCAACTTACATGCTTTTCCGCTGCTCCCACTGTCAATGAAGCCATCTGGTTGATCCATATAAACGCATTCATCTAAATCACCATTCAGAAATGCAGTTTTAACGTCCATCTGCCAGATTTCATAGTCGTAGTGAGCAGCAATAGCAAGTAGGATCCGAATGGATTTAAGCATGACTACCGGAGAGAAAGTCTCGTCATAGTCCAAACCTAGTCTTTGACGAAAATCTTTCACTACCAACCTTGCCTTATAGGTCTCTATCTGTCCATCTACACCGATCTTTCTTTTAAAGATCCATTTGCAACCCACAGGTTTTTATCCCGGAGGGTACATCTTCCAAAGTCCATACTTTGTTGGTGTACATGGACTCCATTTCGGATCTCATGGCATCCAGCCATTTCATAGAGTCACCACTCGTGATAACCTGATGAAAACTGGCAGAATCATCATCATCCATGATGCAATCTTCTCTATCACCATCAATGAGAAAACCGTAGTATCTCTCCGGTGGGAGAAAAGTACTACCAGATCAACGGAGTGGCTGAGGCTCATTAGATTATGTTATAACTTCAGGTTCAGCCAAGTCGTCATTTGCAACTTGTGTCTCTAGAACCTCTTCTAGATCTACCACATTGCCATCAGTATCGTTTGAAAAAATCTCATTTTCTAAAAAATTGTCATACTGAGAAACAAAAACCTTTTGTTCCTCCTTGTGGTAGAAAAGATACCCAAACGAATGTTTAGGATATCCTACAAATATACATTTGACTGATCGTGTCTCGAGTTCGTCTGGATTCTGCTTTTTGGCAAAAGCCAGACAACCCCAAATCTTAACTCTTTTAAGAGATGGTTTCTTCCCATGTCATATCTCATATAGAGTGGTAGACACGGTCTTGGTTAGAATTTTGTTTAACAGAAAAGCTGCTGTTTCCAATGCATGCCCCTAAAACGAGAGAGGTAACTCAGAATCACTCATCATGTATCATACCATATCCAATATGGTACGATTCCGCCGTTCTGACACACCGTTGTGCTGTGGTGTGTAAGGTGGAGTGAGCTGAGAGAGAATCCCATTCTCTTTTAGGAAGTCCAAGAACTCAGTACTTAAGTACTCTCCACCTCGATCTGATCAAAGTATCTTGATACTCTTTCCTGTTTGGTTTTCTACTTCATGTTTATACTCCTTGAATTTCTCGAAAGTTTCGGACTTATGCTTTATCAAATACACATGACCAAATCTTGAGAAGTTATCAGTAAAAGTTATGAAGTAAGAAAAACCGCCTCTTGCATGTGTAGACATTGGTCCGCATACATCACTATGTATGAGGCCTAGGAGCTCAGTAGCTCTTTCTCCATGTCTTGTAAATGGAGTTTTGGTCATTTTACCTTTACTACAAGACTGGCAAGTTGCATAAGATTTATACTCAAAAGAATTTAAATATCCATTTTTATGAAGCCCGTTTAGTCTTGTTTCATTAATATGACCAAGTCTACAATGCCAAAGAAAAGCTTCATTTATATCTGAAAATTTTCTTTTATTTGTGTGTTGTACGTTGAAAACTGTGTGTTGATTAAGGACGTATATCCCGTTATTTAGTGTACCACAACCAATCAACTCTTGATTAAGTCTAATGTTCATAACATTGTGTTGCACAGCAAAATGATACCCTTCATTGTCTAACAAGGAAACGAATATAATATTACAAAGCATACTTGGCACAAAATAACACGGGTTCAAAACCAATATATAACCCGAAGGCAACCCTACGTGATACTCTCCTACTGAAACTGCATTTACATTGGAACCATTTCCAACTTAGAGAGTATGATCACCTGTCTTCAGAACTCTGCTATTTCTCAATGCCTGCACAGAATTGCAAATATGAGAACCCGAACCGGTATCCAATACCCAGGAAGCAGAGTTAATAGAAAAACGGTTTTCAATTACGAACACACCTGAAGCTGAAGCATCACCATGCTTCTTCTTGAGTTCTAGGTACTCAATATAGTTCCAGGTACTCAATACAGTTCCGCTTCCAGTGTCCTGTCTTTTTGCAGTGGAAACATTCTCCTTTCCCCGATTCTCCAACCTTGGAATTGTCTTTCCCCTTAACTTTTTTGACTCCACCCTTAGGTTTGATAGGTTTCTTCTTCATCTTTCCCTTGGCCTCAGCCTTCAGGCAAGAGGATGATGATGGCCCAACATACGAAACTGGAGTCTTTACTAATTTCAGCGTGCTCTCTGCACTCCTTAACATATTAAAGAGTTCAGGTAGTTCCTTCTCCATGTTGTGCATGTTGAAGTTAACTATGAACTGAGCAAAGGTGGAGGGGAGAGACTGCAGAATAATATCCGTATATTGTTCATTGCCCATTGTCCACCCAAGGTCCTCAAGCTCTTCTATAAGAGCTATCATCTTCAGAACATGGTCTCCTACTGCTGTGCCAGCGGTCATTCGCATCTAAAACAGTTTCTTAGATGCTTCGTATCGTAATATGCGAGATTGCTCTCCATACAACTCTTTTGTATGGAGGAATATGGCTTGTACGTCCGTATTCTCGTGCTGCTTCTGATGTGTGTTATCTATCGATGCAAGCGCGAGGCATTTAGCCGTGGCATAGTCAGTGTCCCATGTCTTACGAATTTCCCTATCATCAACTGAAGGTTTAGGACCTAGGGTGGGCGGGGTTGAAGCCGTGAGGACATATGATACTTTATCATAAATCAAGGCAATGTTTATATTCCTCAGCCAGTCTTTATAGTCGGTCCCATTCGGCTTGTTTTTATCTAATAGAAGCTTAAGTCCTGTCATAGGTATCTGCCATTAAGAGAGAGAAAAGAATACACTTAGCCAAAGCTCTTGCAAAGATCAGATTGGTTATTATCTTGCCTAATCGATGTCTCCCACTGTTTTTATTAAATTTTCTTTAAAACCTTTTAAAAAGAAAACTAGCCGGGATTAATTACATTCTACAACTTCGCTAACCGTTCAGCCAGGCCAGTGTCGGTACTTGAGGGAGGTTCCCCGTGCTTTCGCACGGACCTAATTAAAATAAACATCATCTTCCCAGAGGCGTGGCCCCGTTTGACACCTTTCTAGACACCTACTGAGTTAGCTAATTGTAAAGTGCAAAATTCTCCCGGGAGCAACATTTGCTCGCAGTGGGATCAGGATCCTACTATCATATAGAAGGTATACAATCTCATTATAATTTTCAACTCTTTAAATTTCCGATATGATTTTTACCCCTAATACTCATGACCTTAAATAAAGTCAACATATCATAAGTACTAGTCAAGTTCTTCCCGTCATTTCGTGATTAACTAGACCCACCCATATGACCCTTAACTAAAGTCAACATAATCATATGAATGTCCTAACTAATCTGCATCATATGCAGTGTAGGAAAACATCACTTAGCTACCGTTCACTGCGCCATAACTAAAGTCAAAATACGCAGCACGAATACTAAGTACTCTACTTCCTAAAATGACGGAGGGCTGCGGATAGTTTTTAAGAAAACTTTTAACGCTTTGAACTTGATATTGTTGTAGAATCTAATGGGTTTAAAAAGGAGTGGCTTAAGCTCCGCATTTTGAAACTTGCTTTTTCATAAAAGGCCGAGTGTGTTTCAAATCCGATTCTACAACATCTATTTAGGTTCATTTATCTTTTACATTAATCTCATTAATGTAGTCCCATCATTTAAATCCTAACCCATTACAGAAAGAAACGAAAATTAACGTACACTTATGCCACTCGCATTCGCCACAGTGTCCTGATATGCACCGTTAGGCTACTTAACTAACGGCATACCGGGACGGGGCTAGCACGGGTGCAAAACATAAGTAACGTCTATTATATATCATATATATAATATCGCATTCATCTCAGATATATATTAAATGATCACATCAGATAATAAAAGCAGCAGAAGCACATTTAATATAGGATATCTAGGAGGTCTGTATTTTGTATTTAGCCAGCAATAAAAATACGGATTCCACGGTCGCGATGAATAGCCAAGCCCACACCCCTAGACCCCTACGAGAGCGGCAAGCGACCCTACCAATTCTGGAGTTTAGGAGACCCGGTCTCGACTCCTCGAGATGGTCTCCCACTGAACCCTAGAACCCGGTCACTTGTGCCCTCCTCCTTGAGTCTATCCTAATGCGGAAAAGTAAATAATATACAACACTGGTGACAACAACCTCAATCCGGAAGTGCCCCAAATAAAAGAATATTACATACAATTTAATTTTACATGAATTAAAAGAAAACTCTCATCTCACATAAAACCCCCGGCTATTCATTCACGACAATCCTGCACATCAAATCTCATCGACACATAATATCAAATATTATCAACGTAAGTTAGTATGCATACACCGATCGTCGTTGATGTATAGCAACGAAAACTGGCAATACAACTACATACTACACTTACGGCCACAGAGAAATAAAATGAAAAACTAGAACAATCGGAATCTTAACTGCCTTTAGACAACACAAACCCGGAATATCACATATACAAGATTTCATGCCTAATAATGTAAAGCTCGCGTTTGGGTCTCAACCAAGAAAACACCTTTTCAAAACAAACCGGATAATTCAACAAGATTTCCATTTATCTCGAGACCGAACTGCTAGATTTACACGCAACAAACAAATTTGTAGATTCCAATTATTGTATCACATACTAATAAACTAGGCGCAGTTAAAACATTCGATCGAACGATTAAACACCCACAGACTTCTCAGAAAGCTCAACACTTGAGCAGTTTTTAAAAATACCAGTAACTGCACAAAATAATACGGCCCATGAATCACCTATAACGCCGCGGAACCGCCGCAGAAAGGCCACTATGGCCGCAGTTCCGTGGTCGTACGGTCGATTTAGGGCAACGTACTTCTTGTAGGCCCATAAAATACCTACTGAATTTAGTAAGTATTTTTAATTTGAAAAATCCAGGTTTTTGAAAAATTTCCAGAGAGCACCCCCCGGGCATCGTTTTTCGTTCGTTCAAGGTTTTTAACGTCGTCTAGGTTACTCCAAAGCTCTAGCTTGTCTTTGATACCACTGTAGGGTTTCCTTAACACCTCCTTTAGGGTTTGGAAGCATCACACATGCCATAACTTTAAATTTATGAGGTGCTAAGTAAACTAAACTAGGAATCGAATTAGAATTATGAAGTAACAATTAAAAGTATCACGTCTAAAAGATAATTTATACTAAGTGGAGAGACTACAACCTTTATAGACCTCCTAGGATGACTCCTTGGATCTCCTTTGGTTTAGAACGGCTCGCCAGATCACCTCTAAGTCCACGACGATCCACCCAAATTCTTTTGCCCTAAGCTTGTTGCTTCACTTGATCTTTGAAAAGCTTGAAGCAAAACACCCTACACAAAATAGCAAGGGTTGTGTAGGATGATGAAGTGATTGCTAATCTCATTTAATACCCTTTCTTTTATTTTATCTAACTCAAAATATCACTCAAGAGAGAGCTAGAGAGAGGAAGAAGAAGATGGCTTGATATTTTCTTTTGGAATAAATAATGCAAAAAGAAAATGAGAGAGAGAGATAAATATCAAAAGAATAACCATAGTTAATAAAAATATATAGATATTTTCTTCTTGAGTTAAAGGCAAAGGAAAAATAAACCATGGTTAGGTCAAAGTCAACCATGGAAAAGTGTAGAAGAAATGGGTCATGAAAAAGAAACGAGTCATTATCTTTTTCCTTTATCTTTTACTTAATCCAAAAATATCCATATATATAATTATTTACCATGTGATTCTTATATTGCCATCTAACTTGTATCATCAACCATGATACATATGCTTGTATGTATGTGTGTATATACATCATCATGTACATATACATGCATGCATCCATTAAAAGAAAAGGGTTTAAATAAATGAGATAAAAGTCAATATTAAATCAACACTTGATTTAATAAACCGGTCATATCTCATATGACCCAACTAGTATAAAACGCCCGATTAAAATATAGTATCACATACTCGTATTTAATCGAGCTTCCGCACATATCTCATATGCGCACCACTTCGTTTCGCCTGAGCCTAAAAACTTCTATGTGGGACTCTAAGACTCGTCAATACGCCTGTAGTAGGTGATGATCATATCAAACACCCACAAGCCGCAAGCGGTCAGCTAAACGTAACGGCCATCCGGGTATTGAGCGATCAGAAGAAAAACAAGCGAACTTGTCAGAACTCCTGTCAATCCAACTGGCAACGCTTACCATACAGTCCGGTCTCTTCGTCAGATATGCTGCATATCGAGTCTAGGGATGGAATCGTCAACCTCAATAACTCAATAAGTCATGCCGGTATATGGTCTATAACAGATCGAGAAACTTACTAATAACACTTATCAGTAATATCTCAGCAGCCCTGGCCAGTGACTTCCCGTTATAACCAATCGTGCACAGCACAGGATCAACCCCCAATACCGGGAGAGACGAAACCCCTCATATCGCTCACTGCCTCCATATGCCTCGGGACTATACCCAAAATCCACCTGTTTGTACGCCTCAGTAGAGCCGTAGTAGGGTAGAGATCAATGTACAGTGGGAGGACACACAAGAATCTATGACGATCTCGGGTCTACAGACTAACCTGTACTAGTGTCACCTGAGAAATGCTATCCGGCGTATAATATAATACAACATAGGAGTTCTCAGTGAGTCCTTTCAGTGTACCCAGTCTCATTAAGCACTCGTATACTATCTTTGTTGTCAACACACCAGACGGATATGGGATCATTCATCGCCCATCATATGGAACAAGAATGGTATACGCTAGTCTACACTGGAATATCGATGCCCTGTCTCGATATACCTACGACTAGGAACATTTCAAGGATATGCTTATAAACTACATATGTCCTACTAGTATGATCCGCATCATAATCCCAATAGTCAAGCCAATATCCTTAGGGCTTTATCAACATATACTAAATGAATATAAACATGATCAAGTGAACATATGATAAAGTGAAACCAGATAGCATACTATCATGTCGAGCAAGACTATCCTCTGAATATATATACACACACATCAGTACATACACTATCTCATAATGGCCTCTAGGACATACATATATCCAACATGCGCTTCCGACGCACCCTCGCCATATGAGGTCATCCGCTTTTTATCTAGCTCACCGAATGGTTGTTGAGATGCAAGTGGTCGTCGGGATCGCTGGGTTAGCCCATTTGTATCACGGCCTCAGCTTGGCAGCAGACACTACTGAACCAGGGGTGCATCCTGTAAACTTCTCGATGCATTATTTCACCTCATGGCTCGAGTTGCATGTGCTTGGAGTCTTCGGCATCCATAGAAGGCCTTGCTTCTATGACAAGTGTAAGTTCTTTCGAATCATGCGGCTAGTCGACGCATCTATTGTAAACCCGACACCGTGGGAAGCTAGGGGTTTGCTCCTCCGTCCATGCACGGTTGGAGATGGCATGACCTTCACCGATAAAACTCTGACCGTCGGCCAGGAATCCGCAAAAATGGTGCTGCCATTGCAGGATATTTTTAAAGACGGGGCCTCTGTCTTGAAAGCTCGGGAGATTCTTCATATATACTCCATCAGGCCGGGTTTTCTCGTGTTTAAGAAGAATGATTCGGTGTTATTCATGAGATACAACCCGCATCATTTCGCCCAGTAGTTAAGCTATAATCAAGGCATCCCGCTTGATGCTTTCTTGGCAGAACCGGATGCTACTAAAGAGGGTATCCGGAGCGCGTTGCATCATTTTATGCGCCTAAACACAGGGTCCAACTTCTTCATCAGTGCACCGAGCTGTGTTCCAAAGGCACTGAACGTGTATATGGCATGGTATCAACATTCGATGGGCACCGTTATTAGGGAAGAAAAGCGATTGCTGCATGATCACAAGGGCATCGCCTCGGCTGGTAACCCCACTGTTCCTTTGAAATGACGGACCATTGTCTGTCCTCCCTTGAGGGAAGCCGTTGCGGTTGTGGTACCGCGTGATATGCCTGTGCTACCGTTACCCCGTGCTCCCAGTGAAGTAGTAGCTGTGGCGTCTCCTGAGTCCGGCTTGGGTGCGGAGATCGGGACTCGCCGCCCGAAGTTGCCCGCTAAACGCAAGCTCGTGTTACCGGCGACCGGTACTCGCTTGCAGAAGAAGAAGAAGTCAATTCTTTCTGCAGACGTTGTATTCGGCCAGGAACACCATGCTCCTTATAGAGCGAAGGCTTAAGCGAATACGGGACCAACGAGGGTTTATTCATGGCGCCAGATGATACCGATCTGGAGGCGGCCATCGCAGCTTCTGAGTGACTAGATAGAAACAAAGCAGGACTGATCGCCCTTGCACAGTCAGGTAGACTTCAGTTGTATTATTTACGCTGTTACATTTTTATTATCATACTTTAACTGACACTTCTTCTTCAACAGGCATCTCCGCTGAGGAGGCTCTCACGACCTCTCTCAAGACGTTTGAAGAGGAAGAGAGGGTTCGCACTTCGTTGGGCCTTGGTATATTTCAGCTTACTGTATTTTAATTCCCCTTTTTATAGGTAATCTGACCCTTCTTTTTCATCTTGTTGCAAGGACTATCTCGACCCGAGTTATCCTGAGTGCAGTGCCGACTTTGCAGGGTGGTGCGGAGACGCTTCCAAGGCCGGCTACCGAAGTCCCAGCTTCCCCAGCATTGCCAAATGAGGCTTCACTTAAGCAACCGATGACGGATGCCATAACGGCTCCAGAGGTAGCTCCTGGCTCGAACGATGACGTCTCCTTGACGGAGGTCTTAAGAAGATCAACTCTTACAGCCCAGGCAGATAGGAAGTGCAGGAGGTGTGCAGCAAGAGAACGTAATGCCGCCTGGCTGTAGGTGCAGGCTCGAGCGCTGCTTCCCCTGTCCTTGCTTCTTCAGAGGGTGCTCCGGCCGCCCTGTCTACCGCTCATAGACAGGCGGTACGCGCGGCTCGGGAAGCGATTGAAAAGCCTCCCCAAGGTAACGTAACACCGGGTCATTTTGTCAGAGTTTTGATCTTCAGACTCTCATATATCCTACCCTGCAGGGCCAAGTCTTAGTGAGGAGGTGGAAGGTGAAATGACGGCAACCACCGAGCCCAAAGCAGCTACTCTTTCTCAGGAGTCTGGGACTGCTCCTATTGCCGTTCTTTCCACCTACGGTTCCCTGCCATCACCTGGTATTGCAAGTGCCATGACGGCTCTCGTGGAATCAGGGGACGAAGCCACGGGTGGTGAAACCATCTCCCCGAATGAGATCGATGAAGTCGTGATGCTTGGTGATGCTTCCGTCACAGTTTTGGCTGATGACCTGTCTGGTAGGTTTCGGGTTGCTGCATTCTTTTCGTTTTGCAATCCCTTCTGATGACATTTTGTTCCTTTCGAATGCAGGTGTGGCGAGCGCTGAGGATGTGACACCTGAAGAAGCACCACCAGCTGCCGCCCTGATGGTCACTGCCCCTTCGTTTCGTCTTATATCCTCCCAAATGCTGGAACGTATGGGTTTGCGATTAATTTAAATTGGGGACAGCATCTTTCGTGTACTGACCATGTATCATCGTAATCTTGCAGGTGTTCTCTTTGATCATCTGTATTAAGTGCTGAACCCGCACTTCCCCTTCCAGTCGGAAGTCACTTTGCCTGCTAGTGCCGGTGAGTATAGCTCTCTAAACGGATGTCCTTTCCTTTCTTAGATGGGCGACCCGACCATTGTTAATTTTGAATTGATTGCAGCACTACAAATTAAAGGAGGGGACGAGGGAATCGTCGCGCCACCAGTACTCCCAACTCTGCCCCCTATCGTAGCCGGTATGGTAGACTCTATTATTCGTGCATTTTCTTTGTCTCTTGAGCCGACATTTGATCATAATTCGTTTTGCAGCAATTGCACTGGTTCCTACCCCATTCGAGTCTCGCATCATAATACCGGCAGGGCCCTTTTCTAGACGTCCATCTTCAAAAGGCGCTGTGACCAGCCTGCGTATGTTGAGCAAATATGTCGAGGAGCTTGACGTGGAGGCCCCTACATTCGCTGCAGATTTTGCTGCCGAGGTTAATCCAATGTTGGCGACGCTTGTGAACTTCCATAACGGAGACGTCGTTGAGGCTTGGGTTAACCACTGCAGGAAGATTGAGGTCTGCCTGCATGAGCTTGAGCTTAGGCGTCCTGCTCTTGAGATTCTGGTTTTGAACTCCCAGCGGGCTGCGTGGGTTGAGAAAAGTGCCTTTTTCCTTCGCCATTTTGAACAAGAAGCGACCTTGAGGTGGAAGGAACGCGAGGAAGCTTCAGGAGAATCTGCCCGGTTGCGCGCCCAAGTTGAAGCGAATGCCGCGCAACTGAGAGCCGTCTTCGATAATTTACAGCAATGTATTTTGGACGGGCTGGCATTGAGACGGAAGCTCGACTCCACTGAGCGGGTTACGCAGAGTCGCGAAGCTTCCCAACGGGAAATCGATGAGAAGGTTTCATCGTGCTTGCAGCAACGGGCTCGAATTGAAGCGGAGCTAGCCGCGGCGGCCGATCATGAGAAGGAGTTGAGAGGAGTACGCGAGCAGCTAGTTGATTTATTGAAGACGCCTCCTTCTCAGTAGCTGTTTTTATATAGATTGAACACTTATAACCTTTGAGTAACATGTATCCATTTTTTTTATTCTTTTATATGATTCGTCTTGTACTCAATTGAATTCATGAATAAAATATACACATTTTTTTATCTCCCACGGTTGCTTTCTTCTCTTTGTTGTGTTATTGGTATGTTACTCCGGCAAGTGTGGCCTGTAGATAGTAAAGAACATTTCATCTTAGCCTCCTTGTAGGGTAGCGACGGATTAGGAAGCAGGTTCAGGTATACTGCCTAAGACTTTTCAACTTTATGAGCCGTGAGGGTCTCATAAAGATTTTTCTCCCTACGAATTGAGAGGATCTCGTAGGTGTATTTTCTCCTTAGGAATCGTGAGGATTCATAAGTGTGTTTTTCTCTTGAGAGTTGTAAGGATCTCACAAAAGAATTTTCTTCCTTACAAGTCGAGAAGACTCGTAAGTGATTGATGAGTTGACCTGCTCCCGAATTAAAACATTGCTTCGACGGGGAGGTCGAGGGTCGACTTTGGCCATATGGGGTCAGGATTGACTTTAGCCATATGGGGTCAGGGGTTGACTTTAGCCATACGGGGTCAGGGGTTGACTTTATCTATACGGGGTCAGGATTGACTTTAGCCATACGGGATCAGGGGTTGACTTCAGCCATATGGGGTCAGGATTGACTTTAGCCATACGGGGTCAGGGGTTGACTCTCGGTTGTCTGTGCACCGCCGAGTCATGGAACTGGGAACTTTGTCGCGGCTCCGCTTTGCTGACGTTGCATCTGCTGTAATAAGACGAATGTCGAGGTGGTCTTGAGGTTGTCTGTGAACCGTCGAGATTTGGAACTAGGGACTCTGTCGTAGCTCCGAGATTGATTGTCACGTCCGAACCCTACTGGAATGAGGAGGAACGCTGTTGTGGGTCTCCAGGCTGTAGATGTGGCCATCAAGACTTGGCTCTCTTTCTGATAGAGCCTGGTGGGATGATATGGTTCCCTCTTTGTTTTCTCCTCTGAATTGTTTACAGGGATCGATGTGATCTTACCTGTAGGGCAAAAGTTTCATTTCATATGTATATTTTTTGTTTTCTTTTAGTGATGCTCTATCATTTCAGCTTTTATATCACGAAGGTCGCGATTGCCCAATCATTTCGGCTATTTCTCACGGTGCCCAGTCGTTTCGGCTATTTTTTCTTTTTACTCGCTGCTTCTTATTGCGAGTTGCCCAATCATTTCGGCTGTTTTTGTATGCATACATTTTTATTTGCTGATTTTGTTGCAAGTTGCCCCATCATTTCGGCTATTTCATATGCGTTTATGGCTCGTTGACTTTTCGCTGCGAGTTTGGGATTTGATACCGATTTAGGTATCAGCATCGCTACAACTGGGATATTTCCAGGAGCGATCATCATTAGCCTTCGTCAGTTCGAACAAAGGGGGCTTAGCAAACAGGGTTAAGATCCTATCGACTAAGGCTTTTGACTTCATGAGCCGTAAGGGTCTCATAAAGGTATTTCTCCCTACGGGTCGTGAGGATCTCGTAGGTGTGTTTTCTCCTTAAGAATCGTAAGGATTCCTAAGTGTATGGTCTCTTATAAGTCGTAAGAATCTTACAAGAGTGTTTTCTCCTTATAAGTCGAGAGGACTTACAAGGGTCGTTCACCGTGTAAGCATATCCCCAGTCGCTGATGGGGTTTTGTTAGGGAAATATTTATTCGTGCATGTGGATTATATACAAGGGTCAATATTGAACCACTTGTATGGCAATCTGGGGATTGTGATAGCTTAAGAACAGGTTCAGATCCCTGTAGCTTAAGGCTTTTGAATCTTATGAGCCGTGAGGGTCTCATAAGAGGGTTCTCCTTACGAGTCGTGAGGATCTCGTAAGTGTAATTTCTCCTTAGGAATCATGGGGATTCCTAAGTGTTTTGCTCCCTTGTGAGTCGTAAGGATCTCACGTAGATATTTTTTTCCTTATAAGGTCGAGAGGACCTTGCAAGTGTCTTTTAACGAGATTGCGCCCTTCCAGGTTTTCACAAAACTCGTCGGTAGCCCTGCTGTTTTTACTCATGAAGCCCTTTCGGGTTTTCATCCGTGCCAATCTTTCTTGTGGACGTACCGTTTTTTTTTTTGCGTCATCCTTAGGATGCTGTGGTTCGTAGTAGTATATAGACGTCTTGGTCAGTCCTTAGTTTAAGGACATTTCGGTCCGTTATTAGTTTTAGGACATCTTGGTCCGTTGTTAGTTTTAGGACATTTCGGTCCATTGTTGCGACGGTTTTGTTGGCTACCACTTCTGGAGTTTGGGCCTGGGAAGATAGCGAGCGGACATAGGCGTCATCGGCTATCATTATCCTGGGCTGTAACTCGTCAAGCATAGTACTTTTTTAGGAACCGGGCGTATATTGACCTGAAGGGTCTTTCGCCATGCATATCCATGAGCAAGTAAGCCCCACCCTGGTAGATTTTGTCTATAATTCAGCTCGAATTTCTTCATCGAAGTCATGTATAACGTAGCAGCCATGGAATCGCTCTCGTTTCTTGGATTGAACATATCTAAGCCCGGTCATTTCCATTCTCCTATTGGGCAGTTTTCGCTGAGTTCCGGGAACGTTCCAGATCCTGTTGTAGAACTGAGCTTTCCGAGCAGTCTGTTTGAAGGGTACTGTCATGACCCGAAAGAACGGAACATGACCGGCACTTAGACTACAAACGTCTCAAGGCGTACGTAATCGAAGTAAGCCGCAACCCAGAAATCCAAACCAAGAAAAGTAGTAGAGAGTAGGAAGAACCATATTAAATCAACCTGTAAGCAACAATATACAACGCCTAAAGGCAAGGATCACAACAGAAAGAAACTTAACCAGCAAGAAACCCATGGAAATATAAGGCGCGACTCTAAGTTCGAAAGAATAAACATCACTGGTCTCTATCTCAATTAAGTACAAGTTTGGTTGATGGAAATTCTAGATACAACTGATATATAATATACAATGTAAAATGATGGGTACGAAACAATAAACCCACCTATTAGCAAGTCACCCGAAAGGAACAGTGCCCGCAAAGCCGTAATAAAACCTGTACGGTAAACCTACAAGAAACTGAGGCACAACGGGGGTGAGTTGACAACTCGTGAGTAAAAAAGGATCTACGAACAGAAAATCGCATGTATGATTGCAATCCTAGGTCATACGATCATAATATATAATCCTCAAATATATAGCCAGCAATCTATAACCATGGCTAGGGTAAATATCTAACCCAAGTGATCCCATGTACCCGTGTCAGTTCATCAGGTGGCAATGTATCATATGAATGATGTATGAATGCATGAAACAGAATGCATGTACTGAGGAAAACTGCTTTCATAAATTTGTGAGATTTCTGTATTTTTAAAATAAGGTATCATAATGAAATCAGCATAAAACAATGCCTAGCATCGGCACAAAACATAAATCTCAGTATCTCGATATCTCTGTATCACAATCTCTGTACCTCAATATCTCAAATCTCAATGTCTCAATCATAATATCCAGGGTGCCGTCAGTCCAGATCGGCCCTTACCATCCATCTCATGACTACGACGGTATCCTCCGGATATCCGACGTGTCGGGTAATATCACCGGTCGGTCGTGCTCCCCTGCCAGGCTTAACGCTATCTCCTGCGATCTTCTTACCCCGGGGTACCGCACCGGGCCCACCATGTACCCGAAACGGTTCATCCGCCTCCTCGAATCGGGTCTCGAAATCCATCAGCAAAACTCATGGTGGATGACTCATACATCATGGAAAAACCGTATTTATTTAAAAAGAGAGAAAGCAGTTTTTATATGTTTTGCGGTTTTCCTCCAAATCCAGAAAATCTCATAGAAACCCGAATCCAATCATCAATGGCATGCAAAATCATGAATATAAGCATGAGAATCCATGCATGCGGCATATAATGGAAACAGTATGCATGATGTGACAAGCAATAGCTACAATGTCAAGCTGGCATATAAGGCAAATGCACTAATATCATGTCACTACTAGCTAACAAGCTAAATCAGGCAATAATATTCTCTAAGTGTACGTGACATGGTAATTCCCGATGAAGATGTGTGTGCGCTGGTAAATAAATGTACGTGGTACATACGCATCATCGGTAATGGTGCTGGTGTCCTAGCAGCAGGATATCAATAATAGAATATGAATCATAATAGTATGCGATGCAGAGCAACAATAATAATATGCGAGAGCTGAAATACTGAACACCATGATCGCTAAACTGCATCTAATGTCATAAAAGTCATATAGCTACACCACAACAAGGCTGAGCAAAAGCTAACAGTAGGTAAGGGAAACCGCCTAAGCTCTGAGTCAATATATATATATATATATATATATATATATATATATATATAGTCGGTGATCCCGCCTCGAATATATCACATCCGATACCATACCTCTATAATCAGTATTCCCAAGTCCAGAGTGCGGATCAAACATCAAATTACAGCTCGTACGTAAATCCGTCGTACGGCATCCCCAAATCTGGGTACGGGTCAATATCACATTTGTCATATCATTCATCTAGTATTCTCTTTATCAAGATCATCATCTGGGATACTGACCTACGTCTAGTACAATGCTAACATCATCACTATAATCAAGATCTGACTACTGATCGACAGTCTAGTATAAATCGATATTATCATCATATATCATCACAAGAGTATACATCGTCCAAGGCGGCCTATCACAAGTATCCTGTCATATCATATCATATCATATCTCATAACATAATCACATGTCGATCACTTAATATATATGTCACCATTACTATGGCATCATCATCCCCAAAATCCTCTAAAGCATCAAGACGTATCTCAATTATGAATTTTATCATATCACCGACATCATGATCTCATATCAAACCCATCGACTCACATCAATCCCAAGTGTCATCCCCAAATCCGTATGTGAACACATAGTCCCATACCCATGTGACCACATATCTATATAGAATCCCATAACCATATATGAAATAAGGATGTATGCAAGTATGTGTGTATATGTATGTGTAGTGCACCCACTACCTAGGGTTTCGCGATACTAAGTCATCCAACACACTAATGTCTATCCTAAACATCATTATAATCCTAAACAACATATAATAATAATAATAATAGGTGTGAATACGCATCCGTATACATCACCACGGACTGCGGGGGTGCTATACGCCATCCACCAGACTTCTCCCCATAGATATAAATCTACTCACCTTGCTTATGTATGCCGGTGCCGATGTCGCCATTTGCATCTCCAACGCTTCGACGCCACGTGGGGTACCTATAAGGATATCACACGCTAAAACACATGAAAACCATGTCGGAAACCAAATAGTGCACGCTACACCTATAGGTAAAAACCTGTGACCTTGTGTGTAAACGCTGCCAATATCCACTGTCGTTGACGTCCAAATGCCACCCGACAGAAACGAATCATCGAATACCAAAAACCATACGAAAACAAGTCGTAAATCATACGCCAACTCATGAAAAACAACCCAGATTTTACCCTAACTGGAAACAGTCAAAACTAGACATACAGGGGGTAAAGTTTACAAGAAATAGGGCCGTGCACGCAAAACGAGGAGGTTCCCTACTGCTCTGGCCGCAAATTGCGGCCAGAGGGAATATATCTGCGGCCTGGTATGGGAGTTGGGGGCTAGGTCTTTGGGTGCTGGTTCCTGTCTACCTGCATGTCTCACTTCCAAGTCAAAATTAATTTAAGAGGCCCCGGGTTGTAGCAGATTCCAGAAAGGTTACAAAATTGACAAAAACGCTAATTTACACCAAGTCGAACAACTCTGGTATTTGGATGAAATCTAGAATAAATCTTGGTTAAACTGATCTCAAACACACCTAATAAGCTTACCCTAGCAATCAAAACCATTACTTGGCCACATCTCACTCAAAATCACTAAAACTAGCACTAGATCACAATATGAACACTAAATTTCAGTTTTAACAACTATAACTTAACAAGATAGGAGTTGGATTGCAAGATTATACCTCAGGGGGTTCTAGAATGAAGGAGAAAGGAAGGAGGAGGGAGGGGTTGGTGCTGCTGAAAGTCTGGGTTAAAGTGGCTGTTGATGCTGATGCTGTTTTTAACAGCAGTTTGTTGTTGTAGGTTTTGCTGCTGCTGCTAGCAATTCTCTTCTTTTTCTTTCATGTGCTGAGCAATAGCTACTGCTGGCTGTGGTGTTGTGAAGGGTTGTTTGATGTTGGAGTGATGTTGTAGTATTGTGTTTTTTTTGAATGAGGTTGTTGCCAAGGCTGTTGTAGCAGCAGATGTAGGGGGTGTTTGTGGCTGATGTTGATATGGGGACTGAAGTGTTGATATGGGTGTATAGGTGTGAGGCTAGGGTGTTAGGGGCTGGTGGCTGCAGCTGCTGTTGCAGCAGATGATGATGTTAATGATGCTGATGTAACTGCTGTAGCTGTTGTTCTGGTGGCTGAGAATGTGTTGATAGGGGGCTGATGTAGCTGCTCATGTTGATTGAATTGGGGCTGATGTTGTGTAGATGTGAGGGTGTAGGTATGGGGCTATGATGTTAAGGGCTGATGTAGCTGATGTTATGGGCTGCTGATGCAGTTTTGGTGGCTGTTGTTGCTGTTGTTTGGGGCTACAGCTGCTACTGTTGGTAAAAAAGGGGGCTGCAGGGGCTGTTGTTTTGTTTTGGGCTGAGGTTGTGGTGTATGATGGTGTGGGGTGAGTGAGAGATGTGAGTGAGTGAGAGTGAGAGATGTGAGAGGCCAAAACTTTGAAGTGACATAGAGGGTGATGAGTTTTGAAATGAGATGAGGTGACATAACCTAGGAGCCACCTCCCTCTCTATTTTGAAGAAAGCTAGCATGACCACCATCATGGCTCTCTCTCTCTCTCTAGCTACAAGTCAATCCCCACCTAATCCAATCCCTAAACAAGCCAAACCCTTAATTGACCTACTTAATTTAGCCAAAAGGTTCAACCTACCATGGTCATCTAAATATGGTTCAACCCTAAGCCATCATGAGTCCATAACATGAGACAAGTGTGGAAAATGTTATGTGCACATTTTTGCACAAAAAGCCAAAAATCCAATTAGCGATTTTTAATCGCGATTAACACTAAAGTCGCATTTAATTCATCATAAAAACGGTAAAATGGCATATTTCCACAAAATAATCTATTTTAGAATTTCCATAAGTTTTTCCCAAAATTTTCCCCATTTATCGGTATTTAATTATACCGGCTATTAAAACATTCACTAAAAATTAATATTTAATTCTGAAAATTCCTAAAAATAATATTTTATTTTTTTTGAAATGTTACAGTCTTCCCCCTTTAAAGAAATTCGGTCCCCGAATTTAAATTCAAACCTCCAAATCTTAAAAACATTTCAATAAAATGCCCAAGTCAACGGGGCTCCGAAATCATCAATACATAAAAGGCATCATAGCGCAATACATGCGCATGAGCAACGAGCTGATAACTCGAAATCAAACTCCGCCAAGCATTCCGCAATCATCGGAGTCAATGTGAAAACACGAATGCCAATGCTTTGAGCAAATCCCCTTCTTGCAATTCTTGTCGAATGCGTGTTTTCTTTCTGAAGCTCATTTTACTGTTGGTCCCGCTTTGGGCACAGGGCCGCGAGAACCACCAAACAACGGAGTGAGCGCCTAGCGCGAAAGCCTCAGAATTGAGAAATTCTATGGCTCGAATCTTTCCAAGGCAAAGCCGATATGCTATAAATCGGAACTATGCATGTAAATACCAAATCCGTGAATGTAAATATCTGAAGGGAGTACATGCCAAATCCTTTAAAGTCAATGTGCAATGCACATAACACTGCACAGTGGCGGACGTCTCTATAAGAAGATAATCATATATGTATATATCTTTTGCTTAATATGAACGTCCCGCCGTTTTGAAAACAATTTTAGAAGGGTTCCCTGTTTTTAAACGTTTCGTGTCGTATCGGACACACATGTAAATAATGAGACTATAACTCACTTTTAGAAAGCCCTTTGAAATCTATTAGTGCATACAAAATATATCCAGGCACTGTCATCTGACCAGTCCTGCTCAGTACGAAAACACATAGCAAATATCATAAAACGTACTGCTCCATAAGAATCAATCCCAAAAGTGTATATGAAAACCCTGTGCGTCCGGTGCGCACGGAAATAAAAATCCATACATGTGCCAAGCAGGTGTACAAAAACAACATCAAGGTGCAACAGTTGTGCACACAACATCGGTCATAGGCAACATGCGTGCCTGACAGCAAAATCAGGTGCATCTAACATGCACGAAAAATCTCAATTTAGTGCATCTGGTGTGCACCAAATCGCATCTCATAACCTGCTCCCAACATGCGCTAAAAATCCAAATCCGGTGCATCCATCATGCACGAAATCATGAAATCTAATATCAAGCGCCGAACACACGCAAAACCCAATCAAGTGCATAAAGTGCACAAAACGAATATCGAACATAACAATCGAAGTCGAAGTCCAGTGCAACTAAGTGCACAAAATACGAAACACTGCACTGCAAGCATATGTGAACTATACCGAGTGCAAAAACCAAATCGTGTGTGTACATACGCATGAAATCAACTCCACCGTCTAAAACCCATAAAATCACCAACATGTGAAACCTAAGCACGAAAATGATATCAAGTGCAACAACAGTGCAAAAATCGTAAATACTCAATCATCAGAACCAAATCATGCGAATAAATCGCCCAAAACATCGAAATCAAGTATGGAGGAATAGTTCCGCTCGAGCACAACCTCCAAGAATCTATGGCCAACTGTCGTGCTTACTTATAGCATGTCTCGTCGACGATCCTGAACTCTGGGCTGTTGGTGTGCGTAACATGATGACTCCTGGGTCCAAGTCTTCTCGTAATTTATTTCAGAAAGATCCTTATCTTCTCTGTAGATTACCAATTTCACGATCCATCGGCTCATCAGCCCTGCCAGATGTGCTAACGGGGACGATTCCATTATGGCACTTCTCTGGTCATCTCTCGGTCAATCATCGCGACCACTCGTAAAGCAACATGTCACTGGCGTCGGCCTCCGGCCCTCTGAATGCACGTAACACATCTGATCCTGGGTGTAAGTATCATTGCAGCAGTAACCTAGAAGGAATCCTGCTCAAGGTCTTTTCAAGTCTCATCTCTGTCAATTGTCCGGAAGCCATCGTCCTTTACCATATCTGCTTCTTGCTCCGGAACGGCTGCATACTCATCGCGACTCCTTCTGGAAAGTATATCTAGTACTATGCCTCGGCATGCGCATCACATCTCTGATATCGGCGGAGTGGAACGCCATCATATCCAGATCTTATACGCACCTCTTATTCCATTTTTCTCTAATGTCGCCTGCTTCGGACTCGTCTCATCGTGGCTGTATAAACCGAGCTCGGACGGCTATCCTCGTATCTGGAGCCTCCCAAGAAATGCATCTCACCACCTGGTATCCGAATTAAGCCAAGCCATCCGATCGATTCGTCAAAACCGCATAATCCCCCAAGAGCTCAACATCTCGGGTACAGTATAATAGTATCGAGTATATACCACAGCATCGGTGGTCCAGCCGTAAAAGAGCAAACCCAAGCCTCACTAATGGCGCCGCAGAACTGCCGTAAACCCTAAGGTTCAAAGGCTTTCACACGGTCATTAAGTCGAGTTAGGGTTTCATTCTTCTAGAGGGACCATAGAATTGCCTGCATGTCTTTCCGAACACTTTAAACTTAGAATAATAGGTTTCTGACATTCGATCGTCTCTGTCGACTCTCAACGTCTCTGCATAAAGTCGTCTCTAGCTGGAATCAATCTATCTGATGACCTCGCATTGGGGTAGCGAACGAATCACATGTCCTAGCCATTCATCCTTGGTGACTAGTGACCTTCTATCAGCTCTTAGTACAACTCGTACCACAATAGCACCAACATCTGGGGTGATATCTCATCGTTCGCAGCAATAACTGGCTCACTCGTCTACATGCTGAACAGTGCCTCAATCATCTTGAATGAGCAATACATCAACGATCATCAAAATCTGGCTGGCCTCTGTCAGTGGCTCAATCCTCTGGTGCTGATCTGCACGTCCGAGTATTCTCATACAGCGATCCATCCAACGCTCGTGGCACGAAAACATCATAAAAAGACACATCTCCGCAATCATGTGTCGCCGGAATTACGCCCTGGTCAGTCCTCGTTCGTAACGAGCTCATGCTGACCGCAACTCTAGCCGTAGCTCTCCCTGCCCATAATCGTGGCAGCAAAACCATAACTGGTACCGATGAGGCTAGATCAGGAAGGGATATGATATTGAGCAAAGAAATGTATATCCTAAGGCTTCTTAAGTGGAGTGGCGCATCGTAAATATGCCGCGGACATACCCACGGTACGTCACTCTACTTTAGTCACCTATTCCATCAACCAAGAGTCATCCTATGCTCCGAAGGTAAAACCTAACGCTCTGATACCAACTTTGTCACGACCCGAAAGTACGGAATATGACCGGCACTTAGACTACGAACGTCTCAAGGCGTACGTAATCGAAGTAAGCCGCAACCCAGAAATCCAAACCAAGAAAAGTAGTAGAGAGTAGGAAGAACCATATCAAATCAACCTGTAAGCAACAATATACAACGCCTAAAGGCGAGGATCACAACAGAAAGAAACTCAACCAGCAAGAAACCCATGGAAATATAAGGCGCGACTCTAAGGTCGAAAGAATAAACATCACTGGTCTCTATCTCAAATAAGTAAAAGTTTGGTTGATGGAAATTCTAGATACAACTGATATATAATATACAATATAAAATGATGGGTACGAAACAATAAACCCACCTACTAGCAAGTCACCAGAAAGGAACAGTGCCCGTAGAGCCGTAATAAAACCTGTATGGCAAACCTGTAAGAAACTGGGGCACAACGGGGGTAGGTTGCCAACTCGTGAGTAGAAAAAGATCTACGAACAGAAAATCGCATGTATGCCGCAATCCTAGGTCATACGATCATAATATATAATCCTCAAATATATAGCCAGCAATCTATAACCATGGCTAGGGTAAATATCTAACCCAAGTGATCCCATGTACCCGTGTCAGTGCATCAGGTGGCAATGTATCATATGAATGATGTATGAATGTATGAAACAGAATGCATGTACTGAGGAAAACTGCTTTCATAAATATGTGAGATTTCTGTATTTTTAAAATGAGGTGTCATAATGAAATCAGCATAAAACAGTGCCTAGCATCGGCACAAAACATAAATCTCAGTATCTCGATATCTCTGTATCACAATCTCTGTACCTCAATATCCCAAATCTCAATGTCTCAATCATAATATCCAGGGCGCCGTCAGTCTAGATCGGCCCCTACCATCCATCTCATCACTACGACGGTATCCTCCGGATATCCGACGTGTCGGGTAATATCACCGGTCGGTCGTGCTCCCCTGCCAGTCTCAACGCCATCTCCTGCGATCTTCTTGCCCCGGGGTACCACACCGGGCCCACCATGTACCCGAAACGGTTCATCCGCCTCCTCGAATCGGGTCTCGAAATCCATCAGCAAAACTCATGGTGGACGACTCATACATCATGGAAAAACCGCATTTATTTAAAAAGAGAGAAAGCAGTTTTTATATGTTTTGCGGTTTTCATCCAAATCCAGAAAATCTTATGGAAACCCGAATCCAATCATCAATAGCATGCAAAATCATGAATATAAGCATGAGAATCCATGAATGCGGCATATAATGGAAACAGTATGCATGATGTGACAAGCAATAGCTATAATGTCAAGCTGGCATATAAGGCAAATGCACTAATATCATGTCACTACTAGCTAACAAGCTAAATCAGGCAATAATATTCTCTAAGTGTACGTGACATGGCAATTACCGATGAAGATGTGTGTGCGCTGGCAAATAAGTGTATGTGGTATATACGCATCATCGGTAATGGTGTTGGTGTCCTAGCAGCAGGATATCAATAATAGAATATGAATCACAATAGTATGCGATGCAGAGCAACAATAATAATATGCGGGAGCTGAAATACTGAACACCATGATCGCTAAACTGCATCTAATGTTATAAAAGTCATATAGCTACACTACTACAAGGCTGAGCAAAAGCTAACAGTAGGTAAGGGAAACCGCCTAACCTCTGAGTCGATATATATATATATATATATATATATATATATATATATATATATATATATATATATATATATATATAGTCGGTGATCCTGCCTCAAATATATCATATCCGATACCATACCTCTATAATCAGTTATTCCCAAGTCTAGAGTGCGGATCAAACATCAAATTATAGCTCGTACGTAAATCCGTCATACGGCATCCCCAAATCTGGGTACGGGTCAATATCACATTTGTCATATCATTCATCTAGTATTCTCTTTATCAAGATCATCATCTGGGGTACTGACACATGTCTAGTACAATGCTAACATCATCACTATAATCAAGATCTGACTACTGATCGACGGTCTAGTATAAATCGATATTATCATCATATATCATCATAAGAGTATACATCGCCCAAGGCGGCCTATCACAAGTATCATGTCATATCATATCATATCATATCTCATAACATAATCACATGTCGATCACTTAATATATATGTCACCATTACTATGGCATCATCATCCCCAAAATCCTCTAAAGCATCAAGACGTATCTCAATTATGAATTTTATCATATCACCGACATCATGATCTCATATCAAACCCATCGACTCACATCAATCCTAAGTATCATCCCCAAATCCGTATCTAAACACATAGTCCCATACCCATGTGACCACATATCTATATAGAATCCCGTAACCATATATGAAATAAGGATGTATGCAAGTATGTGTGTATATGTATGTGTAGTGCACCCACTACCTAGGGTTTCGCGATACTAAGTCATCCAACACACTAATGTCTATCCTAAACATCATTATAATCCCAAACAACATATAATAATAATAGGTGTGTATACGCATCCGTATACATCACCACGGACTGCGGGGGTGCTATACGCCATCCACCCGACTTCTCCCCGTAGATATAAATCTACTCACCTTGCTTATGTGTGCCGGTGCCGATGTCGCCATTTGCATCTCCAACGCTTCAACGCCACGTGGGGTACCTACAAGGATATCACACGCTAAAACACATGAAAACCTTGTCGGAAACCAAATAGTGCACGCTACGCCCATAGGTAAAAACCTGTGACCTTGTGTGCAAACACTGCCAATATCCACTGTCGTTGACGTCCAAACGCCACCCGACAGAAATGAATCATCGAATACCAAAAACCATACGAAAACAAGTCGTAAATCATACGCCAACTCATGAAATGTTAGTTATATGTATGCCCTAGAGGCCATTACTGTACATAGGATGTATATTGTAGTGGATACTGGGACATATATAGGGAGGACTTTCTTGCTCGACATGATAGTATGCTGTCTGGTTACTCTTTACCTTAACGTGTACTCAGATTGTCTCTCTATTACATGTTGGTAAAGCCCTTAGGATGTGTACTTGACTACCTGGACTATGATGCGGATCATACCAGTGGGGACATGGTAGTCCATAAGTACATCCTTCAAAGTCCCTAGTCGTGGGTGTATCGAGATGGGGCATCGATATACCAGAGTAGACTAGCGTGTACCTTCTCGACCCATACAGATGGGCGATGGATGATCCCATATCCATTGGTGTTTGACATCGGAGATGATATACGGGTGCTCAGTAGAGACTGGGTACACTGGACGGACTCGCCGAGAACTCCCAGATGGTATTATACCTC
Organism: Agapanthus africanus; assembly: GCA_030015575.1. NCBI lineage: Eukaryota > Viridiplantae > Streptophyta > Magnoliopsida > Asparagales > Amaryllidaceae > Agapanthus > Agapanthus africanus. The sequence goes on from JASDDO010000008.1 coordinate 101,246,792, forward strand.
ACGTCAGATGGCAGTTCTCTGGTGACACTGGTACAGAGTAGTCTGTTGACCCGAGATCGTCATAGAGTCTTGTGTGGTTCCCACTGTGCTTTGATTTCCATCTTACCACGTCCAAGAGGGCGTGCAAAACGGTGGTTTTTGGGTACAGTCCCGAGTCACATGAAGGCAATGAGCGATAGGAGGGGATTCGTCTCTCCCGGTATAGGGGGTAGATGTTGCGCTGTGTTCGATTGGCTATAACAGGAAACCCCTGGCCAGGGTTGCTGAGATTTACTGGTATGTGTTACCAGTAGTTTCTCGAATTGTTATAGACCTCATATCGACACGACTTATCGAGCTATTGGGGTCTGACGTTTACCACCCCTAGGCGAGATATACGACATATCAGACGATCAGACCGGACTGTACGGTAGTGTTACTGGTTGGATTCACAGGAGTGTGAGCGGGCTTGCTCGTCGATCTTCTGATCGCTCAATACCCGGGTGGCCGTTACGTTTAGCAGACCGCTTGCAGCTTGTGGGTGTTTGATATGATCATCACCTGCTGCCGGCGTATTGACGAGTCTTTAGAGTCCTACACAGAGGTTTCCTGGCTCAAGCGAAACGAAATAGGAGCGCATATGAGATATGTGCGGGACCGAGAATAATACGAGTATGTGATACTGTATTCGATTCTCGCGATGTGACATTGATCGGTTATATGCGATATAGCCGGGTTATCGGATCAAGTGTTGATTCGATAAGATGTTACTAATGATACCAGTCGGTTATGTGCGTCATGACCGGATCGTTAAATCAAGTGTTGATTTAATGATTTAATGCATAATTATATATTTGATATATTACTTTGCATTAACTAGTATCGGTTCACTTTAAATGGATTTTCTCGCTCGGATGTGCGCATTGCATATGCGATATGATTTTGTGCACTTGTTTGTATCATATTTGATGATGCATGCAAATTAGGTTTTGTGTAAAGAATTAAACCTTGGTTAAAGAAATGGTTAGGGTTTTTATTTGATTATTCATTTATTCATTTGTTTTTATTTTTGGAAAATAAATTGCATGGTGGCTTTCTTTTGTTTTCTTTCATGAAGCTTCATGAACTTTTGACTTAGTCAACATTTTGTCTCATGCTTAACCCTAACCAATTCAATTAACTCAAGTTAATTCTCTACACCTAACCATGGTGAGAATTATGATAAGAATGGATTTTTATTTATTCTTTAATAGACTTATCATAATATCCATCTTCTTCTTCTTCTTCATCACTTGAAGAAACCTCTACTTCATCAATGGTGATTGATGAAGATGAGTGAGAAATCCAATTCTAAAGTCTACCCACTTCCTATTTCTTCATCCTCTACCTCTTGCCAAGTAGTAGAGTGTGTTTCCTTCACAAGCTTTCAAGACTTGGTGAAGGTGGAGCTCGATCTAGTGATGCTTCGACGTAGATCATCTTCGGCACGTCGTCGACGACCTAGCCCGTCCATTCTCCGATGAAGCCGACGCTAGAGCCCGGATTTGATTTGGACAGCGGAGAGGACCTCATCTCGGAGCTATGGAGGTGGAGCACCGGATCTACAAAGGTTGTATTTCCGTATGCTTATAGTTAACTGTTAACTAGATTGTTTTTCGCCTAAACTTCTAGCCGACGATCCGTAGTCGGGTCTCTCGGCACCGTTAAAATTTTAATTTGGCATGTTCGATGCCTAGTGAGACCTCTATATGGTGCCTAGGAACCCTACAGTGGTATCAGAGCCTAGCTAGAGCCTTAGACGAAGCGTAGACGGAATTTGAAGTCCGACCGAATCAAAACCCGAACCCAAAATAGCTCTCTGGACTTTTTCCAAATTCTGGGTTTTTTCCAAATTAAAAGTGCTTAAAAAATTCAGCAGGGTATTGTATGAATTACCATGAAAAACGAGCCACTAATTCCCCAGGTTGACCGCGGAACCGCGGCGTTGACCCCCCTTTAGCGGCGGTTCCGCGGCGCATTGAAGGCATTAGCGACGGTTCTTTGCACAGTAATTCATACCTCTGTTGTTTGTATTTTCTGGGCATTTTTAATACTGTTTCAAGAGTTGAATTTTCTGGAGTTGTTTTGGGGATTCGGTGTTTCGATCGGGGTATCAAATTTTGTCTTTTTGGCTTTTCGGATAAATTTTAGAATATGTTAAAAAGTTCGACCGGATATAAATACCCAATTTTTCCCCTGTCGGGAAATTTCCGAGTGTTGGATTTTTCCGAAGTTTAACGACGTTCTAAGTAGTGCAAGTAACGCGATGGACCCTCTAGAAGACAACAAACCTTAACTCAATTATGTGACCGTCTTGAACTGCCCTTTGAACCTTCGGGTTTGGGGCAGTACGGCGTGCCACATGTGAGGCGTTGGCTTGACCCTTCTACGGCTGGACCGTTGGTACTGAGGCACGAACTGAATGTTGTTAGACTTGTTTCATGTGTTGATCTGTATTGGGAAAACTTGGGTGTTTGATTATTCGATCGGAAAGTTTAACATTTTCTATTTATCCGGAATGTGATACAATAATTGGAATTCACAATAAGTTATGGGATAACTGAATGAATATTATAAACATAGCAGTTTAGTCTCACTTGATCGATTGCCACAGAATTTTGATGTGATCAAAAGTCTGTCGCAATCACGTAGCGTACGCGGATACTCGCCGGACAAACTTAATAGACAGCTACACCCCATAGCCCCGACCAAGTGACTGTAGGAGAACCCCGTCGCCGAAAGCATCCGTTCGGGTACTCGCGGTAGCGGTGTTCCGCCTTGGTGCACTTCGTCGACGGTATCGGGGGTGCGGCCGCCTACTGAAGTTTGCGACGAGCATTCGATCAGGATGTCGGGAATCTTGTTGAATTGCCCAACTTGATATTGAAAAGTGTTTTCGATAATGAGACTAAAATGCGGGGTTTATAACTGTTAGGCATGTGATGTCTAAGTAATTCATTTGATTAGGCATGCGATGTCTATGCAGATTGCGAATTCCAACTGTTGTAGTTTTACACTTTCTTTTCTGTGACCGTAAGTGTAATATGTGATATCGCCGGTTTCGTTGCTATATGTCAACGACAATTGGGATGCGCATATTTACTTACGTTGATGACATGTGATGTTATGTGTTGCTGGATATGTTATATTGGATCGTCGTGTTTGAATAGCCGGGGGTTTTTATGTGAGATGAGTGTTTTTCATTTTCATTCATGTAAAAACTTGTATGTAATATTCTTTTATTGGGGCACTTCCACGTAGCGGAAGTTGTCACCTTTTGTATATTATTTACTTTTCCGCACTAGGATAGACCCAAGGAGGAGGGCACAAGTAACCGGGTTCTGGAGTCCAGTGGGAGACCAACTCGAGGTGTCGAGTCCGGGTCTCCTAACTCCAGAATTGGTAGGGTTGCTTGCCGCTCTCGTAGGGGTCTAGGGGTGTGGGTTTGGCTATTCATCGCTACCGTGGAATCCGTGTTTTATACTGGCTCGTATTGAAAACACGGACGTCCTAGTATATCCAATATTTCATATGATTCTTCTGCTGCGATATCTGTGATGTGATCATGTGATGTTCTGTGATAGATACAGTATATAGTATATATGATATATTATATAGCCGTTACTTATGTTTTACACCCGCGCTAGCCCTGCCCCGCACTTGCGGTGGCTTAACAAGTGATATTGACATAATCAAGGATAAGTACGACGGAGTAGTGGCAAATGTCAGAACTTGCGGTGGCTTAACAAGTGATTTTCCGATTACTATTGGTTTACATCAAGGATCTGCATTAAGTCCTTTCCTGTTTACCATCGTGATGGATGAGCTTACTAGAACTATCCAAGATGAAGTCCCTTGGTGCATGCTATTCGCTGATGATATTGTTCTAGTAAATGAGACGAAAGCAGGGGTTAATGCCAAATTGGAATTATGGAGACAAACATTGGAATCTCGGGGATTCAGATTGAGCAGGTCCAAGACAGCATATATGCACTGCAAATTTAGTAGCCAGAGAAATCAAAACCATATTGGTATAACATTGGAAGGGCAAGAGATATCACCGAGCGACCAGTTTAGATATCTAGGTTCCATCATCCAAAGGAATGGGGAGATCGATAGTAATGTTAATCAAAGGATCCAAGCTGGTTGATTGAAATGGAGGAGTGCAACAGGGATTTTGTGTGATCGTAACTTTCCGTTAAAATTGAAAGGGAAGTTTTATCGGAGCGCTATTCGGCCTGCCTTATTATATGGTACAGAATGCTGGGCTCCTAAGAAGTATCATACACAGAAGATGCACGTAGCGGAGATGCGCATGCTTCGTTGGATGTGCGGTAACACTAGAAAAGACAAGGTACGAAATGAGGATATCCGTGCAAAAGTTGGTGTAGCACCCGTGGAGGAGAAGATGCGGGAAAACCGGCTTAGATGGTTTGGTCATGTGCGACGCAGACCTATGGAAGCACCGGTTCGACGAATAGATACTCTCGATATGGGTAATGGCAAAAGGGCAAAAGGGAGACCGAAGAAAACATGGATAGAGGTGATACGAAATGATATGGTTGCCAAAGGACTCAATGAAAGTATATTGTTCGATAGAAGTGAGTGGAGACAAAGGATTCATGTGTTGGACCCGGCGTGATTCTCATGTTGGTTCATGTAGCCTACCCCTTATGCTTGGGATAAAAGGCTCAGTTGTTGTTGTTGTTGTTGCTAGCCCTGCCCCGCACTGCCGTTAGTTACCTAACCTAACGGTGCACGAGGGGACATCGAGGCGAATGCGGATGGCATAAGTGTACGTCGTATTTATCTGTGATGTTTAGGTATTTATATGATGGGACTTCATTAATGAGATTAATGAAATTAAAAGAAACCTAAGATGTTGTAGAATCGAATTTCAAAATAAAACAGGTAGCTACAGTTCTTGCTTTGCACAGCGGTATATGTGATATATCCTGCACCTTATTCGATAAGGAAAGGACCGAGATCCCTTCACCGGGAGTGACTCCTTTAGCAATAACTGGCAGATGCTACACACACGGTTTGTCTTTTGATTGCTTTTAAGTGTTTTTGCTTTGCACAGTGATATATATGATATATCCCGCACCTCATTCGACGAGGAAAGGACCGACGATCCCTTCACCGGGAGTGACTCCTTTAGCAAAACTAGAAAAGCCTCAAAAACACTCCATTTCAAAATTCATTCGATCCTACAACGATATCAAGTTCATTACGCAATAGGTTTTCAGAAAAACCTGTCGTAGCCCTCCGTCATTTCAGATAAATCCTGTTTAGTATTCGTGCTGCGCTTGTTGACCTTGTCAAGGCGCAGTGTGCGGTAGCTAACCAGTATTTATCTGCTTATGCATATGATGCAGATTGGGTTAGGGTAGTCGTGCGGCCTTGTTGACCTTGTCAAGGGTCGTGCGGGTGGGTTTGATTCAATCAAGAAATGACGGGTTGAACTTGACTTGCGGTCTATGGTTTGTTGACCTTGTCAATGTCATAGATCGTTCGGGGCAAAGTATTATCGGGAATTTCAAGTGTTGAAATTTGCAATGAGATTGCATACCTTCTATGAGATAGTTGGATCCCGATACCCGCTGCGAGTAAGAGTTACTCCTAGAAGAGTTTTATACATTACAATTAGCCGATCAAGTAGGTGTCTAGAAAGGTGTTAACGGGGTTACGCCTCTGGGAAAACGAGGTTTACATTAATTAGGTTCGTGCGAAAGCACGGGGGACCTCCCTCAAAATACCGACACTGGCCTGGCTGAAAGATTGGCGAACTTGTAGTGTGTAATTAATCCCGGCTAGTCTTTCCTTTTAGGGTTTGAAGGAAGATTTGATAAAAAGCAGTGGGAGCCATCCTGATTAGATAAAATAATAACCAATCTATTCTTGACAGAGCGCATGCTGAGTGATTTCTTCTCTCTCTCTCCTGGTAGCGACCATATCACGCCTTAATCAAGATAATAAAACAGATTATTAACCGAACCCGCTTGTTATACTGAGCTAGGGAACGTTGGTCCCGCTCCCACTTATAAATGTTATAAGAAAGAGCAGGAAATTAGGGAATACCATATTTCCCGTGCCGCCCAAACGAAGAGAGTGCATGCTGATGCATCATCTTCGGGTGTGTTCATTATACAGAACTGTTTTCTCAGTATCCTCCGCATCCTGGGTATATGATACCGGATCAGGATCCCAGATATGTAATCTGTTACATAGGGCTACAAAAGGGTAGAAAAACTGAGAACGGGTGATAAGTTTCATGAGACAGAAAACGGGGCAAGTGTTGCAGCCAGGTCTGTTGGTCACTGTCACCCTGTATTACCTGAATACATTGATTCTGAACGAATGTTATTAGATACCGAACCTGATATACAAAATCATATCTGTCTCTTTATTAGTAAAGAAACGATAAAATTTTGTATTGTTGGATAATGTTTTGAACATTTCCTATATCAAAAGTTGATTGGTTCAGGCACGTTATCTAAAAGCATTAATGTTCTAAATCAAACTACAGTTCTTCATATAAAGAACACACACAAGAGGAAGAGTTCAGATATGAACGAATACTTCTTGAGGTATTGTAGACTAGGTCAGATCAATATGACCCGACTAGCTAGAGTTACATAAAGATGCATATTTAAATTAGTTTGAATTTACATCTTGTGCAACTCGCCAGTCATGTCACAAAGATAAAATGACCATAGCTCTGTTTACTGGAAACAGAGAAAGAGTTATTGAACTCTTGGGACTGATACATGATGATGTATGCAAGGTCTCCTGTCTACACATGCCAGGACTGGTTCTTTATACTTCATTACATTCTCTGATGATCCTTCGAGATTCAGACCTATGTTCCTGTTGAAACACAAGTCCGAACCTTTTGAGATATTCACAGAATATAAGATAGAAGTAGAGAACCAAAATATGGGTATAAGTATTATGTCCTTTGATGAGATCAAGGAGGAGAATACTTGTGCATAGAATTTCTGGACTATTCTAAAGGAGAATGAGATTCTCTCTCAGTATTACTCCTCCGTATGCACCATAGCACGTTGGTATATCGGGACGGAGCAATCACACCCTATATGATAAGGTGTGCTCTATGATGAGTACTACTGAGTTACCTATTTCCTTTTGGGAGTTATGCACTTGAGAAGATGCATACCTATTGAATAGGGTTCGAATCAAATCAGTTGCCTACCACTCCATATGAGGTATGGGAAGAGCCCATGTCTTAAGTCAGTTAAGATTTGGGGTTGTCCAGCCTATGTCTAAAAGCAAAATCTGGACAAGCTCGAGGCAAAGTCTGTTATGTAGAACTGGAAAGGTTCCAGCTATACAAACTACAGCAGATGATTTGATAGAACCAAAGGATTCAGTAGATACCAACGAACCTCAGCCTCTCCGCCGATCTAGTAGGGTTCCTCACCCACCTGAGAGATACTTCTGTTTCTCTATGACAGTGGGAGCGAGGATTGCATCATGAGATGATGACTCAACTAGCTTCGAGCTGGCCATCAGGAGTAAGACTCTGTAAGAATGGCTGGATGCTTAGTGATCTGAGATGGAATCCATGTACACCAACAAAGTATGGACTTTGGTTGCTATATCTGAAGGGTTAAATCCCCATCAGGAGCAAGTATATCTTAAGAAGATTACTTGGTGTAAATGGAAAAGTTGAGACTTTCAAAGCTAGACTTGTTAAAGGTTTTCGTCATTGACCAGGCATGGATAATGATGAAACCTTTTCTAAGGAGCTATGCTTAAGTCCATCCAGATCCTACTTGCCACGGCTACATACCATGACTACGATATCTGGTGGTTGGGTGTCATGACTGCTTTTCTAAATGATGTTTTAGAAGAGTGAGTCTATAAGTACACAGCCAGAGGGCTTCGTAAACAGTGGGAGCAGCGGAAACGTGTGCAAGATGTTTTATCTGATAAAGCAGGCATCGCAGAGTTGGAACGTCTGTTTTGATGTGTTTGTCAAAGAGTTTGACATCATCAAAATGGTAGATGAACCTTGTATAAACAAAAAGGTAGTAGGGAGTATGGTGGTGATCCTCGTAGAGTACGTGGATGACATACTCTTGATAAGAAAGGAGTTTCTTATGCTACGCTCGATCAATCTCCGTTTATCACAAAGATTCTCCGTATAGGATCAAAGTGATACCTACTAAATCCTGGATTTTAGATCTATGAGATAGATCTAATTGGATGTTAGGATACTCACTAGTAGTAGTGAGATGGTATCAATCGATCCTGGGGAGAATCACTGGAAGTGTTCCAGAGTGATAAAGACGACTGAATGTCAGTCGCAGGCATTGTCTTTACCCTCAGTAAAGGGACGGTATGTTGGAAGAGTTCCAAGATAGATACCGTGACATACTAGACGATAAAGGATGGATACATCGCTACTTATGATGCTACCAAAGAGGCTGTTTGGATGTATAAAGGTTCATGAGATGAACTATGTTCCTACCATTGTGAGACAATGGAGTTGTGGCTTATGCCAAGGAACGCCGGTCCCATCAGTGATCCAGACTTATTCTAAGGCAGTATCACCTGATCATGGAGATGGTTGATCTCCAGGGTGATCGACGCAAGGAGAGCAGACTTAGAGGATAACGCAGCGGATCCACTCACGAAGGCCTATTCCCAGAGAGAGACTTTTAGGGGATGGTTGAGTATGAGATACTACAACCACTGCTACAGATAGCCCTAGTGCAAGTGGGAGATTGTTAGTTATATGTATGCCCTAGAGGCCATTACTGTACATAGGATGTATATTGTAGTGGATACTGGGACATATATAGGGAGGACTTTCTTGCTCGACATGATAGTATGCTGTCTGGTTACTCTTTACCTTAACGTGTACTCAGATTGTCTCTCTATTACATGTTGGTAAAGCCCTTAGGATGTGTACTTGACTACCTGGACTATGATGCGGATCATACCAGTGGGGACATGGTAGTCCATAAGTACATCCTTCAAAGTCCCTAGTCGTGGGTGTATCGAGATGGGGCATCGATATACCAGAGTAGACTAGCGTGTACCTTCTCGACCCATACAGATGGGCGATGGATGATCCCATATCCATTGGTGTTTGACATCGAAGATGATATACGGGTGCTCAGTAGAGACTGGGTACACTGGACGGACTCGCCGAGAACTCCCAGATGGTATTATACCTCACGTCAGATGGCAGTTCTCTGGTGACACTGGTACAGAGTAGTCTGTTGACCCGAGATCGTCATAGAGTCTTGTGTGGTTCCCACTGTGCTTTGATTTCCATCTTACCACGTCCAAGAGGGCGTGCAAAACGGTGGTTTTTGGGTACAGTCCCGAGTCACATGAAGGCAATGAGCGATAGGAGGGGATTCGTCTCTCCCGGTATAGGGGGTAGATGTTGCGCTGTGTTCGATTGGCTATAACAGGAAATCCCTGGCCAGGGTTGCTGAGATTTACTGGTAAGTGTTACCAGTAGTTTCTCGAATTGTTATAGACCTCATATCGACACGACTTATCGAGCTATTAGGGTCTGACGTTTACCACCCCTAGGCGAGATATGCGACATATCAGAAGATCAGACCGGACTGTACGGTAGTGTTACTGGTTGGATTCACAGGAGTGTGAGCGGTCTTGCTCGTCGATCTTCTGATCGCTCAATACCCGGGTGGCCGTTATGTTTAGCAGACCGCTTGCGGCTTGTGGGTGTTTGATATGATCATCACCTGCTGCCGACGTATTGACGAGTCTTTAGAGTCCTACACAGAGGTTTCCTGGCTCAAGCGAAACGAAATAGGAGCGCATATGAGATATGTGCAGGACCGAGAATAATACGAGTATGTGATACTGTATTCGATTCTCGCGATGTGACATTGATCGGTTATATGCGATATAGCCGGGTTATCGGATCAAGTGTTGATTCGATAAGATGTTACTAATGATACCAGTCGGTTATGTGCGTCATGACCGGATCATTAAATCAAGTGTTCATTTAATGATTTAATGCATAATTATATATTTGATATATTACTTTGCATTAACTAGTATCGGTTCACTTTAAATGGATTTTCTCGCTCGGATGTGCGCATTGCATATGCGATATGATTTTGTGCACTTGTTTGTATCATATTTGATGATGCATGCAAATTAGGGTTTGTGTAAAGAATTAAACCTTGGTTAAAGAAATGGTTAGGGTTTTTATTTGATTATTCATTTATTCATTTGTTTTTATTTTTGGAAAATAAATTGCATGGTGGCTTTCTTTTGTTTTCTTTCATGAAGCTTCATGAACTTTTGACTTAGTCAACATTTTGTCTCATGCTTAACCCTAACCAATTCAATTAACTCAAGTTAATTCTCTACACCTAACCATGGTGAGAATTATGATAAGAATGGATTTTTATTTATTCTTTAATAGACTTATCATAATATTCATCTTCTTCTTCTTCTTCATCACTTGAAGAAACCTCCACTTCATCAATGGTGATTGATGAAGATGAGTGAGAAATCCAATTCTAAAGTCTACCCACTTCCTATTTCTTCATCCTCTACCTCTTGCCAAGTAGTAGAGTGTGTTTCCTTCACAAGCTTTCAAGACTTGGTGAAGGTGGAGCTCGATCTAGTGATGCTTCGACGTAGATCATCTTCGGCACGTCGTCGACGACCTAGCCCGTCCATTCTCCGATGAAGCCGACGCTAGAGCCCGGATTTGATTTGGACAGCGGAGAGGACCTCATCTCGGAGCTATGGAGGTGGAGCACCGGATCTACAAAGGTTGTATTTCCGTATTCTCATAGTTAACTGTTAACTAGATTGTTTTTCGCCTAAACTTCTAGCCGACGATCCGTAGTCGGGTCTCTCGGCACCGTTAAAATTTTAATTTGGCATGTTCGATGCCTAGTGAGACATCTATATGGTGCCTAGGAACCCTACATGAAAAACAACCCAGATTTTACCCTAACTGGAAACAGTCAAAACTAGACATATGGGGGGGTCAAGTTTACATGAAAAAAGGCTGTGCACGCAAAACGAGGAGGTTCCCTACTGGTCTGACCGCAAATTGCGGCCAGAGGGAATATATCTGCGGCCTGGTATGGGAGTTGGGGGCTAGGTCTTTGGGTGCTGGTTCCTGTCTACTTGCATGTCTCACTGCCAAGTCAAAATTATTTTAGGAGGCCCCGGGTTGTAGCAGATTCCAGAAAGGTTACAAAATCGACAAAAACGCTAATTTACACCAAGTCGAACAACTCTGGTATTTGGGTGAAATCTGGAATAAATCTTGGTTAAACTGGTCTCAAACACACCTAATAAGGTTACCTTAGCAATCAAAACCATTACTTGGCCACATCTCACTCAAAATCACTAAAACTAGCACTAGATCACAATATGAATACTAAATTTCAGTTTTAACAACTATAACTTAACAAGATAGGAGTTGGGTTGCAAGATTATACCTCAAGGGGTTCTAGAATGAAGGAGAAAGGAAGGAGGAGGGAGGGGTTGGTGCTGCTGAAGGTCTGGGCTAAAGTGGCTGTTGATGCTGATGCTGTTTTTAACAGCAGTTTGTTGTTGTAGGTTTTGCTGCTGCTGCTAGCAATTCTCTTCTTTTTCTTTCATGTGCTGAGCAACAGCTACTGCTGGCTGTGGTGTTGTGAAGGGTTGTTTGATGTTGGAGTGATGTTGTAGTATTGTGTTTTTTTTAATGAGGTTGTTGCCAAGGCTGTTGTAGCAGTAGATGTAGGGGGTATTTGTGGCTGATGTTGTTGATATGGGGGCTGAAGTGTTGATATGGGTGTATAGGTGTGGGGCTAGGGTGTTAGGGGCTGGTGGCTGCTGCTGCTGTTGCAGCAGATGATGATGTTGCTGATGCTGATGTAACTGCTGTAGCTGTTGTTCTGGTGGCTGAGAATGTGTTGATAGGGGGGCTGATGTAGCTACTCATGTTGATTGAATTGGGGCTGATGTTGTGTAGATGTGAGGGTGTAGGTATGGGGCTATGATGTTAGGGGCTGATGTAGCTGATGTTATGGGCTGCTGATGCAGTTTTGGTGGCTGTTGTTGCTGTTGTTTGGGGCAACAGCTGCTGCTGTTGGTAAAAAAGGGGGTTGTTGGGGCTGTTGTTTTGTTTTGGGCTGAGCTTGTGGTGTATGATGGTGTGGGGTGAGTGAGAGATGTGAGTGAGTGAGAGGGAGAGATGTGAGAGGCCAAAACTTTGAAGTGACATGGAGGGTGATGAGTTTTGAAATGAGATGAGGTGACATAACCTAAGAGCCACCTCCCTCTCTCTCTTGAAGAAAGCTAGCATGACCACCATCATGGCGCTCTCTCTCTCTCTCTAGCCACAAGTCAATCCCCACCTAATCCAATCCCTAAACAAGCCAAACCCTTAATTGACCTACTTAATTTAGCCAAAAGGTTCAACCTACCATGGTCATCTAAACATGGGTCAACCCTAAGCCATCATGAGTCCATAACATGAGACAAGTGTGGAAAATGTTATGTGCACATTTTTGCACAAAAAGCCAAAAATCCAATTAGCGATTTTTAATCGCGATTAACACTAAAGTCGCATTTAATTCATCATAAAAACGGTAAAATGGTATATTTCCACAAAATAACCTATTTTAGAATTTCCATAAGTTTTTCCAAAATTTTCCCCATTTATCGGTACTTAATTATACCGACTATTAAAACAATCACTAAAAATTAATATTAAATTCTGAAAATTCCCAAAAATAATATTTTATTTTTTTTGAAATGTTACAGGTACGCCTTAGCGCCTCAACAGGCTTTTTAATCCTTCTGTGTAGTATCTGGGCAGACGGATGGGCTGGAGCCTGTCAAGTGTAGAATCGGCACCGTGCCAAATTTCCTTCTTCACTTTGGTTTCCGTGGATTGATAAAAGAGGATCGCCTTTTCATCTTTTCGCCTGGGAGGGACGTAGAATGTCAGCGGTTCCTATACACTATAGGTATCAAGTGCGTCGAGCTCTTTATAATGCTCTTGCGGAACCATGGCGATCTGCAAACTCCGATCATCGCCAGCGAAGGCTTGTATTGATGGCCGAACAGAAAATACGGCATTGATCTCATCTTCCGAGTCGCTGCCGAAGACCAGAATAGGGGTGGACGGTCCCGTCTTGTTGCATTGGGGTGGCCATGAATAAAGTATTTCTTGTCCTCCTCGGTATCACTCCCGAAGACCGGAATACTGGTAATAGATTTGTTCTTCGGTTTGTGGCATCTTTTCATGTCTTTGAAATCTAGTAAGAAGTATTTTGTATCTTCGTACTTTCGGACTTCATTTACGGAGAATGGGTCCAATTCCCCTGTCACGGTATACTCGAGACCATCCTTGAAATACTTCATATACTGATGTTGTGCAGAAGGGATGATGTTGTACTCGTGTAACCAAGGCCTACCGAGCAAAACATTGTAACATGTCTTGGCGTCAATGACGTGAAATTTGATGTTCGTGACGAGCAGCCCAAAACGCAACGTCAGTATCACAGATCCGAGCATCCGTGATGACTGGGAGTCAAACCCGGAGATGGTGATTTTATCACGAGTGAGATACTGAACACTCATGCAGATTTCCTTCAACACTCTTACATTGTGGAGGTTGACGAGGGACCCATTGTCAACCGGGATTTTTCTTATCTTGATATCATGACAGTATCCGGAGACATAAAGGGTACGGTTATGCTCGCACATCCCGAGGAGGAGATCTTCATCGCCGAAGGTGATATCGGCCGTGTGTACTTCTTCCAGCTCGTCCTTCATCTTTTCTTCGACAGGTAAAGATTGGAACTGCTCGGGCTCTTGTAGTGCCTTGATCAAAGAATCTCTCACCTCCTTAGATAGCAGAAGGGCATCGAGAATTCTTAGTTGCGATGGTATCTTCCTCAGGTGTGCCAAAACGTTGTAATCCACCTTGTTTTTCTTAGGGGGGTCCTTGGCTGCCAGCTCTTCGGCGACTCGATCATCGAGGGCGATATCTTCAGGGATCTTTTCTTTTCCTTTATCCTTTTTGTTCAATCCCTTGTTTGCGGGTCCGAGATTCTTTTCAAGTAGCGTGCAATTGCGCAGCTGAATGTTCTCGCAGTTTTTCATCTCTTCCTTTTTTCCTAAGGTGGATTCTTTGAAGAAAGGGTCGAGAGCTATTTCTTCTTTCGAATCACTCCCGAAGGTGAGAACTTGCGATCCCTTGCTATCAACCATGTGACAGTTGCCGGCAGCTCTTCCACGTTCGTCCGTCGCATTTTTCCGCTGTCGATGAGCTTCACGCTTCATCCTCTTGAAGTGCTGCCTGTGAGCGACATACCCTTGCCACCAATTTTTAAAGGTGTTGCATTCTTCAGTAGGGTGTGTGATCCTCTGATAATATAAGCAGAAGTTAGGATGTGTGTCCTCTTCATTAAGGCATATCCTATCTGAAGTGTTTCCTTCAGAGGGTGGCAGCTTCATTCCCATCGATATGGCTTTGGTGAACCTTTTCCTTGTCTTGAACCTGCTTTTATTTGCGGCGAATGTGCTTTGATCTTATAGGAGTGTTTTAACCCTTTCGTCCAGTCGACGGCGTTTGGCTTTTTCAAATATGGCCATTTCACGCTCTCGATCAGCTTTTCTTTTCAGAAGAGCTTCATTCACGAAGACGTCAATCATCTCGTCTGACGGTCCTAGAAGTTCCGGTTCGGGATCTGCCCCCAGTCTCTCTGCATCAAGAGCTTCTTCACCATCTTCTGACGAATGAGAGATCATGTGGCAACTTGCCACATAGTCTTCCGGTTCATATGATGAGTCTTCTTCCTCATCTTTGCCGCTATCTCCATCTTCAAGGATGTGGCTGAGAAACTCTTGAAGCATGACCGGGGTTCGGGCCTTCAGCTTATATTCTTCCAACGCGTCAATATAGTTTTGCAGGTCTGTGCCCTTGTCATCAAGCTTCATGGGCTTTCTGGTCTTCTTCTTCTTCTTTGAAGACTTTAACGGCTGGGTATGGGCATTTTGACCATCCCCACCAATTTTTGGCGTCGGGCGAGGCTTCAGCATTCCCTCGATGACCTCGGGTTCCAGTGAACTTTTCCACCTGATCACCGGGCATGTTTGGAGATCCTTTAGCATTATTTTTATTTTGGTTGAAAGAGAGACCTCCCATGGAGCTTCTTCTATAAAAGATCATAATGCCCCTGATGTATCCCCTCTTTTAAGAGCATGCAGCTGAGGCATGCTTACTTTCCAGTTCTCGGAAAGTGAGGATTTGCCCTGTTGGTATTGGTCCTTAATCCAGCCTTTGAAGACGAAGCAATCTTCGATTGGATGGCCTACCACTTGGTGATAGGGGCAATAATTGGGATTATTGGCCTCACCAGGTTGCAATGGGCGTTTTGGATCCGGCAAGGTGATGAGCCTGTAGCGCACCACCAGCTCGACTAGTCTCCTCGTCTTATCCCAGGGAAACGAATAAGGGCGCTTTAGTTTCTCATTGAAGAATCGCCGTCTTTCATCCTGGCGATCAGCTCGCTTTGGACCACTGGGCTGTTGCTGAGCATTGGCGACGAAGGTCGCTTTCCCTTTCCCCTTTTCATTTCGAGATTCCAGCTTCGAAGAAGATGGTCTATGACCCATCTGGTCCATTTGGGCTAGTTTGTCAATTAAGGCATGGAAAGTGGTAGGCTTGAAAAACATCATGAATTGTGAAATGGTCGTCTGTCACGCCCTGCTTCCCGGTATACGGCGAAGGGGACACAATCGGTCCGCTACATATATACTCAGAAGTATATATGCTAAGAGTATCTAAGCAATATAAAATAAATACACAAGAGACAAGGGATAATAAAAACAACAACTTTTATTTATTAACATTCTTTTGTACAATGCATGAAAAGGAAATACAACTGAAATAAAAAGATGCCTAAACAGTGGCATAACAGGAAATGAAAAGCACTGAATGGAAAAGTGTACAATGAAACTACAGTGCTAGATCTTCGGCAAATAGCTCCAAGTTTTCTGCAGATGGCTCGATCTCTGCCGGGTCCAAATCACCTGACAACATTCAAAGAAGAAAGAATAGAATGTCTTCAGCGAACAGGTCGCTAGGTAAGTCCCAAAGGTAAGAGAAAGTAGAATAGACAGAATAAGAAGATATATTTTAAAGTTGTATAATATTGTTGTAATGTTGTGTTAACGCTGTTGTTTGTACCTTGGTACAGAAGGGTGCCAGTGTATACGAGAGGGGTCTCTATATGCTAGAGACCAGGCAAACGGAATGTACAAGGAACCATTAGGCCACGGTACAACAGCAACAGAATATAGGTTAGGTGTCTTAATCTGACCGCCTCGTGCAACCTTTAACACCTTCCATACCAATCTACCCCTTAAACCCCACGATGTCCTGTTTGTATTGTTGTCTTGTAAATTTTATTGGTTGTATGATTGATTGACTGACCGAAACCATGATATCAGTAAACGGTTGTAACCGTAGAGTCATGTAAATGGAATAACTGGAGAATCGTGAAAAAAGGAATATATATATATCTATGGTTCGGTTCAGTCAAGTTGTATAGGTTGATAACTGGATTCATGAATTCATGTGTTCATATTGAATTGGAATATTGTAGATTGTAGATTGACTTGAATCATATCAAGTCAGATTAATCAGACTCAAATCCGAGTCAGACAGTTAGAAATGTCAATCGAATTCCTATAATTGCTAGGGTGCTTAGGGTAATTTATAATACTTGAGGGGGTTTAATGTAAAAATACTTTTATATACTTTTCAAAATACACCTCAAGTATTAATTATTCGTCTTTAGAGTTGTAATGAATGTGGATTTTATATTGAGCCATTTCTAGTGAAAATATCCTAGTTTTATAAATAAGGTATTTATCTGTAATATTGATTTATTTGAAGTTCATGGTATTTTAGTGTAAAATTTATTCTTGTGATTTTTAGAAAAAGGTGGAATATTTATATCATAATAAAATAGATATTTAAATGATAAATATACATATATTTATACAAAAATAATTTTAATAAATATTTTATATTCTAAAAATCTCATTTTTTTAAAGATTTCGTATTTTAAACCTTTCGAGACCGAATGCTCCTTGCGGATGTCTGAATCTTGCACTACTAAGCCCGAGAATGTGCGATAATCCGCACCATCCCGAACGGGTTCCCCAAAGGTAGGTTGTAGCAGTGCTTTGAAAAAATTGTAAAATACTAAATCGTTTAGAAAACGGTTTTATAAAGTAAAAGGTATTTATTTGTAAAAATGTTAATTTTCCGTATTTTAGATTCTAGGGTTTCCTAAGTCAACTAGCATATTTCTAAATGGTCTGAATGACAAGTTGTTAGATACCTCAAATCGCCTCTTCACCGCAAATTGTGGCCAGGTAAGTACAAGTGAAGAAAGGAGGGATCCACTCACGAATCACCGTGAAACGGGCATTTTAAAGTTATCTTTCTCACTTTTCTAGCCTAGACAACAAAAAGTCAGGTTTAGATAAACGACCGATATCCACAACTTATCGTATTTTCCTAATAAGAGGTATTTATTTAAAAGTGTATCAATTCTAATTCTTTTAGAAATAGTTTTATTAAGTATATGGTATTTAAATGAAAAGTGTTATTTTCTCGTATTCTAAGTTTCAGTGGTATTGTGTTATGTTATATGTAAGTGTGTGAGGAGGTAAGTCATTACCTCGTGATCAACTATAAATGTATAGCAAGTTTGATGGGGTTAAATGAAAGAGTGAAATAATGTGGTATTTAAGTGAAAAATACGATGAATTGAGAAAGCTATCATTTCATGTGGTGAAACTTGTTCAAATTCTTTGATTAGTGTTTAGTAGTCGACATAAAGATGTTTAATTATGATTGCATTAGTGAGAAGTGAAATTTATAGAAAACCGAATCAGAAATCGGATTTGTTCCGATTATGTCGGGTTTGTAATTTCGTATTTTGAGAATGGAAAAGAGGGATAGAAAAAGGGACTTACGGGTTTTCGATTATACAATGGAGTGGTTTTCGATTATACAATGGAGTGAGGGGGAACTAAAGGGATTGCCGATGCGTTGCGTCGTCGCCGGTATTTCCTAAAAACGTCGCCGGAATTTCCACCGGAATTTCGTCGGAGCTTCGCCGCGAGCTTGTTTTCAAAGTACACAACTCTTGGGAATTTTTTTGGGAGAGTGGGCTCAGGATTTTGGGATGAGAGGGTAGAGAGTAGGGGGTGTATTTATAAGGTAGGCTAGGGTAGGGTAGGTGAAGGGTTTTAAATAAAAAAAATTGTAAAAATGTGAGAAAATCATTTAAAAATGTAGTAAATGGGGTATATTTAAGTCTCGAAAACCGATCCAATAAATTAGAGTATACAGGGGGGTAGGGGAGACGAAGAGCCCCAACTTTCATGTTGGGGACTCGGTCGGTCCGCCGGCCGACTCGGTCGGTCCGCCGGCCGACTCGGCCGAGTCGGGCCGAGTCAGGTGGTCGGGGGGCGGGGGGTCGTCAGGTGAAGGCTCTGGTGCTTTTACTTTTTCAGGTGAAGTTCAAGTTTTAGGAGTTACGGTGTGTGGATTATTGGGCTTCCAAGGAATTTAAAACAAAAATAATCTAAAAACAATGTGGGGCAGGGTATTTAAACTCTGGTGGCTTGGTTCAGCAGTGCAAGGTGTTACCAATGAGCTACAAGCTCCTTCTTGTAATTATTTGTGTGAAATAATTACTTAAAGTGGTAACAACAACATTAAATACCCCAAGTATACCTCAAATTTAAATCAATTTTGTGTATACAAAAATTGGAGTTATTACAATCTACCCTCCTTACAAAAATTTCGTCCTCGAAATTTACAACTTTTATTTGAGGACTAGTTTACAAAGAAGTGAGGATATCTTGCACGCATTTCATCTTCCCTTTCCCAAGTGGATTCTCCTGGAGTGTCTTTCCTCCACATTACCCGGACCAAGTTAACTTCCTAGTTCCGAAGTGTCTTCACTTTCCTATCCAGGATCTCCACAGGATGTTGCTCATAAGACAAGTCGGGCTGTATAGTAAGCTCAGAATGATCAAGGACATGGCTGGGGTCACTCACAAACTTTCTGAGTTGGGATATGTGGAACACGTTATGCACTCCTTCCAATGAGGGTGGAAGCGCTAAGCGGTATGCCACTTCACCGACTCGTTCGAGTATGTCGAACGGTCCAAAATATCTCGGACTTAATTTACCCAGTCTTCCAAATCGGATCACTCCGTGGTTCGGAGATATCTTCAGGAATACGTGATCTCCTGGCTGGAACTCCAAGTGTCGTCTCTTTGCATCAGCCCAATGCTTTTGTCGATCTTGGGCTATGCACATCCTTTCCCTGATAGTACGAACTGTTAGTTATGTATATGCCCTAGAGGCCATTGTTGTACATATGATGTATATTATAATGGATGCTTGGTTATATATAGAGAAGACTTTCTTACTCGTCATGATAGTATGCTATTTGGTTTCACTTTATCTTAACATGTTGACTTGTATTGGTTTACTGTTTTACTCTCACATGTTGATAAAGCCCTTAGGATCTGTACTCGACTACTGGGACTATGATGAGATCATACTAGTGGGGCCACGGTAGTCGATGAGTACATCCTAAAACTGTTCCTAGTCGAGGGTATATCGAGACAGGGCATCGCTACACCAGAGTAGACTAGCGTATACGCATCTTGACCCATATGATAGGCGATGGATGATCCCATATCCATCGGTATTTGACATCAGAGATGGTGTACGGGTGCTCAGTGGGGACTGGGTACACTGGACGGACTCGCCGAGAACTCCCAGATGGTGATATACCACACGTCAGATGGCAGTTCTCCGGTGACACAGGTACAGGGTAGTCTGAAGACCCGAGATCGTCATAGAGTCTTGTGTGATTCCCACTGTGCTTTGATTTCCACCTTACCACGTCTAAGAGGGCGTGCAAAACGGTGGCTTTTGGGTACGGTCCCGAATCACATGGAGGCAATAAGCGATAGGAGGGGATTCGTCTCTCCCGGTATAGGGAGTTGATGTTGTGCTGTGTTCGATTGGCTATAACTGGAAGTCCCTGGCCAGGGCTGATATAGAGATTTACTGGTAAGTGTTACTAGTAGTTTCTCGACCCGTTATGAGCCACACATCGACACGACTTATCGGTTACTGGGGTCTGACGTATACCACCCCTAAACTTGATATGCGACATATCAGACGAACAGACCGGACTGTAGGGGAGTGTTACTGATCGGATTCACAGGAGAACGCACAGGCTAGCTTGTTGATCTTCTGATCGCTCAATACCTGGGTGGCTGTTATGTTTAGCTGACCGCTTGCAGCTTGTGGGTGTTTGATATGATCATCACCTACTACCGGCGTACTGACGATTCTTTAGAGTCCTACACAGAGGTTTCTTGGCTCAGGCGAAACGGAGTAGAGGCACATATGTGATATGTGTAGGACCGAGAATAATGCGATATGGGATACCGTATTATATTCTCGCGATATTTAGATATGAACCGGGTCATCGGATCAAGTGTTGATTCGATGAATCGGTACATGATATATTAGTCGGTAATATTCGATATAGCCGGATCGTCGGATCAAGTGTTGATTCGATGATTTAATATATAATAATATATATGATATATTATTATATTAACTAATATTGGCTTGCTTTATTATTTCATTTTCTCAGTGGATGATACATTGATATATATGCGATATATGTTAATTGTATTATTTTCTTTTGTTGCAAATATATAATATATATGTGATATATATTATTGTGACATGATATGATTAATTGTTAAACATGTTTAAGGATAATTAATTGAGGTTAGGGTTTGATTAGGGTTAGATGTTTCAAGTTCCTTCTAGAAGCATTTTTCTTTTGTCATTTATAAAGATATTTTGGATGACACATTTTTAACTTAACCAAACCCTAACTCTAGTTGTTTCTCTACTTATTCTTAGCCATTCATCCTTGACCATGGTTATATATCAATCATATGTTTTATTTCTATTCATCACAAAAGAAAAAGGATTATCATTATCTTTTCATTATCATCTTCTTCCTTCTTCAAGAAAGCTTGCTAGTTTTTCTTAAGTGATGAAATAATATGAGAAAATGATATTAAAAGAAAGCAAAATTACTACTCTCTCATCCTCATCTCATCTAGCCCATGGGATTAGTGTGTTCTTCTCTTTTGAGTGAGAAAGCTTGAGTCGAAGCAACTTCAAGGTAGATCATCGGAGATTTGGAATACTTCGAGCTAGTATGGATCGTTCGAGTCGTGGAGCCTCTCATGTGTCCGGGAGATCATGGATCATGGCAAAGGGACTTCTACTCGGAGCTTGTGAAGTGAAGGAGCGGACTACAAAGGTTGTAATCCCTCACACTTAGATAAAAGTTATCATCTTGCATATTAAACCCTAATAATCTAGCAAAGATCCCGGCTTTGGGTTGTTCGGCACGTCTAAAATTTAATCCGGGCATGTTTGATGCCTTATGAACCTTCACAAGAGTGCCTAGGAACCCTACAGTGGTATCAGAGACAGGCTAGAGCATTAGGCGATGTGTTTACGAAATTAAAACTCCGATCGAACCCGAAACGACGCAAAAAGACCCCTCTCTGGAAATTTTTTAAATTTTGGGATTTTTCTGAATTAAAAATATGTAAAAAAATCAGCAGGGAATTATAAGAATTACCATAAAACCCGAGCCCCTAATTCCACTAAACGGCGGCGGAACCGCGGCGCAAGCATGGCTTGCGCGGCGGTTCCGCGGCGGATTGATGAGATCATGACACGTGGTTTTCTGGTAATGTCCGTAGGTACTTGTTGAGGCTTCTGGATATTTTTAACAGTGATTCCAGTATTGTTTAAATCTGGGGTTTATTTGGTAATAGTAGATTCGATCGGAATTTTTAAGTTCGTATTTCTTTCCGGATATTTAGAAATTGTTAAACTAGTTGAACGGATATCATTAACCGACTTTTTCCCGGCACGTAATACTTTCAAGCGTTGAATTTTTATCGGGTTTAAATCTTTCGGAAAATTGTACAAGTTAAGCGGTGGACCCTCTAGAAGACAACAAACCTTAACTCGATTATGTTACCGTCTTGAACTGCCTTTTGAACCTTCGGGTTTGGGGCAGTACGGCGTGCCACATGTGAGGCGTTGGCTTGACCCTTCTACGGCTGGATCACCGGTACTGTGACATATTCTGGGATTATTTGAACTCCGCTCAAGAGTTGAGCACTTTGGGAAATTTTGGGTGTTTGATTATCTGTTCGGAAAGTTTAATACTGTATATTTATCTAGAATGTGATACAATATGTGGAATTCATAGAGTTAGGCATGAAATGCGGAGTATGTGATATTTCGGATTTACGATGTCTAAAGTGATTGTGGATTCCAAATATTGTAGTTTTACACTTTCTTTTCTGTGACCGTAAGTGTAATATGTGATATCGCCGGTTTCGTTGCTATATGTCAACGACAATTGGGATGCGCATATTTACTTACGTTGATGATATGAGATATTATGTGTTGCTGTGATATGTTATATTGGATCGTCGCGATCAGAATAGCCGGGGGTTTTATGTGAGATGAGGGTTTTTATTTTCATTCATGTAAAATTCATTTGTAATGTAATATTCTTTTATTTGGGGCACTTCCAGGTTGCGGTTGCTGTCACCAGTGTATATTATTTACTTTTCCGCATTAGGTAGACCCAAGGAGGGGAGCACAAGTAACCGGGTTCTAGGGTCCAGTGAGAGGCCATCTCGAGGAGTCGAGACCGGGTCTCCTAACCCTAAAATTGGCAGTGTTACTTGCCGCTCTCGTAGGGGTCTTGGGATATGGGTTTGGCTGTTCGTCGCGACCGTGGAATCCGTGTTTTATACAGGCTCGTACTCAAAACACGGACATCCTAGTATATCCAATATTTCATATATGTTCTTCTGCTGCAATGTTCTGTAATGAGATCATATTACTGCCTGAGACGAATGCTTATACTATATATATGCTGATATATAAATATTACTGCTTTCGTTTCTTCTGTGATGCTTAGGAAGCATAAGCTGATGGGATTTTTATTAATGAGATTAATAAAAGAAAAGAAACCTAAAGATGTTGTAGAATCAAAACTTAATAAAAAGGGTAGCTACAGTTTTGCTTTGCACAGTGACATATATGATATGTCATGCACCTTATTCGATGAGGAAAGGACCGAGATCCCTTCACCGGGAGTGACTCCTTTAGCGAAACTCGCAGATGCTACAAAACGCGGTTTGTCTTTTGATTGCTTTTAGAGTTTTGCTTTGCACAGCGGTATATATGATATATCCTGCACCTTATTCGGTGAGGAAAGGGCCGACGATCCCTTCACCGGGAGTGACCCCTTTAGCGAAACTAAGAAAAGCCTCAAAAACACTCCTTTTTCAAAACTTCACTCGATTCTACGACGATATCAAGTTCATTACGCTCAGGGTTTTCTGAAAAACCTGCGTAGCCCTCCGTCATTTCAGATAAATCCTACTTAGTAATCGTGCTGTGTTTGTTGACCTTGTCAAGGCACAGTGTACGGTAGCTAATTAGTGTTTATCTGCTAAAACATGAGATGTGATTGGATTAGGGTATTCGTGCGGCCTTGTTGACCTTGTCAAGGGTCATGCGGGTGGGTTTAATTCAATCAGGAAGTGACGGGTTGAACTTGACTTGCGATTTATGGTTTGTTGACCTTGTCAAGGTCATAGATCGCTAGGGGCAAAAGCATTATCGGGAATTTCAAGCGTTGAAATTTGCAATGAGATTGCATACCTCCTATGAGATAGTTGGATCCCGATACCCACTGCGAGTAAGAGTTACTCCTGGGAGAGTTTTACACAGGACAATTAGTCATTCAAGTAGGTGTCTAGAAAAGTGTTAACGAGGTTACGCCTCTGGGAAAACGAGGTTTACTTTAATTAGGTCCGTGCGAAAGCACGGGGAACCTCCCTCAAAGTACCGACACTGATCTGGCTGAAAGATTGACGAAATTGTAGGGTGTAATTAATCCCGGCTAATCTTACCTTTTAGGGTTTTAAGGTAGATTTGATAAAAACAGTGGGAGACATCCTGATTAGATAAGATAATAACCAATCTAATCTTGCAAGAGCATATGCTAAAGTGTTTTCTTCTCTCTCTCTCCAGGTAGCGACCATGTCAGGCCATAATCAACATAATAATATTGATGTATTGACTGAACACGATTATTGTACTGAGCTAGGGATTGTTGGACCCGTTCTTTCTTATAAGAGTTATAAGACTGAACAGGAAACAGGAGAATATCTGGATTCTCACGCCACCCAAAAGAACATGCATGTTGATGCATCTTCTTCGGGTGTGTTAGTTATTGAGAACTGTTTCTCAGTTCACCCTACGTCCTGGGTATTAGATACCGGATCAGGATCCCACATATGTAAACAGTTACATGGGCTACGTAAAGGTAGAGAACTGGGAAAAGGTGATCATTCCGTTCAAGTAGGGAACGGTGCAAGTATTGTAGCCAAAGCTGTTGGCGAATATCACCTTGTATTACCAAGTCGTAATACACTGATTCTAAATGAGTGCTATTATATACCGAACATGATGTGCAACATTATATCAGTTTCTTTATTGAGTAAAGAGGGATATAATTTTGTAGCACAGGATAATGTTATGAACATATTCCTAGATCAAAAGTTGATTGCATCAGGCTCGTTACATAATGGCATATTCATTCTAAATCAGAATACAGTCCTCAATATACAAAACACACACAAGAGGAAAAGTTCAGATATGAACGAATCCTACTTGTGGCATTGTAGACTTGGTCATATCAATGCGACACGACTGGCTAAGTTACATAGAGATAGTTATTTGAATCCGTTCGAATTATCATCTTATGATACTTGCCATTCATGTCTCAAAGGAAAAATGACCAAAGCTCCGTTTAGTGGGCACGGAGAAAGAGTTACCGAACTCTTAGGACTGGTACATAGTGATGTATGCGGTCCCATGTCTACGCATGCCAGGAATGGTTCTTCCTACTTCATTACATTCACTGACGATCTCTCTAGATTCGGACATGTGTTCCTGATGAAACACAAGTCTGAAGCTTTTGAGAAATTCAGAGAATATAAGCACGAAGTAGAGAACCAAACGGGCAAAAGTATTAAGATTCTTCGATCTGATCGAGGAGGTGAATACTTAAGCGGTGAGTTCCTAGATTATCTAAAAGAGAATGGGATTCTCTCTCAGCTTACTCCTCCTTATACACCACAGCACAACGGTGTATCTGAGCGAAGGAATCGGACCCTATTAGATATGGTGCGATCTATGATGAGCGAAGCTGAGTTACCTATTTCCTTCTGGGGGTATGCGCTTGAGACAGCAGCATACCTATTGAATCAAGTTCCAACTAAATCTGTACCTACCACACCATATGAGATATGGAGTGGGAAGAGACCGTATCTTAAACGAGTTAAGATATGGGGTTGTCCGGCCTATGTCAAAAGGCAAAATCCGGACAAACTCGAGGCACGGTCAGTTCTTTGCAAGTTTGTAGGATATCCTAAGAATTCTTATAGATATTTTTTCTATCACAGTGAGGAGCAAAAAGTGTTTGTTGCTCAACATGCCACCTTTTTAGAAAAGGAATTTCTTGCAAAAGAGATTAGTGGCTCTGAGGTAGAACTGGAAGAAGTTCCAGCAACACAAACTACAACTGAAGATTTAATGGAACTAGAGGATTCAGTAGTACCCGACGAACCCCAGCCTCTCCGCCGATCTAGTAGGGTTTCTCGTCCACCTGAGAGATACTACGGTTTTCTCATTGATGGTGGAAGCGAGGATTGCATCATAGATGATGATGAACCGACTAGTTTCGAGCAGGCCATCACGAGTGGTGACTCTGTGAAATGGCTGGATGCAATGCGATCTGAGATGGAATCCATGTACACCAATAAAGTATGGATTTTAGAAAATGCTCCTGAAGGGGTAAAACCCATTGGGAGCAAGTGGATTTTTAAAAAGAAATTTGGTGTAGATGGAAAAGTTGAGACTTTCAAAGCTAGACTTGTAGCAAAAGGTTTTCGTCAAAGACCAGGTGTGGACTATGACGAAACCTTTTCTCCAGTGGCTATGCTTAAGCCCATCCGGATCTTACTTGCCATTGCTGCATACCATGACTACGAAATCTGGCAAATGGATGTTAAGACCGCCTTTCTAAACGGTGATTTAGAAGAGAGCGTGTACATGACTCAGCCAGAGGGCTTCGTAGATAGTGGGAGCAGCGGAAAGGTATGCAAGCTGCTTAAATCCATTTATGGGTTAAAGCAAGCATCGCGGAGTTGGAACATCTGTTTTGATGTTGTAGTCAAAGAGTTTGACTTCATCAAAAATATAGATGAACCTTGTATCTATAAGAAGGTAGCAGAGGGTAAGGTTGTCTTCCTCGTATTGTACGTAGATGACATACTCTTGATAGGAAATGATATTCCTATGCTGCAATCAGTCAAGCTCTTCTTATCAC
This sequence comes from Agapanthus africanus, assembly GCA_030015575.1. Taxonomy (NCBI): domain Eukaryota; kingdom Viridiplantae; phylum Streptophyta; class Magnoliopsida; order Asparagales; family Amaryllidaceae; genus Agapanthus; species Agapanthus africanus. The sequence continues at coordinate 101,273,416 of JASDDO010000008.1, forward strand.
AAAGATTCTCAATGAAAGATCTAGGTGATGCCTCCTGCATATTGGGAATCATGATCTATAGAGATAGATCTAAACGGATATTGGGATTGTCCCAATCCAGGTACATTGACACCATACTAAAGAGGTTTAGTATGGAAAAATCCAAGCGTGGGAATCAGCCCACGATCTCTGGACTCACTCTCTCCAAAGAGATGTCTCCCAATACTGATTTGGAGAGAGCTCGCATGCAAGGGATACCCTATGCTTTGGCAGTAGGCTCTATCATGTATGCGATGCTATGTACCAGACCCGATGTAGCATACTCACTAAGTGTAGTGAGTCGGTATCAAGCAGATCCTAGAGAGAGTCATTGGACAGCAGTGAAGAACATTCTCAAGTACTTACGAAGGACTAAGGAGATGTTCTTGGTGTATGGTAATGGAGAACTCCAGGTGGAGTCCTTTACCGATTCCAGCTTCCAAAGTGATAAGGACGACTCTAAGTCGCATTCGGGTTTTGTCTTTACCCTCAATGGAGGGGCGGTATGTTGGAAGAGTTCCAAACAGGATACCGTTGCAGACTCGACGATGGAGGCTGAATACATCGCTGCCAACGATGCTGCCAAAGAGGCTGTCTGGATCAAGAAGTTCATTAGTGAACTTGGTGTGGTTCCATCCATTGAGCATCCAATACCTCTGTATTGCGATAACAATGGAGCTGTGGCTTTGGCCAAGGAACCCAGGTCCCATCAGAAGTCCAGACATATTCTGAGGCGGTATCACCTGATCAGGGAGATAGTTGATCGCCGGGAGATCGAGGTCAGGAGAGTAGATACGAAGGACAACACTGCGGATCCATTCACGAAGGCTATTCCCCAGATACAGTTTGAGAGATTATTCGGGATGCTAGGTATGAGATACTACAGCAGCTGGCCTTAGTGCAAGTGGGAGATTGTTAGTTATGTATATGCCCTAGAGGCCATTGTTGTACATATGATGTATATTATAATGGATGCTTGGTTATATATAGAGAAGACTTTCTTGCTCGTCATGATAGTATGCTATTTGGTTTCACTTTATCTTAACATGTTGACTTGTATTGGTTTACTGTTTTACTCTCACATGTTGATAAAGCCCTTAGGATCTGTACTCGACTACTGGGACTATGATGAGATCATACTAGTGGGGCCGCGGTAGTCGATGAGTACATCCTAAAACTGTTCCTAGTCGAGGGTATATCGAGACAGGGCATCGATACACCAGAGTAGACTAGCGTATACGCATCTTGACCCATATGATGGGCGATGGATGATCCCATATCCATCGGTGTTTGACATCAGAGATGGTGTACGGGCGCTCAGTGGGGACTGGGTACACTGGACGGACTCGCCGAGAACTCCCAGATGGTGATATACCACACGTCAGATGGCAGTTCTCCGGTGACACAGGTACAGGGTAGTCTGAAGACCCGAGATCGTCATAGAGTCTTGTGTGATTCCCACTGTGCTTTGATTTCCACCTTACCACGTCCAAGAGGGCGTGCAAAACGGTGGCTTTTGGGTACAGTCCCGAATCACATGGAGGCAATGAGCGATAGGAGGGGATTCGTCTCTCCCGGTATAGGGAGTTGATGTTGTGCTGTGTTCGATTGGCTATAACTGGAAGTCCCTGGCCAGGGCTGATATAGAGATTTACTGGTAAGTGTTACTAGTAGTTTCTCGACCCGTTATAAGCCACACATCGACACGACTTATCGGTTACTGGGGTCTGACGTATACCACCCCTAGACTTGATATGCGACATATCAGACGAACAGACCGGACTGTACGGGAGTGTTACTGATCGGATTCACAGGAGAACGCACAGGCTAGCTTGTTGATCTTCTAATCGCTCAATACCTGGGTGGCTGTTACGTTTAGCTGACCGCTTGCAGCTTGTGGGTGTTTGATATGATCATCACCTGCTACCGGCGTATTGACGATTCTTTAGAGTCCTACACAGAGGTTTCTTGGCTCAGGCGAAATGGAGTAGAGGCACATATGTGATATGTGCAGGACCGAGAATAATGAGATATGGGATACCGTATTATATTCTCGTGATATTTAGATATGAACCGGGTCATCGGATCAAGTGTTGATTCGATGAATCGGTACATGATATATTAGTCGGTAATATTCGATATAGACGGATCGTCGGATCAAGTGTTGATTCGATGATTTAATATATAATAATATATATGATATATTATTATATTAACTAATATTGGCTTGCTTTATTATTTCATTTTCTCAGTGGATGATACATTGATATATATGCGATATATGTTAATTGTATTATTTTCTTTTGTTGCAAATATATAATATATATGTGATATATATTATTGTGACATGATATGATTAATTGTTAAACATGTTTAAGGATGATTAATTGAGGTTAGGGTTTGATTAGGGTTAGATGCTTCAAGTTCCTTCTAGAAGCATTTTTCTTTTGTCATTTGTAAAGATATTTTGGATGACACATTTTTAACTTAACCAAACCCTAACTCTAGTTGTTTCTCTACTTATTCTTAGCCATTCATCCTTGACCATGGTTATATATCAATCATATGTTTTATTTCTATTCATCACAAAAGAAAAAGGATTATCATTATCTTTTCATTATCATCTTCTTCCTTCTTCAAGAAAGCTTGCTAGTTTTTCTTAAGTGATGAAATAATATGAGAAAATGATATTAAAAGAAAGCAAAATTACTACTCTCTCATCCTCATCTCATCTAGCCCATGGGATTAGTGTGTTCTTCTCTTTTGAGTGAGAAAGCTTGAGTCGAAGCAACTTCAAGGTAGATCATCGGAGATTTGGAATACTTCGAGCTAGTATGGATCGTTCGAGTCGTGGAGCCTCTCATGAGTCCGGGAGATCGTGGATCGCGGCAAAGGGACTTCTACTCGGAGCTTGTGAAGTGAAGGAGCGGACTACAAAGGTTGTAATCCCTCACACTTAGATAAAAGTTATCATCTTGCATATTAAACCCTAATAATCTAGCAAAGATCCCGGCTTTGGGTTGTTCGGCACGTCTAAAATTTAATCCGGGCATGTTTGATGCCTTATGAACCTTCACAAGAGTGCCTAGGAACCCTACACGAACCACATCAACGGTCGCTACTATCATCTCTGGTCCAAGAAGTTCCCTATCTCCGATGTCGTCCCAACTTAATAGTGATCGACACTTCCTTCCATACAACACTGCAAAAGGTGCCATTCCTATGCTTGATTGGTAGCTGTTATTGTATGCGAACTTCACAAGATGCAGGTGATCTTCCCACGATCCTTTGAAATCTAGCATACACGCTCTGAGCATATCCTCCAAGATCTGAATAGTTCATTTCGACTAACCATCTATTTTTGGATGATAAGCCGTGCTGAAGTTCAGACTTGTTCCCAAGATTGCTTGCAGACTCTGCCAAAATTGTGATCGGAACCTGGTGTCACGATCGGAGACAATGCAGACCAGTACTCCATTAAATCTCATAATTTTCTCCATGTACTTCTTTGCTTGTGCCTCAGTTGATTGGCCAACTCGAAATGGGATGAAGTGAGCCGACTTTGTGAGTCGATCCATAATGACCCATATAGCATCGTTACCCTTTGTGCTGCGAGGAAGAGCAGTCACAAAGTCCATCGTGATGTGTTGCCACTTCCATTCTGGGATTGGTAACGGTTGAAGTAGTCCAGCTGTCCTGTGATGTTCAGCCTTTACTTGCTGACACACCAAACATTTTGCAACGCTTCTGGCTACTTCACGCTTCATTCCATGTCACCAATAATTCTGACGTAGATCTTTGTACATTTTGGTACCTCCAGGATGTACTGAGTAGGGAAAGCTGTGAGCTTCTTTCATTAACTCTTTCCAAACAGGACCTTTTGGTACACACAATCTGCTGCCGTATCTCAAAGATTCATCTTCATGGATGATGAAGTCTGTTCTGAGTCCATTCTCCACTTGTTCTCTGATCCTTTGCAACTTAGCATCACTTGCTTGAGCTGCTTTGATCAGATTGACAATGGTTGATTGAACTTGTAGATTCATCAAACTTGAAGCATTACCTGGCATGACTTCCTCAATCTCCATCTAATGCAAGTCTTGTTGAAGCTTCCACTGAACGGTGAGATTCTTTGCTAATGGTTGGCGACTAAGAGCATCAGGTACTACGTTCACCTTCCCTGGGTGATATTGCAAGTTAAAGACAGAGTCCGCCATGAGTTCTAACCATCTTCTCTGCCGCATATTCAACTCCTTATGAGTAAACACGTACTTCGGACTTTTATGATCTGTGTAGATGTTCACTCGTTCACCAAGTAGATAATGACGCCAAATCTTGAGAGCAAAGATGACGGCTGCCAACTCCAAGTCATGCGTCGGATAATTGCGCTCATGAGTCTTCAGTTTTCTTGAAGCATAAGTCACAACCTTACCGTGCTGATGTAGAATACATCCTAATCCCTTACCAGATGCATCACAATGCACTTCGAATCCACCAGATTGATCCGGTATTACGAAAATAGGTGCTGATGTCAACCTTGACTTGAGTTCTACGAAAGCTTGTTCACATGCTTCTGACCACACAAATTCATCATCTTTACGTGTGAGCTTGGTCATGGGTGTTTCTATCTTCGAAAATCCTTCAATGAACCTTCTGTAATATCCAGCTAAACCCAAGAAACTCCGAATGTCCTTCACTGACTTTGGTGTAGGCCATTCGCTAACTGCTGAAACTTTGGCTGGATCCACAGAAATTCCTTCTCCTGATACGATGTGCCCAAGAAAACAAACGTTCTTTAGCCAAAACTCGCACTTGTTGTACTTGGCATAGAGCTTATATTGTCGAAGAGTTTCCAGGACAATTCATAGGTGCTCTGCATGCTCTTTCCGAATCTTAGAATACACCAGGATGTCGTCGATGAAGATGACAACAAACCTATCTAAGTATTCCCGGAAAACTTGGTTCATTAGGTTCATGGATATTGCTGGTGTATTGGTCACTCTAAATGGCATCACTAGAAATTCGTAATGTCCATAGCGAGTTCTGATAGCTGTTTTGTGTATATCAGCTTCCTTGACCTTCACTTGATGATAACCTGAACGAAAATCCAATTTAGAGAAACCACAAGATCCACTTAACTGATCGAATAAATCATCGATGCGCGGGAGTGCATACTTGTTCTTTATAATGACTTCGTTCAAGGCTCTATAATCGATGTACATTCTGTATGAACCTTCCTTCTTCTTCAAAAGTAGTACAGGTGCTCCCCAACTTGAAATGCTGGGACGAATCCATCCTTTCGCCAATAATTCATCCAACTGGGTTCGGAATTCCTTCAAACCTTCCGAACTTAATCTATAAGGTGCTTTGATCACCGGTTGTGCTCCCGGTACTAAATCAATACTGAATTCAAGAGCTCGATCAGGAGGCAAACCTGATATATCGTCAGGAAATATATCGTCGAACTCTCGACCTACCTCTGGTCTTAATTCTTCTTCCGCTTGAGCTACTGCAACTACTGCTTCTCTTAGCTTCGCTTTGTAGGTACTTAGCTCCAGGGTACGGTCTCTGCTCTTGAAATAGAAGACCGGATGGTCTGGAATCTCGAATACCACCCTCCTTTGACGACAGTCGATGGTAGCATAAAAAGTTCCAAGCCAATCCATTCCTAGAACCACATCGAAGTTCGGTATGTCCAGTACCTTGAAGTCAGCATAAAACTCTCTGCTGCAGACGACGACTGGATACAAGTTGTATCCCATGGTTGCCTTTAGAACGCCATTTCCTGAACTGACATTCCAGCTGGATACAAGCGGTGAGACTAGAATCGCATAGGCTCGGACAAACCGTTGCGACATAAAGCAGTGGGATGCTCCAGTATCAAACAGTGCTAGTGCAGGCAGTGAGGCTACTAAGATTGTACCAGTGATGACTTGGCCAGTGATGACTTGGCCAGTGGCCTCAGCTTCTTCCACGGACATCGTGAAAGCCTGGCGCTTTGGTACATTCCTCCTGGCCTGAGGAGCATTCCTCGGAACGTTCCTTTAAGCTTGATGGAACTGACGAAGAGGTGGTGCAGCTTGTGGTCCTCTGGGTGGTGCAGATAGTGCAGGTCTTGGAGCGGGGGTTTGGATGGCTGGGCGCTGTGGGTAATTGTTTGCTGGCCTGGGTGCAGCAACTGGTTTTGCCTTTGGGGACAAGACCCGATATCATGAGTAACTGAGCCGCAGACTAAGAAAAGACGGTTGGCTCGCCGGCAGTTTTTCATCATATGTCCAGCTCTCTTGCATTAGGTATAAAAGGCTGGGCTGGGACAATGGTTCGGTACTCCGGGTCTCCTAGGCACAAAAGGTGGTCTGGACAAGGCTCCACCTGCTATCTAGTTGGCAGGGCGCTTGACTACTACAGACTGAGGTCTGCCGCTTGCTTTTATCACTGCCCCATAACTGCGGGCAGCTTCCAGAGCATCCTCATGAGTCAGAAATTTTCCTATGGCTAGAGCAGCCTGAATTTCCATGTCCAGGCCTTGTTGAAAGCGACGGGCTCTGATCTCGTCCGTCGGTATCAAGTGTGCCGCGAATCTGTTTAAGGATTGTGTTAGCTGTATAGTATGTGATATTTAAAATTGAACTATTGTGACATATCTTACCGGCTTAGCATGGTGAATTAGGCGTCGTACTCATTTACTGATTTGTCCTACATCGAACCTTGTTGTAGATGAATGAACTGCTGCTTCATGGCAAACCTGGCAGTCACGGGGAAGTACTTTGCGTTGAACTTCTCGTGAAAAGTCTTCCATTCAATAGGCTGTACAAGATGGCTTTCTTCCGCCTTCCACCAGTTGCGAGCATTGTCCGTGAGCTGCAGTTTCGCCATGCGGACCCAAGCTATGTCTGGCGCTTGTGCTGCCACCAGATCATCCTCTATGCTTTGTGCCCATTCCTCAGCTTCAAGAGAACTTCCCTTTCCGGAGAACTGCTTGGGATATAAAGCCTTGAATTGCTTTACCCCCGGTGCGTCAGTCTCGGGACGGTTCAGGAGTTGTTGCTGTCCCTCAAGAAGGCTGCGGATCGCCTCAAGTAGCACTGTTTGCTCGATGGGTGGCGCAGGAACAACTGATGTGAGGGGTAGTGCTGGAGGTGGAAGTGTGTTGTTGACATTGGTGCTGGTGTTGTTCGGGGAATCCATAACCTTGAAGAAAATTTTGGGTTAGGACAGATTCAAAGAATAAGAAATGATGGGATTCAAGGAACATGATTGTAAAGAATGTTTTAGTTAATGGTTCTTGTATTTTATATTGCTTAGGGTTCCATACAGCTCTGGACCTGCATGGGCCACCAACAAAACCTGTCACGCCCCGCTTCCCGGTATACGGCGAAGGGGACACGACCGGTCCGCTACGTATATACTCAGAAGTACATACGCTAAGCGTATCTAAGCAATATAAAATAAATACACAAGAGACAAGGAATAATAAAAACAGAAACTTTTATTTATTAACATTCTTTTGTACAATGCATGAAAAGGAAATACAACTAAAATAAAAAGATACCTAAATAGTGCCATAACAGAAAATTAAAAGTACTGAATGAAAAAGTGTATAATGAAACTACAGTGCTGGATCTTCGGCAAACTGCTCCAAGTCTTCTGCAGATGGCTCGATCTCTACCGGGTCCAAATCACCTGACGACATTCAAAGAAGAAAGAATAGAATGTCGTCGGTGAACAGGTCGCTCGGTAAGTCCCGAAGGTAAAAAGAAAGTAGAATAGACAGAATAAGAAGTTATCTTTTAAAGTTGTATAATATTGTTGTAATGTTGTGTTAACGCTGTTGTTTGTAGCTTGGTACAGAAGGATGCCAGTGTATACGAGAGGGGTCTCTATATGCTAGAGACCAGGAAAACGGAATGTACAAGGAACCGTTAGGCCATGGTACAACAGCAACGGAATATAGGTTAGGTGTCTTAATCTGACCGCCTCGTGCCATCTTTAACACCTTCTGTACCAATCTACCCCTTAAACCCCGCGATGTCTTGTTCATATTATTGTCTTGTAAATTTTACTGATTGTATGATTGATTGACTGACCGAAACCATGATATCAGTAAACGGTTGGAACCGTAGAGTCATGTAAATGGAACAACTGGAGAATTATGAAAAAAAGGAATATATATATATCCATGGTTCGATTCAGTCAAGTTGTATAGGTTGATAACTGGATTCATGGATTCATGTGTTCATATTGAATTGGAATATTGAAGATTGTAGATTGACTTGAATCATATTCAAGTCAGATTAATCAGACTCAAACCCGAGTCAGACGGTTAGAAGTGTAAATTGAAATCCTATAATTGCTAGGGTCCTTAAGGTAATTTATAAAACTTGAGGGGGTTTTATGTAAAAATACTTTTATATGCTTTTCAAAATACACCTCAAGTATTAATTATTCGTCTTTAGAGTTGTAATGAATGTGGATTTTATATTGAGTCATTTCTAGTGAAAATATCCTAGTTTTATAAATAAGGTATTTATCTGTAATATTGATTTATTTGAAGTTCATGGTATTTTAGTGTAAAATTTATTCTTGTGATTTTTAGAAAAAAAAGGTGGAATATTTATATCATAATAAAATAGATATTTAAATGATAAATATACATATATTTATACAAAAAAATAATTTTAATAAATATTTTATATTCAAAAAATCTCATTTTTTTAAGATGTCATATTTTAAACCTTTCGAGACTGAATGCTCCTTGGGGAGGTCTGAATCTCACACTACTAAGCCCGAGAATACGCGATAATCCGCACCATCCCGAACTGGTTCCCCAAAGATGGGTTGTAGCGGCGCTTTGTAAAGATTGCAAAATACTAAATCCTTTAGAAAACGGTTTTATAAAGTAAAAGGTATTTATTTGTAAAAATGTCAATTTTCCGTATTTTAGATTCTAGGGTTTCCTAAGTCAACTAGCATATTTCTAAATGGTCTGAACGACAAGTTGTTAGATGCCTCAAATCGCCTCTTCACCGCCAATTGTGGCCAGGTAAGTACAAGTGAGGAAAGGAGGGATCTGCTCACAAATCACCGTGAGACGGGACTTTTAAAGTTACCTTTCTCACTTGCCTAGCCTAGACACCACAAAGTCAAGTTTAGATAAACGACCGATATCCACAAATTATCGTATTTTCCTAACAAGAGTATTTATTTAAAAGTGTATCAACTCTAAATCTTTTAGAAATAGTTTTATTAAGTATATGGTATTTAAATGAAAAGTGTTGTTTTCTCGTATTCTAAGTTCCAGTGGTATTGTGTTATGTCGTATGTAAGTATGTGAGAAGGTAGGTTGTTACCTCGTGATCTACTATAAATGTATAGTAAGTTTGATAGGGTTAAATGAAAGAGTGAAATAATGTAGTATTTAAGTGAAAAATACTATAAATTGAGAAAGCTATCATTTCATAAGGTGAAACTTATTCAAATTCTTTGATTAGTGTTTATCAGTCAACATAAAGATGTTTAATTATAATTGCAATGGTGAGAAGTGAAATTTATAGAAAACCGAATCGGAAATCAGATTTGGTCCGATTCCGTCGGGTTTGTAATTTCGTATTTTGAGAATGGAAAAGAGGGATAGAAAAGGGGACTTATGTGTTTTCGATTATACAATGGAGTGAGGGGGAACTAAAGGGATTGCCGATGCGTTGAGTCGTCGCCGGTATTTCCTAAAAACGTCGCCAGAATTTCCGCCGGAATTTCGTCGGAGCTTCGCCACAAGCTTGTTTTAAAAGCACACAACTCTTGGGAATTTTTTTGAGAGTGTGGGCTCAGGATTTTGGGATGAGAGGGTAGATGGTAGGGGGTGTATTTATAGGGTAGGCTAGGGGTAGGGTAGGTGAAGGGTTTTAAATAAAAAAATTATAAAAATGTAAGAAAATCATTAAAAATTGTAGTAAATGGGGTATATTTAAGTCTCGGGAACCGATCCAATAAATTAGAGTATACAGGGGATAGGGGAGACGAAGAGCCCCAACTTTCATGTTGGGGATTGGGCCGTTCGGCCGAGCTCGGCCGGCGGCGCCGGCCCGAGTCGGCCGGTCCGCCGGCCAACTTGGCCGAGTTAGGCCGAGTCAGGTGGTCGGGGGGTAGGGGGTCATCAGGTGAAGGCTCTGGTGCTTTTACTTTTTCAGGTGAAGTTCAAGTTTTGGGAGTTACGATGTGTGGACTGTTGGGCTTCCAAGGAATTTAAAATAAAAATAATCTAAAAATAATGTGGGGCAGGGGATTTGAACTTTGGTGGCTTAGTTCAGCAGTGCAAGGTGTTATCAATGAGCTACAAGCTCCTTCTTATAATTATTTGTGTGAAATAATTACTTAAATTGGTAACAGCAACATTAAATACCCCAAGTATACCTCAAATTTAAATCAATTTTACGTATACAAAAATTGGAGTTGTTACATCGCCTGAGGGTCGAAGGTCCCTACGAACATGCCTATCGCGGGAGCTTCTTCGATGCGCTTCTCGCACTTCGACCATATATTCCGCCATCGTATCACGTATCGCGCCCATGTTTCGCCTGGCTTTACTCTGGCGTTAATTAATGCGGTGATTGGGGTGCGTTCGCTAGCGCTTGCAAAACGCTGGGTGAACAGTAATTCCATCTCTGTAAAAGTTTTGACGGAGTCATTGGGAAGCTCTGAGTACCATTCGTACGCCGTCTCCGCCAAGCTGCCGACGAATTGGCGAAGCAGTAGCTTATCATCCCCTCCAGTATTGCCACAGAGAGCCCTGAACTGAGCGACATATTGATGTGGATTGCATGTCCCCTTGTACACATGGAACTTAGGAATCGTGTATCCTGGCGGATATTTTATTTGATCGCACCAACCTGGATAGGGCCGTCCTGTTCTGACGACTTGGCCAGCCGCTTCATTCGCTTGATGAGCTCGTATTTATTGAGCTATATAATCATCGAGTGTGGCTTTGTAGATGGACTCCTCCTTGGCCGCTGATAGAGCCGGCAGAGGATTTGATGTCTCTCCTCTATCATCTTCAATTATCACTGGAGGATCTTCGGCTGGAGGGTCTGGCTGGATCATCATGCCTAACATGTCTTGAAATAAAAGCGCCATTCGTTTTATATTGGCAGCTTCTTCCGCGGCCTCTTTGTCCTTCTTCTCAAGCATTCTTCGAAGGAATTCGGTATCAGTTTCTTACTCACGGCGCTGCTTTGAGGATGTCTCCGGGCTTGCTTTCGGTCCCGTGAGTGCGGCCATAGCTGTTAGCATCTCTTGGAGCTTTTGTTGTTGTTGCTCCTGAGCTTTAGTCACTGATCGCGTAAGCGGTCGATGACCTATGGAGATACGGCTATCCTCTTTTCCGAATGCCATATAGACAGTATGCACTACCATGCCCCCGGACTTAGGGCGTTTAGACTCAGTACCCTTTACATTTATCGCAGATACGGGATTTTCTCCGGCCTTCTCTTTTTGTGGGCTGGTGAAGTTAAGGGGGCCGTTGCAGCGGGCACCCAGGTAGGCGACACCTTCTGTGGTACGACAAAGTGGTCTTTCTCTTGTCGAACCTTTATCTTCTTCGGTCAGTGAGAGTAATCTGGATCAATCACCAAGTCTTAGACTTGACGCCAGACCTTATAAACTTTAGAGGACAGTCGCTGAGGGGGCTGTTCATGCTTCGCCTTTGTGGCATTCTCCACGGATGGAGGAGATCTTTTTAGCAAAGCACTCGGAGAGTTCTTGTGGACCCTCCTGAGTGGTTCAAAGTTGTTCCCAGTTGGAACAGCACCATCGACTTCCACCGTTGGAGCTGGCGGCGTAAATCCAGAGGGTGAACTGCCCCCATCTTTCCTCACTCGACGCCAGTGGCGACATAGAGCATGTCGTTCGGCCGGGATCACCTCCGCTGTTGGATGAGCTTCCTCTTACCCCTTACTTTGAGGAGAGATTGTTATTGGCGCTAGCCTGTTGAAGACCAACGTCCGTTGAGAAAGGATAGTCAATCTTGTGAAGGCCGACTTTCGAACAGGGGAAACAGCCTTCATGACTTTGTCTTGAACGGGTGCTGAAACAACCAGTCTTGCAAAGACCGACCCCTTAGTAGAAGAAGCCGCCTTGGTGACTTCAGGAGTAGGAATGGCTATCCACTTTGGGATAACCCCTTCAGGAATTGTGGGCTTCTTCATGGACCCATCTGATCTCCGGCCCAGTCTTTTGAAAACTGAGGCAGTGGACTTGGACGACCCGTTGAGAGGGGCCGCAGTAGTTGCAAGCCGATCAAAAACCGACTTCTTCGAAGCTTCTTGCGATGGTACAGAAGCACTGAAGCTTGTTGGCGGGATCATGGTCCCGAAGAATAGCCCAATGGTGGCTTGGATCACTTGTTCCACCGGCATTGTGAAAAGGGAGGCCGCTTGGAGCCCGTAGGTTACTCCTCCAGATGAGGCGGTACAGGAGTTGCAGTTGCAGTTGGAGCAGTTAGAGGCCATCGATGTTCTTTTTTCTGCAGGGGAGCAAAACCAAATCTTAGTTCCTCGAACCTAAGGACAACCATATTAAACCGCGATTCTTTCGCGAACACAACACACGAAGTGTGGAGTAGAAAGAGGAAAAGGTCCCACAGGGGTGCCAGAATCTGTTCTCCGCCGAAAAGACGTGACCGGGATGTTGGGACATCCGGCCTGAATTTCGAGGGCAGATGCTATTTGGTGCTATCCGTCCACCTCTCCGAAGATGCCAAGTTGATTTATGACACCATATATCGAAGGTTTAAACGAATGCGGCCGATGTAGCAGACTTCGTCAGATTCCCCCTCATTTGAGGGGTTTTTTTTATTATGGGGATGCTCTTCCCTGCAGGCGCAAGCCCCTACAGTTAATTATGTTACTGCATCGCGGTAACCACTTTCTCTCCTTCTCCAGATGGTCACTTCATGTCGTGTGTTTTTGTTTTGTTTTTGGTTTCCCATGGATTGTATACGGAAACTAATTTATGTTGTCGCCTGTAGGGCGTGGATTAGTCCAAATCCGTATTTTCTTAGATTTGGGTTTGGGGTTGGGTTTAAGGATGCGTTAGTCTCATTTGAGACTAAGATCAACTTAAACGTTTGTTGAGGATACGTTAATCTAATTTTAGACTGAGATCTACTCAACAGGATCATTTAGATCCAACAAAAGAGCATTTGGGCTCTATTATTTAGTTTAGGGATATTGCGGTCCATTAGTTTAAGGATATTACGGTCCATGACAGTTTAAAGACGTCGTAGTCTGTAAAGTTTAAGGACCCCACAGTCCATGGGTTAAGGACCCCACAGTCCGAGTTTAAGGACATCATAGTCCGTGGGTTTAAGAACCCCACAGTCCAAAGTTAAGAACATCATAGTCTATGGGTTTAAGGACCCCACAGTCCAAGGTTAAGGACATCTTAGTCCATGGGCTTAAAGACCCCACAGTCCAAGGTTAAGGACATCATAGTCCATGGAATGTTTGGTTGTCAAGACCCATCACCTGAACGATCGAGTTAACCCGAAGCAAGTGAACGGAGTGAACGATTGAGTTAACCAAAGCAAGACGTTGAAGGATTACAACAACAAATATCAGAGGAGTGAAGAGATATACCCATAAACCAATATTAGTTGGGAGATCTGTAGTCTAATTTGTGACTAAGATCAAAGATTTATGAGCATATGGGCTCAATTAATCTGAATTAGGGTTCTGTGGCCACTTTGGGCTCGGTCCATTCAGTTGAAATGTTAAACATTTAATAATTCTGAGCATTGATTTGAGTTTTGACAATCTTTTGTCTTTTATTGAATACTGAGCATTCCTCATAGCTCTGGGCTTTATTTATAGAACAATTTATGTTCTTTTAGCGCACACGTGAGGAGCACGTGACGCGCTTGCCGCTGAGCGCCAGTCAATAAGCGCAAAGCGCTTCTGTTTAAGTAGCGCACACGTGGGGAGCACGTGGCGCGCTTGGCGCCGAGCGCTAGATAATGAACGCATTGCGCTTCTGGTGAACTAGCGCACACATGAGGAGCACATGGCGCGCTTGGCGGTCCGCGCCAGACAATGAGCGCAGTGCGCTTCTTGTGAAATTTGGAGCGCTAAGGCTCCGCAACGCTATGCGTTAGTTTTAGAGCGCTGAGGCACTCTTTTTTAATTGGAGCGCTAAGGCTCTTTTTTAGGCAGCTTTGCGCCCTGGGAATTAAATTCTCTCTATAAGAGATTCTGCCTCATGGATTTAAGAACAAAGTTCTTATTTTTTATAAGAGATGTTTCAATCTCTTATGTTTTTGGTGAAAGGCTCTGCCTTTATGGATCTATGATCCTAAGAGAATTGAATTATTCTCCTCCCCTTTTAATAATGAGATATTATGATCTCTGAAAGACAATTTGTCTTATAGATCTATGATCTGAAAAAGATTAAGTTCTTCCCTTTAATTTATGATGAGATACTTTGATCTCTTTATAAAAGACCTTGGTCTTATAGATCTATGATCTTAGAAAAAGAAGTGAATTCTTATTTTTATATGAGACGATTTCATCTTTCTGTTCTTATTATCTTGAAGAAAATCTTCTTCTTTTGAGAGCTTGCTCTTTATTTTTGAAATTTCTCAAAGTTTATGAGAGGGTTCCTGTCACGACCCGAAATATTCGCTCGTGACCAGCACTTGAATCACGCAACGTTTAAAGGCGTAACGAAATTCAAGTAAGCTGAAACCCAGAAATCTAAACATTTTAAGAAAAATAAAGGAGGTGAGGTTTTGAAATAAGGGTATAATAAAATCAAGTTTTCTTAATGCATAGAAAAGGAACATGAATGATGCAAGTGAATTTTACGAGTTTGAAAACATATTTCGTCTTTTAAAAATTTTGGCAGCACCTCCTTTGTGTATTTTGATCCAAAACCACAAATATATAATAAGAATAATGGCATCCCCAAGCGGGAGCTAGCTCTTCTCCAAACGGCGGATCACAACCACGCAAGGCAGTAAATATAAGTATACGACGCCCAACGGCAAAGTTCACCACAAAAGATAAAGAAATGAGCAAGACATAACCCAGAAGTGAATATAAAACGCATCGCTCAAATCTTGCAACTACAAGTCTCACTAAGTATCATTACTTATACAAATTACAAATTTTGATTGATGGAGTTAACTAGATACAATATGAAATATAGATACAAAAGTGAGTATGATACAAATGTCCCGCCTACCAATGCAAAACACCTGAATGCAACTGTGTGCCAGCGAAGCCGCTACTGATCCAAGCGGTCAACCTGCAAAAACTATGGCACAACGGGGGTGAGTTGCCAACTCGTGAGTAGAAAAATATTAACAGATAGAAATCGAATAAACAACGACTCCTAGGTCAACTATATCTTAAAGGTAATACTATGATATCTAGGGTGATCGGGTCTGTATATGTGCCAACAAGGTAGTCGATGCCTATAAGTATATGGATAACATCCAACAGTATAATCAATGCATGTATGCATGTGGATCTCATCCACCCATATAATCAATGTATGTATGCATGTGGATCTCATCCACGCTTCAACCAATGACACTACAATATCGTGCATGTATCATAAAAGTGTGTGCATGAAAGTATGAGAATATAAATCATCGGTGTCTCTCGCGACACATCAAAATCATGGAACCTGAGTGTCCAGTATCGACACTCGAAACATCATGAAAACCGTGTCCAGCATCGACACGTAAATCCTCATATATCTCAGGTGCCGCATCCTCAGATCGGCCCTCAGGCGCCGCACACCCTGGTCGGCCCTCATATCCATCTCGCTACTCCGGTCGGTATCCTCCGGATAACCGCCGAGTCTAAATACTATCACCGGTAGGTAGTGCTCCCCTGCCAGGCTCACCGTCTAACATATAGGAGTCTTCTTGCCTCGGGGTACCTTACCGGGTCCACCATGTACCCGCAGATGGTGCCTATCGTTCCTCGAATTGGGTTTCACATGCCACTCTCAGAACCGAGAAAACATATGGTGGATGCACTGAAATATCATATCAAAGAGAAAACCGGGTTTTTAAAACAATACATACTTTCTTTTGAAATTACCACGGTTCTCAAATCTAGAAATCTCATGAAAACAGCATATCTCAATGCGTAAAATCATAAAGCATGATGTATGCGACATATAACAGATATGTAAGCATATCAATATATCATGCAATATGGAACAGTGATATGACATATAAGGGAAAACCGCTCTTTTAAATGATTCCAGTTTTTAAATATATCCTGTGGTTCCCAATCTCCCAATAAAACCAGTGATCTATGTAGGTACAATGTGTATATGCGCAAGTATAGATATACCAATGTATGTGTGCACCAATATGGATATACAAATGTGTATATGCGCAAATATGGATATATCAATGTATATGTGCACCAATATGGATATACGAATGTGTATGTGCGCAAGTATGGACATATCAATGTATATTTGCACCAATATGGTATACAAATGTGTATGTGCGCAAGTATGGATATATTAATGTATATGTGCACCAATATGGATATACAAATGTGTATGTGCGCAAGTATGGATATATCAATATATATGTGCACCAATGTGGATATAAAAATGTGTATGTCATGATGCAGCAACCCTACTGTGTAGTGACATGGCAATTATCGATGATGAAGTGTGTGAGCCGGCAAATCTGTGTACGTGTAACATGCGCATCATCGATAATAGTGCAGGTGTACTAGCACAGGTATAAGCAATGCAATAGGAATAATATGAATGCGGCATAAGGTAAATCGTATGCAAATACTGACGGGTATACGTATCTAACATGACGGAGTCGGTGAATCTATCAGCCGGAATGTAGTCTCACAACAACGCGCACGGTACTGTACATCGTATGGTAGCCTCTAGTCAAGGGTATGGATCAAACATCAAGTCAAGCTCATCACGCACGGAAAATTATTGTACGGCGGCATTAAACCAATAGGGATCCTATCATCCTATAAGCCGGGAAGGGTACAGAACTAACATCTCGTACGGCTACCACTCACGATTCACAATATATAATTATCTCTATATACCTATGTTCCAGGTCACATCCACAATAATCTCATATCAGGGGACCGGCAGGGTATAAATCATCTCAATCGACTCGCATCCGTATACCAACATATCACCAAATCATCACATCGCGTCATATCTTCTTTTCAACGCATTTATATCCCTAATCAAGTCAATCTTACAAATACATTCTACCTTTACTATAAGCCTAGGTATCTAATCTAACATACACACCCGAACCATACAAACAGATTTTGAAAGATGCGAATCGTAGTTTTGAAAGTAGGGGCTACGGGGTTTTTAAAGAAAAGATATCATTTGAAAATCCGTAATATCCCTCAAGGTATCTGTTTAAAAGATGCATACGATTCTTCAGTTTAGAAATAAGTATGGTTCGGATGACCCATCTACATCGGCTATCTAGTTCTATAGTACCCTAAACGGCAATATCGACAAACGTCGTCCTCAAATTCTGTCATCCTATAATAGTCGTAACATAACACTTCTAACTATCCTCTAGTTTCTAATATATTTTCATAGCTATCTTCATTCTAACCCTAGTTTCCTAATCTAGGTTTCCTTAACCATATTCTATAAATCAGTTTTCCATCAAAACTTTGCGGGGGTGCTATACGCCATCCACCCGACTTCCCCCATAGATATAGATCCACTCACCTTGCTTCATACTTGCCGAAGTCGTTGACGCCATGCTCCGTCGCCTCGAAATCCATGTGAAGGTACCTATAATAATAAACAATCGCAATGCGTATTAAAATCAAGACGGAAAACCAAAACGGCACACGTTTCGCTCATAGGTTAAAACCTATAGCCTACGCGTGCAAAAACAATCAAACGACCCTTGTTGTTGATGTTCAAATATCCAACAACCAAATACAAATCCAAATAGCAAAATTTAGCGTTTTAAAATACGGAAAACATATCCAAAATCACACCAAAATGCTCCCAGATTTTGACTCAGGTCAAACTAGCCAATTTTGCATATAGGGTTGCTCTAGATATCTGATAAGGAGGCTATGGTCCAAAAATCACACAAAATCACCCTGACTTGGCCGCAATTTGCTGCCAAATCAAATAAATCTGCGGCCTGGAATGCTCAATAGGGGCTCAGGTTTCTAGGGTTGCTTCATGGTTGCCTGCACGTCTCTCTATCATGTTAACTTATTTTCTAGTGGTCTCGAGTCATCCCAGATTCCATAATACTACCTCAAACTGTCAATTTATCCGATGTCAAAAAGTTCAAAGTTCGTGTTTGGATTACATTCTCTATTCTAGGTCAGTAAAAACACCACTAAGGTCTGTAGGCAGCCACTACACATCACCACTTCCAAACAAACACTCAAACCCTTCTCTTGGGATTTCTAAGATC
Source organism: Agapanthus africanus (assembly GCA_030015575.1). Classification (NCBI taxonomy): domain Eukaryota; kingdom Viridiplantae; phylum Streptophyta; class Magnoliopsida; order Asparagales; family Amaryllidaceae; genus Agapanthus; species Agapanthus africanus. The sequence goes on from JASDDO010000008.1 coordinate 101,291,900, forward strand.
ACAATCCCACACACAATCAACCTCTAAACTACACAAGAATGCATGGAAACTAAAACTAAACTAAAGGGAAGAATTTATACCTCCTTTAGGCAACTCAAGAAAAACCCTATTTTGCCAAAGTTGTCAAAATCCCAATTTTCTTGGTCTAATGTGTAGAGGATGAGGAGAGGATCATTTATTGTGAAAGGGGTTTAGGGTTTTGATAGAGCTTTTGAGATGGATTTTAGGGTTGATGGTGGAGGAAAATGAGAAGAAAGAAGAAGAGGGGAAACTATGAGAAGGGGAAAAATGGGCAGCCCCCTCTCTCTCTTTCTTATTCTCACTCCGTCACTCTCATCTCTCACTCTCTCTCTCCCCCCCCAATCATTCTTTTTAACCACTTTTTCTTTTCTGTTCTTTTCTTTTCTTTTCTTACCCAAAAGCCCAACCATAACATAAAACAACACAATGAAATAACATGTAACATGTCATGGTGCACTAACCATGAAAACTGTACAAACACGGATTTGGTTTAATCGCGATTAGCAGTGCACTAATCGGGTTTTTATTGAAACTGCATATAATAAATTTTAAAAATGTCAAATCCTTAAAATATATTATTAAATGAATAAATCATTTTAATTTCTATTTATTTCACAATTATCGGTATATATTTATACCTTTTTTCGAAAACCCCAATTTCGCAAATCGGACAGTTTTCGGGAAAAATATTATTTTAACATTAAATTCCAAAAATAATATTTTATATTTTCTGAAATGTTACAGTTCCTCTATATGTTTTTTGTATATCAGACTTGAAGTCTTGGGTCCTTTTTATAGTGAAGGCCGATCAGTTAAAAGAGATCTTTTCTCTAATTGATTTGGGCATGTTTCCCCCATTGGATTTTTGATCCAAGGGCTTCTGATTTACAGAAGGCAATCTTCTTGTTTGTAACAAGATTGAGAAATTTTCCCCATACAGAATTTATTCTGTATTTTGGTGATTTTTAATCACCTTTGGATCATTGATCCAACGGTACTCTGATTTACAGAGCACAATCTTTTTATTTGGAAAGATTTGAGGAATCTTTCCTTAAGAATTTTATTCTGGTCAATTGATAATTTATCATCTTTATTGGATCTTTGATCTGATGGTTGGAAACATTTAGTTCCAGCGCTAGCGCACTCTTGCTTTGCACGTGGACGCTGCCTAAGAGCGCTGTCGCTCTTTGCGCTTGCGCACTCATGCTTTGCACGTGAGCGCTGCCTCAGAGCATTGGTGCTCTTATGAAGCGCTGCTCATTTCAAATTTTGAAATTTGAACAGAACTTTTCTCTGATTGGGGGAAACACCAGGGAGCCGGAGAATGTGGGTGCTTGCCTATCTAAGGTAGACAATCTAATAATGGTGTTATCAACATGGTAATTGTTTTTGAAAAAGACACAAATCCTGTCGTCCATGTGCAACAGTTACCGATAAATCCAAACAATCAGGACTTCGATTCTGTTTAAAAGTCTGACTCAGTTCGAGTCATGATCTGAAATCAATCTGACTTGAATATGATTCAAGTATAAACTACAATACAACATGAATCCATGAATCCGATTATTCAATTTATATCAATCTATATTGACTGAACCGAACCATGGATATACTCCATTTACATGACTATCCATTTATATCCATTACATTTACTGATATTATGGTTTCAGCAATGTTTTTCATTTACTACATACAATACAATATTTTTCTTACTCACGCAAGTATATACATGAGCGCGTACGCGTGCGCCTCAGTCAAGGTAGCAGTGGAGGACTTCTAATGCAGTGCCCGAAAGAATGCTATCAGTACAAACAATACAATCAATACAACAAGACACTACGGGGTTTATAAAGGGGTAGACTGGTACGAAACATGTTAAAAGTGGTACGAGATGGTCATTTAAGATATAATTATATCCATACCGTTGTTCCGTGGTATTTTCGACGGAGCCTTGTACTACGGGTTACCAAAGTCCACGGTGTAAGTTGGACTCTTCTCGTATACACTGGCATATGCTGTACCAAGCTACAAACACTACATTAACATAACAATCAAATATTATACTAGATATACTCTTTTTCTGTCCATTCTACTTCTCTCCTTCTTTGGGACTTACCGAGTGATTGTTCGCTGACGACATTCCGATTTCCGTTCTTCTTTGAAATGTTGTCAGGTGGATCGAACGCACTAGAGATCGAGACCAGCCAGGAGCATTTGGAGCAGTATCCTAAAGATGCCGAGCTATAGTTACTTGTACATATTTTCATTTCAGTTCATGCCATTGTTTAGGCATTGCTTTCCATCTATATATTTACATTTCCAGTTGTACCTGTAAAATAATATTTAATAAATAAAGTTGTTGTTCATTATATTCATGTCTCTTATGTACATTTTATTTTATATTGCTTAGATACGCTTAGCGTGTTTATTTCTGAGTAAATACGCAGCGGGCCTCGTCGCGTCCTCTTACCGTACACCGAGAAGCGGGGTGTGACATGGGTGCTGAGCACCTGCAGAAAAGAAGGAGAGGGACTTAGCCCTGGGATTAAGAGTTAAACTCTTAGGGACTTTAGCAACTCCCAGAAAAAGGGAGGATTTTTATCTTTATGGAGTTAAACTCCCAAAGGATTTTGAATGGAGTCAAACTCTAAAAGATTTGGATTTGGAGTTAAACTCCTAAAAGATCTGGATTAGGAGTTAAACTCTTTTGAGGATTTGGGTCTTGGAGTTGAACTCCCCAAAGATCTTCAGAGGTGATCAAAAGGGACCCCTTTCTTCTTTCTTGAGCCCTGGATCTTCTCTTGAGCCTTGGATTTTTCCCAAAGTGGGTGTTTTGGAGGTGGGTCTCCTTCCCCCTCCTCTCTATTGGCTAGATCTTGGAGGAAAGGGGGTGAGACTTAAAAATCTCCCCTTTTAGAGATTTGATGGGAGATCTGAGTTCCTCATTAAGGGTTTTATGGTGAAAAACTGTTTCTTTTTGGAAAAAGAAGAGTTAAACTCTTGATTTAATTTAAAAAAGGAGAAGAAGGTTTAGAACCTTGAGGAAGGAGAAGGAGATACAAAAACCCTAGTGTAGGGTTTTTTTCGTCACCCCACTGAGATGAGAATGCATGCGCTTGTCAGGCGCATTACAGATTCCCCCTGCCTAGGGTAGGCTGGGGTTTATTGATTGTGGGGATCCGAATCTCCGACAGCCACGGACTAAGCTGTCGTTAATTACCCCTCGCCTTTAGAGCGAGGGAACCTCCGATTAACGAGTTAAACTGGTCATGCGAACTCAATGTGCAGTGTTGTGTTTTGAAGAGGATTTGGATATATCGGGGGCCCCACAGAGTTTTTACGGATGTCCCGCTACCTAGATAGCGGGCTGGGGGTCAAGGGGGATAGCGGCCCCCTTGAGGGGTGCGGGGCAGCGCCCCGTTAGAAATTTTTTTCTAACAGGGGCATTGTCGTAGAGTATATGTATGTATGTGTGTGTGTGTGTGTGTGTGTATAAGAGAAAGGGCATCCAAACGATGCATGGGAGAAAGCACCAGCGCCTCATGTGCGCGGCACGCGGGCGCTTGGGCGCTCGGGCGCCGGCGCTATCGCCTTGGGCGCTAGCGCTTTGGGCGCCAGCGCCCCACGTGCCTGGCACGCGGGCACTGTGCGCCAGAGTGCCAGCGCCCCACAGGCCTGGCACACGGACGCTGTGCGCCAGCAGTAAAAGGGACTTAGTCCCTGCACTGGGAGCTGTGCTCCCGATTTAACTTATGGAGTAGAACTCCTGATAGAGATTAATTTAGGGAGTTAAACTCCAATAGATCTTGAATGGAGTTAGACTCCTAAAAATATTTAGAAATGATCAAAGGGGGCTGCTTTGTTTCTCCCTTTAGCTGTGGATCTTCCCAAGATGGGATTTCTGGAGATGGGTCTTCTTCTTCTTCATGTCGGTTGGCCGGATCTTAGAGAAAGGGGTTGAGATTTAAAAATCTCCCCTTTTGAGGTCTAATGGAAGATCTGAGCTCCCCTTTGTGGGTCTTGTGGTGAAAAACTATTTAGTTTTGGGAAAGAAAGAGTAAAACTCTTAATTTAATTGAAAAAAGGGAAGAAGGTTTAGAACCTTAAGAAAGGAGAAGGAGGCACAAAGAACCTTAGATTTTTGAGGGAATGAAAAGTTTTTTTTTATTCATCATCATGTTGCCTTATATAGGCTTATATATTTACATATAGCCTCTTGGGCTTGGCATTTTGCTCATCCCATATCTCACGTGCTATTTCTTTTTGTACATAAGTTATGGGCTTTACAAAAGTTTGGCATTATGCCCATTCATGCATAAAAATTACACCAAAATTTATTTATTACATGATTTTTTTATTTCAGCATGGGGGAGGCTGGCCACTTCATGTTCGGGCTCGACTCGGGCATGAGCCCACTTGATCTAGGCTTGGGCCCACCTGGCTTGGGGTTGACCTTGACTTGGTCAATCGGGGTGCAATTTTCGACCCCAACAAAGTGCCCCCATCAATAAATGCACACCACATATTTGGGTCGTGTGCATGAAATTGATGGATCTTCTTTCGCGTGGAGGCAACTTGCTTTGGTTCCCACTTTTTGGGATGCACTGCCCTTTTTACGACATGGACGGTCGACGTTTGCGTCTCCGAGGCGGAGTGTCTGTGGTAGACATTTCCCTGGCCCGGAGTGATTTGGTTCCCGCTTTGTAGGAACCCTGCACTGCCTTTTTTACGACATGGATGGTCGACACTTGACGCGTCTCCGAGACGGAGTGTCCGTGGTAGACGTTTCCCTGGACCGGAGTGATTTGGTTCCCTCTTTGTAGGAAGCTTGCACTACCCTTTTTACGACATGGACGGTCGACGCTTGACGCGTCTCCGAGACGGAGTGTCTGTGGTAGACGTTTCCCTGGCCCGGAGTGATTTGGTAGACGTACCCCCGACACGGAGTGTCGCTGGTCGACGTTTCCCTAAGGCAGAGTGTCTGCTTGACGTTTCCTCGAGGCGGAGTGTCGGCTGGTTGACGTGTCCCCGAGACGGAGTGTCTGCTTGATGTTTCCCCATTACGGAGTGTCGGCTGGTTGACGTGTCCTCGGCACGGAGTGTCTATTTGACGTTTCCCCATTACGGAGTGTCGCTGTTTGACACAGAGGTCGATGTTGGAATTGGTTGGTTTGATTTGTTTGAATTTTTTCTTGTTCGGCGGGACTTTTGAATTCAAGAGGAATTTGGAATTTGTTTAGCATCGGTATTGCTGTACTGGAATAATGCCAGGAGCAATTCATCATTTACCCCGGGAGGACTTGTGATTTTGGTTTTGGTTTGGCATCAGCACCGCTTACACAGGAATATGGTACCAGGAGCGAATCATCATTTGCCTTTGAAAGGATTTGGGGATTGGTTTTTTTGTCGGCATCTGCATTGCTGCACTGGAATAATACCAGGAGTAACTCATCATTTGCCCCGGGAGGATTTGGGAATTGGTTTTTTTGGTCGGCATCAGCACCGCTACACTGGAATATAGTACCAGGAGCGAAGCGTCATTTTCCTTTCCCTGTTGGGAAGCAATGGCTCAGGAGACAGGTTTAGATCCTTATCACCTAAGGCTTTTCAATTTTATGGACCGTAAAGATCCCATAAAAGTATTTTCTCCCTATGAGTCGTAAGGATCCCGTAGGTGAATTTTCTCCTTAGGAGTCGTGAGGACCCCCAAGTGTGTTTTTCTTTTGTAAGTCGTAAGGATCCCACGAAGGTGTTTTCTTACGAGTCGTGAGAATCTAGTAAGTTTGTTCTCCTCATGTATCGTGAGGACACATGTGTAGGTCTTCCCAAATGGAGTATAATTCCAAGGGCGGAGATCAGCCGCGTAACTGGTGATTGCGGTGTGGTATGGGTAAGATGAGAATTACTTGAGCCCATGAATTATATACGGTAGTCAACTTGGGGATCAATCGTAGGGCCGGAAGAATTTTGGGATTTTGAATTTTGGTTGGCGTCTGCATCGCTGCACTGGAATATAGTACCAGGAGCGACTCATCATTCGCCGTTGAGACATTCAGAAATTTAGAATTCTGGTTGGCGTCTGCATCGCTGCACTGGAATATGGTACCAAGAGCGACTCATCATTTATTGTTTTGGGATTTGGAATTTGGTTGGCGTCTGCATCGTTACACTGGAATATGGTACCAGGAGCGACTGATCATTCGCCGTTTGGGATTTGGAATTTGGTTGCGTCTGCATCGCTGCACTGAGATACGGTATCAGAAGCGACTCATCATTTGTCGTTTGAGACATTCAGAGTTTTGAAATTTTGATTGGCGTCTGCATCGCTGCACTGGAATATGGTACCAGGTGCGACTCATCATCCGCCAATTTTTTTTACCGCGATTGCTCTATCATTTCAGCTTTTCTTATCGTGAAGATCGCAATTGCCCTATCATTTCGGCTATTTATTTGCGGTTGCTTCATCATTTCGGCTTTATACACACACACACACATGGATATATATATATATATATATATATATATATATATATATATATTTACACATTTTTACATCCCCAGTTTAACGACTTAGAGGTCGACTGTTCCCAGTTTAATTACGTGGTAGTCGGCAGTTCCCAGTTTACAGACTTAGAGGTCTATTATTCCCTGTTTAACGACGTGGTGGTCAGCAGTTGGAGCTTGGGCTCGATTTTGCAGGAACCACGGGCTCCTTGGGCTTAATTACATGAGCGAGCTCTTCATCATTTTGATCAAGCCGGTGTTGGATGGCAACAACCGCATCATTGTCACGGCTATAAGGCGTAGGAGGACTTACTCCTCCGAGCCCCATCATATAGGCCATATGGGTTGTGTGCCCGTCTATTGCTTCTTCATTGGCAATGTGGCCCGCTTGGCTCTTAGCTTGTTGCCTTGGTCCGCTCTTTTTAGAGAAAGGCAGGTGTCTGAGAGAATCAGTGTAACGCCTTAAAATTCGTTTAGAATGTTTTTCGGGTTAATTAGCAAGTGTGCGTGTTTTCAAAAAAAAAATGGATATCCTATTTTTCTTCTTGGCTAGTGGTCTTTTGTGTTGAGAAGTGTTCGTATGGATATATATATATATATATATATATATATATATATATATATATATATATATATATATATATTTAGGGTAGTTAATTATTTTTAGTTGTGTTTACCCTAATTTGAAATTTTGTTAGTATATGCATGCACACTTAGCACATTTTTAGTGACTTTGGTTAAAAGTGTATCATGTTAACCCTTTTCTTTTCTTGCATGGTTGCTAATCTATTTCCCCCCATTTCAACAAGTTAAAACCCTTTTTATAATTCAAAATTTCCAATTAAACAATGAGGTATGGTGGGTAGGTAAGAAAATTGACTTTTGACCATTTTCTTTCTCTTCTCTCTCTTATCAATTTCTGGAAATTTTCAGCAGAGAACAGCAGCTGAAAACACCTCATTTTTCTTCATCTTCTCATCTCTTTTCACTTCTCTTTTGGTTCATGCACAAACCCTACATAAATCCAACCTTTTTCCTTCTCAAAACCTTGGGTTTTTGGCTCATTTGAGGTGTTTAAGGGCAAGACTGCATACTTGAGGCTAGATCTGGAGCTTTTGGTGTTCTTTAAGGTGTTTTGAAGGTTATTAACTCACCCCTAGCACCTCTTGTTCATAACTTATAGTATTTCTAGCAAAATATCACTTTTTATGCATGTTTTGTGCGTTATAAAGGGATTTAGTGAGGTTGTGATAAAGATTAACTTTTTATAGCTTGTTTAGCTTGGTGATGAGTTATATAGGTCATTTTAGACTTAGGTTTGTCTCAGATTTCAGAAAAATACCCCTAAGTATCATTTTAGTGCAAAGGTGTGATTTTAAACTTGAATTTGGGTTCTGTTGCAACTGCTACTACCCGGGGTGTTTTAGAATGAAATTGTAATTATTGGGATATAAGCAGGATGTATGGAGTGCACACACCAAACCCGGAAGCTCAACCCCCTACCCAGGCCGTAGAAAAATTCATTCTGGCCGCAATTTGCGGCCAGATGGGAGGGTATTGGGTTGGGGTTTTGGTGGTTGGTGTCTGCTGATATTTGGGGTTTCTTGATATATTTATTTTTATAAAACTCTTTCTGTATCAAAATCTGGGACTAAATACCTGTTTTTCCGTATTTCTAACCTTCGCGACACGCGTGATACGTGTGTGGGTTTGGGGTTTCTGCGTATCGCGACGCGTCAGGGTAGTTTCAGGCGCGTGATCACACGTTTTAGCGTATCGCGCACACGCGCGATTGGTTTACGACACGGGTTTCTAGTTGGACCGTAATATCACGTTTCTGTGAAATTGAGCTTATGTGTGATATATGTTATGTGATTCTAGGTTCACAGGCCAGTGAGACGGACGCTGCGAAGAAGGGCAAGCAAGTCGTCGGCTACACTTAGCGCGAGACTTCGGTGAGTAGATTTCACATCTACGGGGATATCGCCCGCATGGCGTTATGCGTCAGGGTTGATAGGACCTTACTATTATATGTTGCGTTTACCTCATGGACTGTCATTGCATATCATATTCCCTGCTATATATATATATATATATATATATATATATATATATATATATATATGCTTAGAATTGATAGAACGCCGCACTATTACTAACGGTTTATGTTGCACGAGCACTAATCTGCATGCTACACACACACCGTTAGTAATTGCCATGACACACTCACTGTAGAACTGCCATGACTATATTGCTGTAGTTCATTTCATATGTGATTCGATATGACTTTCATGGAAATTGGGAGCCGCATGATATCTTTAAAAACGGAAACAAATTTTAAAAGCGGTTTTCCCCTTATACATATATCATGGATTGATTTACATAGCGTCTCGCATTGGATTTACTTCTTGATGTTGGATTTTCATGTGATTTCTAGTTTTGAGGACCGTGGGACTATTTAAGGAAAGATGCACTATTTTGAAAAACCCGGTACCTCGTGATATGATATTTTGGTGCGTCCACCATGCGTTTTCTCAGTGCTGAGACGTGTGCTTGAAACCCGATTCGAGGAGTGGATCCGTTTGCGGATTCGTGGTGGGCCCGGTATGGTTCCCCTCGGCAAGATGATCGATGGGTTTTGCCGATTGAGCCTGGAGGCGGGCGAGTACCTACCGGTGATTGGTTGGACCTGGCGGTTATCCAGAGGATACTGACCAGAGTCGAGAGATGGATGCGGGATGATCCGTATTGCCGGGGCCGAGGGCCGACACCACAGACGGACCTCGTGGGCCGATCCGGACTGTCGGAGCCCGATATATGAGGATTTGCGTGTCGATGCTGGACACGGGTATTTTATGATATTTTGGGTGCCGATGTTGGACACTCGTGATTTCTCAGAGATGTACAGGATTTGAGGGCTGATGGGAGTGTCGGCGCCTGAGTTTATTTGGGATTTGGGTGCAGCCTGAGGCACCGACTATTGTTTTCCATGCTGACGTTTCCATGTAGATGTTATTTATCCCATGCTCAGTAGTGATTACTATGTATCTCATCCTGTAGTATTTACCTGATAGAGCACTTGCACTACTATTGCATTCACTGCTTGTCATGCATTGATATCATCGGCTGGCATTAGTAGAGCCGCGCTGTATGTGTATGCTCGCGATTACCTTTATATATTATCTCTATTCACGAGTTGGCAACTCACCCCCGTTGTGCCATAGTATTTGCAGGTTGCCCTCAGCATAGTCGCGACAGGCTGTCTTTTGCATCTTTTGGCTACAGATACTACTACAGTTGCGGCGAGAGCTGTTTTGCATTTAGGTGGGTTGTGGTATCTGATTACTTTTATTGTACCCCTTTTATATCCAGTACTCTCCATCTACCATTTATGTACTGGACTTAGATACTGTGTGAGGACGATGATGTATATTTTGTTTTCTGGTGTCGAGCTCGTAGGAGCCGACTGTTTTTTTTATATGCAGTTTATATTCTGTGATGTTTATTTATTGCTCATTTTTCGCTACGGCGTAGTATATTACTCTTGTGATTATGGTTTCCGCCGTTGGGCGTGATTGCTCCCGTTTGGGAAATGTTTTGTTTTACTATATCTCATGTTCACTCATATCCTCTTTTATACCCGGTCTTGGGGCTACTTTTACAAAGGAAATGCTGCCAAAATTATTTAAATGATTAAGTAACTTTAAAAGAACTTATTGAATTATTTAAGGCTTTCTAATCTTTTAACTAAATGTTTTCAACACTCACTATTCTTAAATGGTTTTGATTTTTGGGTTCGGCTTACTTAGCCGCGTTACGCCTGTAGACGTAGCGTGGTTAAGTGCCGGTCACGAGTCGAATTATTCGGGTCATGACAAAGTCGGTATCAGAGCGTAGGTTTTACCTTCGGAGTGTAGGATGACCCTGGTATGATGGAGTAGGTAGCTGCGGCAGGGTAGTGTAGCGTGTGTATGTTCCGCGGCATACTCACGACACGATACTCCGCCTACGCGACCTTAGGACTTGTTGATTTAAATTCCTTCTTGAATACTTACATTACTGCGATTCTATTTCCGTGTTTTTATCGAATCCTAATTTTCTTTCAGCCATTACGCCGCCAAAGACTACTAGGGCACAGAGAGCGGCCGTGAGGGCCGAGATTCGAGTTGACTCGTCCGAGACGAGAACTGATCCAGGCAGTGCACCCGTTGTACCCGAGCAGACTGTTCCTCCCGTGACAGGTCAGATCGCCACGCTAGGGGCTGGTATGTAGGAGATGCGCCAGACGGTGGGAACCAGCATGCAGGAGATGCGCCAGATGATAGGATCGCTAGTTGAGACGCTTCGAGCACAGCGACCAGAGTTAGCTCCACCTATTCCAGTGACCGCGATGGTACCTATCGCACAGCCAGTTGCCCCTGCAGCCACGGAGGTGATTACAGTATCGCTATCAGAGTTCATGAGGCCGAAGCCTCCGGTTTTCACAGGTACCGATACAGCCGAGGACCCCCAGTCCTTCATTGATAAGATGGCCCGGATATGCCGTCCCCTCAGATGCGCGGATACGAGATGGGTCGAGTTCGCGAGCTTTTGCCTAGAAGGTCTTGCGCAGAAGTGGTGTGATTCAGTTGAGAAGGGCAGAGTAGCAGGTCTTCCTCCTATGACCTGGACGGAGTTCGTGACAGTATTTCTAGCCCGTTTCCTTCCCCAGAGTGTTAGGGATGCCCGAGCTCGCAGATTTGAGTCCTTGCGCCAGACGCCAGGGATGACAGTGGCAGAGTATGACGTGCTGTTTATAGAGCTAGCAGTCTATGCCCCGTATTTAGTGGCTACCGAGGAGTTGCGAGTCAAGAGATTTGTTCGAGGCTTGCTTACACCATTGTTCCTTGCGATCAGCGCACAGCACTACGAGACTTACGCAGCAGCTGTAGATGCAGCCTTGTTGGTCGAGGAGCGCCTGGCTGAGACTTCGGCAGTTCCAGAGCCGAAGAGAGTTCGTACTGGTATATCCGCACGGAGACAGACATTCAGACGCCGCTACAGGTATCGTTCCAGGTACGGGGAGTGGCAGAGATTCGGGACGGAGCCAGATGTTTAGTTCATATCCACGAGAGGGTCAGCAGTCGCCGCGGGGTTACTTTAGATGCGGCAGCCTACTTCACCTCATTAGAGATTGTCCCGAGACACACCGGAGGGAGGCGGCAGCTGTAAGTCGATGTAGTACACCCCAGTACTTATGGGGAGGCGGAATTTTCAAAAACAATCAAGTTTAAACAACGAACATCGACTAACCGCTTGAATCGAAGCTAAACTATAAATAACCGTATTCAAATGAGTTTCTTTTCACAAGTGATTAGGGATTATACCTAATGAAACCGGTCCTTCTTCTTTACGTCCTCCTTTGTTCTCCTCGACCTTCTCTAGGTAGTAGACGATCCACCCGAGAGCGAAACTCCAAGCTAAACCTCTAACTTGAGGTAACTAATCAACTTTGATTGCTAATCAAAGATGAGAGGATGATATAGAGTGAAGGTTATGGATTGTTTAGTCTAACTAATCCTTTGATCTCAACACATGAGGATTAAGGATTAGGGTTTGAAGATGAGAGCTTGAGGAGAGAGAATGTGTGATAAGATAATGAGAGGAGAGAGAGTGTATCATAATATATTATGAAGCATTCTTTTTAAAGAATAATCAATAAAGGAAATGAATAAGCATGCTTCATAAAATATCTAGTGGTGATTCATTAGCATGAGTCATTAAGCAATAAATGTGCAATAATGAAGTGAATGAATCACCACCATGACTCACTCTCTTATCCAAAAGAAACCTCCTTAGTCACATCTTCTAGAAGCTTCTCGAGTAATTACGAGAACGCCCCTCCGATCCGTAAAAATACGGAAAAACTTTAGACTGTATAAATCCAATAACCGGATACCAGTAACTGGCTTAAACCAAAGCCGACTGGTAAAAACTGTCCGAAAGTCGTACGCGCGTAAACGCACGTATGCGTCCGAACCCTTTGTCGCAAAACCATGCAACCTCTATATCGTTTCGCCTGGAGTAGGAAACTCTCTGTGTGGGACTCTAGAGACTCGACTACTACGCTGGCAGTGGGTTTAACCACAGACCGCAAGCGGCACTAGCTGTACGTAACGGTCCCCAGATAGTTGTCGATAAGAAGGCCGATGAGTAAACCCATCCGAACTCCTACTGAGTCTGATGTGACAATCTCCATACAGTCCGGTCCGTTCGTCCAAGACTATCGCATATCGGGCCTAGGGGGGCGGCAAGCGTCAGTCCCCTAATAGCGGTATAAGTCGTGTCGGAGTGAAGCCCATTACACCCTGAGAAACTGCTGGAACCTACCAGCAAATCTCGCTTGCCCTGGCCAGGGACTTTGCGTAATGGCTCTCTGACACAGCACGATATCTACTCCCAATACCGGGAGGGACGAATCCTGTCTAACCGCCACTGCCTCCAAGTGCTCGGGACTGCACCCAACTGCTACCTGTTTGCACGACTCCTTTGAGCCGTGGTAGGGTAGCAATCTAAGAACAGTGGGACACACTCGAGGCGAAGTAGCAGTGTCAAGTCTGCGGACTATGCTGTACTCATGTCACCTGGGAACTGTTCACTGACGACTGGTATCAAACCAACCAACAGTTCCCTGTGAGTCCTGTCCGGTGTACCCGTAACCTAACGAGCACCTGTATACTATCTCCAGTACGACGTACTGACGGCTGTGGGACAGACCATCTCCCCAACTGGGATGAGAAGCGTACACACTAGTCTACTCCGGAGTATCGATGCTCTGTCTCGATAATCCAACGACCAGGGACCTGAATAAGGATGTGCTTGTAGACTACCCAGCCCCCACTAGTGTGACTGCCATCACAACGCTGGTAGACAAGCAAGATCCTAAGAGCTCTATCAATACGTTTACTCACATATTAAGATAGAAAAACCAAGTAGCATACTACTATGTTTAGCAAGACTGTTATATACATGTGAATATCCCAAGCTTCCATTAAGTAATATACAAGCTAGTATGATACAGTAATGGCCTTCTAGGGCATAAACACTAACAATCTCCCACTTGCACTAGGGCCATGTACTGGCATATCGTAGACCAATGATCTCGAGCAGCTTCTCGAACTGAATCTGAGGAAGGGCCTTCGTGAATGGATCAGCAATGTTCTCTTCTGAAGCAACTCTCCGAACCTCGATCTCCTGACGATCAATGATCTCCCTGATCAGGTGATACCGCCTCAAGATGTGTCTGGAGTTCTGATGGGACCTTGGTTCCTTCGCTAAAGCTATAGCTCCGTTGTTGTCGCAATACAGAGGTATTGGATCAACTATGGTAGGAACCACCTGAAGTTCTGTTAGGAACTTCTTCATCCAGACTGCTTCTTTTGCGGCATCGCAAGCAGCTATATACTCCGCTTCCATCGTCGAGTCAGCAACGGTGTCCTGCTTGGAGCTCTTCCAGCACACCGCCCCTCCATTGAGGGTAAAGACATAACCCGACATGGACTTGGAATCGTCCTTATCACTCTGGAAGCCGGAATCAGCAAAGGCCTCCAACCTGAGGTCTTTTCCGCCGTAAACCAAGAACATCTCCTTAGTCCTCCTCAGGTACTTGAGAATGTTCTTTACTGCTATCCAGTGTTTCTCCCCTGGGTCTGACTGATACCGGCTTACCACGCTCAGTGCGTAAGCTACATCTGGTCTGGTACACAACATCGCATACATTATAGAGCCTACCGCAGAAGCGTAGGGTATAATAGACATGCGTTCCCTTTCCAAATCAGTCTTGGGAGACATCTCTTTGGAGAGGGTGATTCCGTGACAAGCCGGTAGATTACCGCGCTTTGAATCTTCCATACTGAATCTTTTCAGTACAGTGTCGATATACCTGGACTGCGAAAGTCCCAACATCCTCTTGGATCTATCACGATAGATCCGGATCCCCAGAATGTAAGAGGCATCACCCAGGTCTTTCATGGAGAACCTGTGTGACAAGAATCCTTTGACAGATTGTAGCATAGGAATGTCATTTCCTATCAATAGAATGTCATCCACGTACAAGACGAGGAATACGACACTTCTGGCCACAACTTTACTATATATGCATGGTTCATCTGGATTTTTGATAAAGTCATATTCTTTGACTGTCTCATCAAAACAGATGTTCCAACTCCGCGATGCCTGCTTTAGTCCATAAATAGACTTAAGCAGCTTGCACACTTTCCCGCTGCTCCCACTCTGATTGAAACCCTCTGGCTGATCCATATAGACGCTCTCTTCTAAATTTCCATTCAGAAAAGCCGTCTTTACGTCCATCTGCCAGATTTCATAATCATGGAAGGCAGCAATAGCAAGAAGGACCCGAATGGATTTGAGCATAGCCACTGGAGAAAAGGTTTCGTCATAGTCCAAACCAGGTCTTTGACGAAAACCCTTTGCAACAAGTCTAGCCTTATAGGTTTCCACCTGTCCATCTACACCAATCTTTTTCTTGAAGATCCATTTGCATCCTATGGGTTTTACCCCATCTGGAGCAAAGTCCAAAGTCCATACTTTGTTGGTGTACATGGACTCCATTTCGGTCCGTATTGCATCTAGCCATCGTACCGAGTCGCCGCTCTGGATGGCCTGCTGGAAGTCAGTAGGTTCATCATCATCTATGATGCAATCCTCTCTATCCCCGTCTATGAGAAAACCGTAGTATCTCTCAGGCGGACGAGACGGCCTACTACTCCTGCGGAGGGGTGTGGGAATGTTCTGTTCTTCTTGAACCTCTGGTTCTACCAAACTTTCAGTAGCAGTTTGTGGTTCTGGAATTTCTTCCAGTTCTATTTCGCTCCCACTTGATTCCTTTTCTAAAAACTGATGTTCTAGAAAATGGGCATTACGAGAAACAAATACCTTCTGTTCCTCTGCGTAATAGAATAGATATCCCCTGGAGTGCTTTGGATATCCCACAAACAAACACTTTACTGATCGTGCCTCGAGCTTGTCCACATGCTGCTTTTTAACAAAAGCTGGACATCCCCAAATCTTTATATATTGTAGATGGGGTTTCTTCCCACTCCACATCTGATATGGAGTGGTAGGCACAGTCTTGGTAGGTACCATGTTCAAAAGATATGCCGCTGATTCTAGCGCATGTCCCCAGAAAAATCGCGGTAACTCAGCATTACTCATCATGGATCGTACCATATCCAATAGGGTTCGATTCCGTCTCTCCGATACACCATTATGCTGTGGAGTGTACGGAGGAGTAAGCTGAGAGAGAATTCCTTTCTCTTTTAGGTAACCTAGGAACTCGGCACTCAAGTATTCACCACCTCGATCAGATCTAAGTGTCTTAATACTTTTGCCGGTTTGGTTTTCTACTTCATTCTTATACTCCTGGAATTTCTCAAAAGCCTCGGATTTATGTTTCATCAGATAAATGAATCCGTATCTTGAGTAATCATCCGTGAAAGTAATGAAATAGGAATAACCACCTCTCGCATGTGTAGACATTGGACCACATACATCACTGTGTATGAGTCCTAAGAGCTCGCTCGCTCTTACTCCTTGTCCAGTGAATGGAGTCTTTGTCATCTTTCCTTTGAGACAAGATTGACAAGTGTCATAAGTTTGATATTCGAACGTGTCCAAATATCCTTCTCTATGCAACTTAGTCAACCTTCTCTCATTGATGTGACCCAGTCTACAATGCCATAAGAAAGCTTTATTTAAATCTGGAGACTTTCTTTTTAGTGTGTTCTGGACATTGAAAATTTGGAGTTGGTTTAAAACATATATGCCGTTATTTAGAGTACCGGACCCAATCAAACCATGATTAAGGTGGATGTTGACAACATCTCTTACAAACGTGAAATCATAACCTTTATTTGATAACAAGGAAACTGATATGATATTACACGTTAAGCTGGGTACAAAATAACAGTTATGTAAAACCAAAATGTGTCCACTCGTCAATCCAAGGTGATAATCCCCGACGGACGCAGCTCCCACGCTAGCTCCGTTAGCAACCCTGAGGATCATATCACCTTCCTTCAGCACTCTATGGTTTCTCAGTGCCTGCAAAGAATTGCAAATATGAGATCCTGATCCGGTATCCAATACCCAGGAAGTAGAGTTGATCGACAGACAATTCTCAATTACAAACACACCTGAAGTCGAAGCCACAGCTTGCTTCGGTTCCTGGTTCTTGGCGTTCCACGCCTTGCAATCCTTCTTCCAGTGCCCTTTCCTGTGACAATGGAAGCACTCATCCAGGCCAACTACCGGTGCTGTAAACTTTTTCTTTCCCTTCTTTCCCACCTTACTAACACCTCCTCTAGGTCTGGATGCGGCCTTCTTCTTCCTTCCTTTGGCCCTAGCCTTGGACCCGGAAGAAGATGAACCGCCAACAAACATAGCGGGTGTTTCCCTTGCCTTCTGCAAGGTGCCCTCTGCACTCCTTAACATGTTTAGGAGTTCCGCAAGTTCAACTTCTTTTCCTTGAAGATTGAAGTTGAGGATAAACTGGGCGTAGGTGGGAGGAAGGGACTGGAGAACAAGGTCTGTATAGAGCTCATTATCCAAAGTCGTCCCAAGGTCCGCGAGCTCTTCAATATAGCCGATCATCTGTAGGACATGTTCACCTACCGATGACCCGACAGCCAACCTCGCTCGAAACAGTTTCTTAGAGGTCTCGTATTTTGCTATACGAGATTGCTCTCCATAAAGTTCCTTTGTATGGAGAAATATGCCATCTAGGGACATATCCTCGTGCCTCCTCTGATGTTCATTGTTCATCGAGGCAAGCACGATGCACTTGGCTCTCGCGCAATCTAAATCCCAGGTTTTGCGGATTTCCTTATCCGCATTGCTGGATTTGGGACCAAGGACAGCAGGTGCTGTAGCGGTGAGGACGTACCCCAGTTTGTCATAGGTCAAAGCCATCTTGACATTCCGCAGCCAATCTTTATAGTTTGGCCCTGTCAGTATATTTTTCTCTAAAAGTAACTTAAGTCCAGTCATTTTCAGGGTCGCTGCAATTAGGAGAGAAAGAAGAAAACTCTTTAGCATGATGCTCTTGCAAGTTTAGAGTGGTTTTTAGTTTATCTAAACTGGATGGCTCCCACTGTTTTTCGAATCCTTCCTCAAACCATAAAAGAAGAATTAGCCAAGACTATTCTCACCGTACAATACTTGCTTAACCGTTCAGCCAGGCCGGTGTCGATACTTCGAGGGAGGTTTTCCAACGCTTTCGCGAAGTTCCTTAATTAAATAACCTCTTTTCTCTGGGGGCGTAACCCCGCTGACACTTTTCTGGACACCTACTAGGTTTATAGCAGTGATCGTTAAGCGACGAATATCCTGATAAGTAGCATATACTCACAGTAGGATCGGGATCCAAATATCATCGTATGATAATGTTGAAGGAATCCTACCAACATTCATCAAACTCCAAATGGTATGCATCTCTTTGCAAATTTCAGTTTCTTTAGAAATTCCCGATATAAGTTTTTGCCCCATGCTCTTATGACCTTGGCGTTAGGTCAAAATGTCATAAGTCACATGTCAAGTTCTACCCATCATTATCTTGTCAATTTGAACCCATCCGTATATATCCTTGACGTTCGGCCAAAATGATAATACGACTGTCCCAAACTAACTCATCTATCTATGCAACAAATGAATATCCAGCAGCTACCAAACACTATGCCTTGGCGTTAGGTCAAAATACATAGCTTGAATACTACTGAATACCCAGATGAAATGACGGAGGGCTACGAATGGTTTTGGCGAAACCGTGAACGTAGTGAACTTGATATAACCGAAGGAACCTGATAGCTTTTAAAAGGAGTGGTTAAAGCTCCGCATTTAAAAATATCTGTTTTAAAAATAACCGAGTGGTTTCTTTTAAATTGTTCCAACGATTTAAACTTTGGTTTGTTTTACTTTGCATTATAGATAATGCGTCCCATCATTAACCTATCATTGCAGAACACAACGAAAATACAACGTCCTCTTATGCCATCCGCATTCGCCACGGGGTCCCGTCATCACCCGTTAGGTTACTTAACTAACGACAGAGCAGGGGCTGGGCTAGCGCGGGTGTAAAACATAAGTGACGTCTAAATAGCTACAATAAATATAGATATTTTACATTCGTCTGACGCAATGATATTCATTCCAGAACACAGATAAACAATATTGGATTTGCAAGCAATCTGTATTTCTTTTGAGCCTGCAAGAAAAGACAGATTACACAGTTGTGATGAATAGCCGTTTACCCCACCCTCGACCCCTACGGGTACGGCAAACTACCCACCCGGTAGTCTGTGTACCCCACCTTGGGTCTGTCCTAGGAGCAAAAACAGTAAAATGAAATAATACAACGGTGGCTACAACCGCAACCTGGAAGTGCCCCGCGAAAATAATATTACAACAAATTACATTTACAACAAATGAATTAATCAATAACCCATTACTAACCCCGGCTATACACCACAACAGTCCAATACAGTTTATATGCACAAACAGATATAACCATTTCAGAAATGTGCAACCCCCTGCCAACCGACATACTAGCAGTTGGGGAAGGTTTACGAACACATTAAACAATCACAGATATAATCCAATACGCAAATACTGTACAATTCGATCGAATAAACAACATCAATATTGCTCCAAAATCTGCTCTGTTAAACAGTAACCTGAGCAATAATTAAATATTCCAGAAAACCCAAAATATCACAGGGGACCCACCCATGAAAAATGAGCTCATGACTCGGCAACTCGGCCGCGGAAGCGCGGCGGATCGGTGGGATCCGCCGCCCTTCCGCGGCGCTTTAGTCGAATCATGGGCTCGAATTTCTTGGTTGTTCTCCTGTGGTCATGTCAAGCTCTCTGAACACACCTGAAAAATTTTAGGACTTCATTTTAAGTTCGACAGAAACTAAACAGAATTAGGGTTTTCCGGCTTCGTTTTTTTCGTTCGAAATTCGTACAAATTTGCGATTAAGTTATTTATTGTTTAGCGAGGCTCTGATACCACTGTAAGTCGATGTAGTACACCCCAGTACTTATGGGGAGGCGGAATTTTCAAAAACAATCAAGTTTAAACAACGAACATCGACTAACCGCTTGAATCGAAGCTAAACTATAAATAACCGTATTCAAATGAGTTTCTTTTCACAAGTGATTAGGGATTATACCTAATGAAACCGGTCCTTCTTCTTTACGTCCTCCTTTGTTCTCCTCGACCTTCTCTAGGTAGTAGACGATCCACCCGAGAGCGAAACTCCAAGCTAAACCTCTAACTTGAGGTAACTAATCAACTTTGATTGCTAATCAAAGATGAGAGGATGATATAGAGTGAAGGTTATGGATTGTTTAGTCTAACTAATCCTTTGATCTCAACACATGAGGATTAAGGATTAGGGTTTGAAGATGAGAGCTTGAGGAGAGAGAATGTGTGATAAGATAATGAGAGGAGAGAGAGTGTATCATAATATATTATGAAGCATTCTTTTTAAAGAATAATCAATAAAGGAAATGAATAAGCATGCTTCATAAAATATCTAGTGGTGATTCATTAGCATGAGTCATTAAGCAATAAATGTGCAATAATGAAGTGAATGAATCACCACCATGACTCACTCTCTTATCCAAAAGAAACCTCCTTAGTCACATCTTCTAGAAGCTTCTCGAGTAATTACGAGAACGCCCCTCCGATCCGTAAAAATACGGAAAAACTTTAGACTGTATAAATCCAATAACCGGATACCAGTAACTGGCTTAAACCAAAGCCGACTGGTAAAAACTGTCCGAAAGTCGTACGCGCGTAAACGCACGTATGCGTCCGAACCCTTTGTCGCAAAACCATGCAACCTCTATATCGTTTCGCCTGGAGTAGGAAACTCTCTGTGTGGGACTCTAGAGACTCGACTACTACGCTGGCAGTGGGTTTAACCACAGACCGCAAGCGGCACTAGCTGTACGTAACGGTCCCCAGATAGTTGTCGATAAGAAGGCCGATGAGTAAACCCATCCGAACTCCTACTGAGTCTGATGTGACAATCTCCATACAGTCCGGTCCGTTCGTCCAAGACTATCGCATATCGGGCCTAGGGGGGCGGCAAGCGTCAGTCCCCTAATAGCGGTATAAGTCGTGTCGGAGTGAAGCCCATTACACCCTGAGAAACTGCTGGAACCTACCAGCAAATCTCGCTTGCCCTGGCCAGGGACTTTGCGTAATGGCTCTCTGACACAGCACGATATCTACTCCCAATACCGGGAGGGACGAATCCTGTCTAACCGCCACTGCCTCCAAGTGCTCGGGACTGCACCCAACTGCTACCTGTTTGCATGACTCCTTTGAGCCGTGGTAGGGTAGCAATCTAAGAACAGTGGGACACACTCGAGGCGAAGTAGCAGTGTCAAGTCTGCGGACTATGCTGTACTCATGTCACCTGGGAACTGTTCACTGACGACTGGTATCAAACCAACCAACAGTTCCCTGTGAGTCCTGTCCGGTGTACCCGTAACCTAACGAGCACCTGTATACTATCTCCAGTACGACGTACTGACGGCTGTGGGACAGACCATCTCCCCAACTGGGATGAGAAGCGTACACACTAGTCTACTCCGGAGTATCGATGCTCTGTCTCGATAATCCAACGACCAGGGACCTGAATAAGGATGTGCTTGTAGACTACCCAGCCCCCACTAGTGTGACTGCCATCACAACGCTGGTAGACAAGCAAGATCCTAAGAGCTCTATCAATACGTTTAATCACATATTAAGATAGAAAAACCAAGTAGCATACTACTATGTTTAGCAAGACTGTTATATACATGTGAATATCCCAAGCTTCCATTAAGTAATATACAAGCTAGTATGATACAGTAATGGCCTTCTAGGGCATAAACACTAACAGCAGCACCGCATGTTACCTTACCACCTTCACCACCCCAGAGGGCGTTGCCTGTTGTACCTACCGTTGCTCTGCGCCAGACTCATACACAGAGGGGCCGTGGGCGTGGAGGAGTTGCTCAGAGGGGGCGAGATGACCGAGGCAGAGGGCAGTCAGCTACTGGTGGAGGACAGGCACGGGTCTTTGCTTTGACGCATCAGGACGCGCAGGCATCCAATGCGGTGGTTTCAGGTATCCTTCCTGTATGTACAGTTGATGCACACGTATTGTTCGATCCCGGATCCACGCACTCGTACGTATCCACACACTTCGTGCCGAGTTTGGGTAGAGAGTCCGGCTTGCTTGATCAGCCGCTTATGGTGACCACTCCTGTGGGAGAGTCGTTTGTTGCTAGGCACGTGTTCCGATCCTGTACCGTCTGTATTGGCGAGAGAGAGTTGCCTGTCGAATTGATCCTTCTAGAGATGTTGGACTTCGACGTTCTTTTGGGCATGGATTGGTTAGCCACGTGCTATACTTCTGTGGACTGCCGCGAGAAGACAGTTAGATTCTGTTTTCCTGGCGAGTCGGTTTTTATTGTGTTGGGGGACCGTGGTGCCGCCCCTCACAGTGTGATTTCTTCTTTTCGCGCTGGACAGCTTTTGAGGAAGGGATGTCAGGGATTTCTCACCTATGTTTGCGATGCTCGGGCCACAGAGGTTCCATTGGTTCAGGTTCCGGTTGTTAGCGAGTTTCCTGATGTGTTCCCTGCCGAGCTTCCTGGGTTACCGCCCGAGCGCGATATTTCTTTCTGTATTGATTTGGTTCCTGGCTCGGGGCCTATTTCCATACCGCCTTATCGGATGGCCCCGGCGGAACTTAGAGAATTGAAGGGTCAGTTGCAAGATTTGCTGGATAAGGGACTTATTCGACCCAGTGTTTCTCCTTGGGATGCTCCAGTCCTGTTCGTCAAGAAGAAGGACGGCAGTTTGCGTCTGTGTATCGACTACCGCCAGCTGAACAGGGTGACAGTGCGGAACATGTATCCTTTGCCGCGCATCGACGATTTGTTCGACCAGCTTCAGAGGGCAGGGTACTTTTCGAGGATCGATCTACGATCGGGGCTATCATCAGCTGCGAGTTCGACAGGAGGACATTCCCAGGACAGCTTTTCGTACGCGCTACGGCCATTATGAGTTTTTGGTGATGTCGTTCGGACTCACCAATGCGCCAGCAGCCTTCATGGACTTGATGAACCGTATTTTCCGGCCATATTTGGATCTGTTCATCATAGTCTTCATTGACGATATCTTGGTGTATTCCCGGAGTAGTGGGGAGCATGAGCAGCACCTGCGGATTACATTGCAGACCTTGAGGGAGCACCAGCTGTATGCGAAATTCTCCAAGTGTGCTTTCTGGCTAGACAGCGTAGACTTCTTGGGGCACGTGATTTCACGAGACTGTATATGTGTGGACCCGAGAAAGATCGAGGTCGTGCAGCGTTGGCCCAGACCCATATCGGTTACGGAGATTCGCAGCTTTTTGGGATTGGCCGGTTACTACAGGTGTTTTGTGCAGGACTTCTCCCGTATTGCTACACCGTTGACCGGGTTGACCCGGAAGGGAGTTCCTTTCGATTGGACGGAGGAGTGCGAGCACAGTTTTCAGCAGCTACGAACTCGGCTGACGACGGCACCGGTGTTATCTTTACCTTCCGGATCGGGCGGATTTGTGGTCTTTTATGATGCTTCTCGAGTGGGGCTAGGGTGCGTACTGATGCAGCATGACAGGGTGATCGCGTATGTCTCGTGACAATTGAAGAAACATGAACATAACTACCCCACTTACGATTTGGAGATGGCTGCAGTGGTCTTTGCACTTAAGATCTGGCGACATTACCTATACGGCGAGTCGTGCCAGATATACACGGATCACAAGAGTCTAAAATACATATTCCAGCAGCGGGACCTGAACCTTCGACAGCGCCGATGGATGGAGTTAGTGAAGGATTACGACTGCGAGATCTTGTATCACCCGGGCAAGGCAAATGTAGTAGCGGATGCTTTGAGCAGGAGGCCCGGGAGTAGTCTATCTTGTTTGAGCGCAGTACAGGGGCAGTCGTCAGCAGATTGGCAAATATTATGCGACAGCCAGGTACAGTTCGAGTTCACGCCGATTGGAGGACAGATCGCGCATGTTCGTGCACGCCCACAGTTACTGGACCGCATACATGAGGCACAGCGCAGTGATGACCGGTGTTCGGAGATCATGGCACAGATTGGACAGGGCAGACTTTCCGAGTTCGTGATCGATGATCAGGGGGTACTACGATTTGGAGTTAGACTGTGCATACCAGATGCTGAGGGACTGAGGCGTGAGATTCTTGAGGAGGCACATCGATCGGTATATAGTGTTCATCCCGGTTCCACCAAGATGTACCATGACATGAGGAGTGTTTACTGGTGGGACGGAACGAAAAGAGACATCGCAGATTTTGTGTCGAGATGCCTGACTTGTCAGCAAGTCAAGGCTGAGCACCAGAGGCCCGCGGGAGAGCTACAGCCGTTACCCATTCCGGAGTGGAAATGGGAGCAGATCTCTATGGATTTCATTATGGGTCTACCCAGGACTAGTCGGGGGTATGACTCCATCTGGGTGATCATGGATCGTTTGACGAAAGCGGCTCACTTCCTACCGGTGAAGACGATTTTCGGATTTACTCAGTATGCCCAGATCTACATCGACGAGATTGTGCGACTATACGGAGTCCCGACGTGTATTGTGTCCGACAGAGGCACCCAGTTTACCAGCCGATTATGGCAGAGGCTTCATGAGGCTTTAGGCACTCACTTGAGTTTCAGTACAGCATTTCATCCGCAGACCGACGGACAGTCAGAGCGGATGATTCAGACTCTCGAGGACATGCTCAGAGCGTGTGTATTAGATTTCGGAGGTAGCTGGGATCATCACTTACCCTTGGTAGAGTTCTCCTACAATAACAGCTACCAGGAGACCGTTCAGATGGCACAGTTTGAGGCTCTTTATGGGAGGAGATGCAGGTCGCCCACCTGTTGGACAGAGCTCAGTGAGAGCAGTATCTTAGGGCCACAGATCGTTGAGGAGACGACCGCGAAGATCCAGTTGATTCACGATAGGATGAGAGCAGCCCAGAGTAGGCAGAGATCTTATGCGGACCGTCAGCGACGCAGACTTGAGTTTTCTGTTGGTGATCATGTTCTCTTGAAGGTTTCCCCGATGAAAGGTGTGATGAGGTTTGGGAAGAAGGGGAAACTCAGTCCCAGGCATGTGGGCCCCTTCGAGATCCTCGAGCGTGTTGGTGCAGTAGCCTACCGATTAGCCCTTCCGCCCAGCTTTCCAGATGTGCACCCCGTATTTCATGTCTCGATGCTCCGCAGATATCTTCATGATCCTTCGCATGCGATTCAGCACCCGACGATCCAGCTTGAGCGCGATCTTTCCTATGCAGAACAGCCGGTGATGATCTTGGATCGACAAGTGAAGAAATTGAGATCGAAGGACGTCCCCTCAGTCAAGATACTTTGGCGTGGTCAGGGCCGTGAGGAGGTCACTTGGGAGACCGAAAGCGAGATGAGAAAGAACTATCCGCATCTTTTTGAAGGTATGTATTGTTAGATTTTAAATTCGGGGACCGAATTTCTTTAAGGGGGTAGATTGTAACGCTTTGAAATTCATTTAGAATGTTTTTCGGGTTAATTAGAAAGTGTGCGCGTTTTCAAAAAAAAAATGGATATCCTATTTTTCTTCTTGGCTAGTGGTCTTTTGTGTTGAGAAGTGTTTGTATGGATATATATATATATATATATATATATTTAGGGTAGTTAATTATTTTTAGTTGTGTTTACCCTAATTTGAAATTTTGTTAGTATATGCATGCACACTTAGCACATTTTTAGTGACTTTGGTTAAAAGTGTATCATGTTAACCCTTTTCTTTTCTTGCATGGTTGCTAATCTATTTCCCCCCATTTCAACAAGTTAAAACCCTTTTTATAATTCAAAATTTCCAATTAAACAATGAGGTATGGTGGGTAGGTAAGAAAATTGACTTTTGACTTTTTTCTATCTCTTCTCTCTCTTATCAATTTCTGGAAATTTTCAGCAGAGAACAGCAGCTGAAAACACCTCATTTTTCTTCATCTTCTCATCTCTTTTCACTTCTCTTTTGGTTCATGCACAAACCCTACATAAATCCAACCTTTTTCCTTCACAAAACCTTGGGTTTTTGGCTCATTTGAGGTGTTTAATGGCAAGACTGCATACTTGAGGCTAGATCTGGAGCTTTTGGTGTTCTTTAAGGTGTTTTGAAGGTATTAACTCACCCTTAGCACCTCTTGTTCATAACTTATAGTATTTCTAGCAAAATATCACTTTTTATGCATGTTTTGTGCGTTATAAAGGGATTTAGTGAGGTTGTGATAAATATTAACTTTTTATGGCTTGTTTAGATTGGTGATGAGTTATATAGGTCATTTTAGACTTAGGTTTGTCTCAGATTTCAGAAAAATACCCCTAAGTATCATTTTAGTGCAAAGGTGTGATTTTAAACTTGAATTTGGGTTCTGTTGGAACTGCTACTACCCGGGGTGTTTTAGAATGAAATTGTAATTATTGGGATATAAGAAGGATGTATGGAGTGCACACACCAAACCCGGAAGCTCAACCCCCTACCCAGGCCGCAGAAAAATTCATTCTGGCCGCAATTTGCGGCCAGATGGGAGGGTATTGGGTTGGGGTTTTGGTGGTTGGTGTCTGCTGATATTTGGGGTTTCTTGATATATTTATTTTTATAAAACTCTTTCTGTATCAAAATCTGGGACTAAATACCTGTTTTTCCGTATTTCTAACCTTCGCGACATGCGTGATACGTGTGTGGGTTTGGGGTTTCTGCGTATTGCGACGCGTCAGGGTAGTTTCAGGCGCGTGATCACACATTTTAGCGTATCGCGCACACGCGCGATTGGTTTACGACACGGGTTTCTAGTTGAACCGTAATATCACGTTTCTGTGAAATTGAGCTTATGTGTGATATATGTTATGTGATTCTAGGTTCACAGGCCAGTGAGACGGACGCTGCGAAGAAGGGCAAGCAAGTCGTCGGCTACACTTAGCGCGAGACTTCGGTGAGTAGATTTCACATCTACGGGGATATCGCCCGCATGGCGTTATGCGTCAGGGCTGATAGGACCTTACTATTATATGTTGCATTTACCTCATTGCATATCGCATTCCCTGATATATATATATATATATATATATATATATATATATATATATGCTTAGAATTGATAGAACACCGCACTATTACTAACGGTTTATCTTGAACGAGCACTAATCTGCATGCTACACACACACCATTAGTAATTGCCATGACACACTCACTGTAGAACTGCCATGACTATATTGCTGTAGTTCATTTCATATGTGATTCGATATGACTTTCATGGAAATTGGGAGCCGCATGATATCTTTAAAAACGGAAAAAAATTTTAAAAGCGGTTTTCTCCTTATACATATATCATGGATTGATTTACATAGCGTCTCGCATTGGATTTACTTCTTGATGTTGGATTTTCATGTGATTTCTGGTTTTGAGGACCGTGGGACTATTTAAGGAAAGATGCACTATTTTGAAAAACCCGGTACCTCGTGATATGATATTTTGGTGCATCCACCACGCGTTTTCTCGGTGCTGAGACGTGTGCTTGAAACCCGATTCGAGGAGTGGATGATCCGTTTGCGGGTTCGTGGTGGGCCCGGTATGGTTTCCCTCGGTAAGATGATCGATGGGTTTTGCCGATTGAGCCTGGAGGCGGGCGAGTACCTACCGGTGATTGGTTGGACCTAGCGGTTATCCGGAGGATACTGACCAGAGTCGAGAGATGGATGCGGGATGATCCGTACTGCCGGGGCCGAGGGCCGACACCGTAGACGGACCCCGTGGGCCGATCCGGACTGACGGAGCCCGATATATGAGGATTTGCGTGTCGATACTGGACACGAGTATTTTATGATATTTTGCGTGCCGATGTTGGACACTCGTGATTTCTCAGAGATGTACAGGATTTGAGGGCCGATGGGAGTGGCGGCGCCTGAGTTTATTTGGGATTTGGGTGCAGCCTGAGGCACCGACTATTGTTTTCCATGCTGACGTTTCCATGTAGATGTTATTTATCCCATGCTCAGTAGTGATTACTATGTATCTCATCCTGTAGTATTTACCTAATAGAGCACTTGCACTACTATTGCATTCACTGCTTGTCATGCATTGATATCATCGGCTGGCATTAGTAGAGCCACGCTGTATGTGTATGCTCGCGATTACCTTTATATGTTATCTCTATTCACGAGTTGGCAACTCACCCCCGTTGTGCCGCAGTTTTTGCAGGTTGCCCTCAGCATAGTCGCGGCAGGCTGTCTTTTGCATCTTTTGGCTACAGATACCACTACAGTTGCGGCGAGAGCTGTTTTGCATTTAGGTGGGTTGTGGTATCTGATTACTTTTATTGTAACCCTTTTGTATCTAGTACTCTCCATCTACCATTTATGTACTGGACTTAGATACTGTGTGAGGACGATGATGTATATTTTGTTTTCTGGTGTCGAGCTCGTAGGAGCCGACTGTTTTTTTTATATGCAGTTTATATTCTGTGATGTTTATTTATTGCTCATTATTCGCTACGGCGTAGTATATTACTCTTGTGATTATGGTTTCCGCCGTTGGGCGTGATTGCTTCCGTTTGGGAAATGTTTTGTTTTACTATATCTCATGTTCACTCATATCCTCTTTTATACCCGGTCTCGGGGCTACTTTTACAAAGGAAATGCTGCCAAAATTATTTAAATGATTAAGTAACTTTAAAAGAACTTATTGAATTATTTAAGGTTTTCTAATCTTTTAACTAAATGTTTTCAACACTCACTATTCTTAAATGGTTTTGATTTCTGGGTTCGGCTTACTTAGCCGCGTTACGCCTGTAGACGTAGCGTGGTTAAGTGCTGGTCACGAGTCGAATTATTCGGGTCGTGACAATCAAGTTCCTGAAGGACTTCAGTCTCAATTTATATGAAATTAGCGGTCGCAGCTTGATTGTTTGTTAACACGCCAGGGGACAATGATATTTCTCCCTCCTTATATTATTTCTCGACCCAATCCTTGAAGATGCAACATTCTTCAATAGTATGTCCCAGCACTCGGTGGTACGGGAAAAAGTTGGGATGATCAGTCCTGTTCGCTTCACTTAGCATTTTTGGTTCTGGTAGCCGCAAGCCATTCTTCAGAGTATCTTTGAAAATTTTGTGGACCTTGTCCCTTTGGAAAGGGTAGACCTTATTTCTTATTTCCTCCAATGTTGGCTCTCGAGATTCGTAGTCTTTGCTCCGCCCGCTCTCTGCTTATCCAGAGAATCGGTGCTATTGGAGCTTTCGTTTTTCCGGTTGTCGTCCCTCCGATGTCTCGGTCTGTTTGTGAATGGGAGATTCTGAGTGGACTCGGGCTTTGAGCGTTCCAACATTTGAACTTTCTTGGTCAGCTCTTGGAATGTTTTGAGGCCTGCGGTGCACAGGAAAGGTTTCATCCATTCGTTCAGATTTTCTATAAGAAGACTGACGGATTTGTCTAGCTCCAACGGCGGTTCGCATTTGATAGAAAGATTGCTCCATCGAACTATAAAATCCATGTTGCTTTCGTTTTTCTTTGGCTCGGTCCTTACAAGGTCAGCAATGGTGATTTTATCGCTGACACTCATGAACCTTTACTTGAACATGGATTCTATTTGAGCGAACGTCGTAATCAAGTCATCCGGTATGCTTGCATACCAATCGAAAGCAATATCGATCAAACTATTAACAAACTGGCGGAGAAGGAGCGCAGCATTGCCCCTAGTGTTCACACATGATGCTTTAAATTGGGCAATGTGCCGGTTCACATTTCCCGTCCCATCGAACCTTTTAAATTTTGGGACGACCTAGCCAGTAGGAAACTCCACAAGATCGTACCGAGCAGGGTATGGTCTCCTGCTGCTACTGACCTCTTTTTGCTCTCCAGCTTCGGCTACCAATGTTTTGACTTTGTTGGCAACCAAATCCATGATTTGATTCTGAGTTAGCGGGTTGCTGTCATTGGTAGCCAAGACATTTCCCGAGACAGGATGCGACTTACTTTCGTGCGATCCGTCCACCTTTGGATTTGAGGGAATAGATGTCAGTTATCTCGGGACACCGTTTCCCGGTTCATGAGTAGAACCATGCGCTTGATTGGGCGACTGAGAGGCAACTTGAGCTGTGAGCCGTAAGACGACGTTTGTCAAGTCGTCAATTTTTTAGTCGAGCTTGGCCATCTCCTTGTCTCTACTTCTGAGCTGCTTTCGGAGCTCCTGAAGAAGTTGCTGCTCTGCGGTCTTAGGATGAAAAGTTGGTTCATCCTCGCTTTCCGAGCCCGACTCCTCATGAACCGAGGGCTCTCCCTGCTTATCAGCTTCACTGAAAGGGTCTTCATTACCTTCCAGAGGAGGCTGGTCTTGGAATGTGGCAACCATATTCATACCGGATTGAATTTGAGATGTAGTGGCCCCTTTCTTGCTCTTGTTGCACATGCCCACCATGTAGACAGTGTGAACCACATATCCAGCTGTCTCTTTATCATTGGCGGGGAGTTTAGAGAAGACATCCGATCGAGCAGTTGTCGAGGGTACCGTTGGAGCTTACTCGAGATGCCCCCTTACTTCATTGACGTTAATTGCCTTGCCCCCAGCTGGAGCGACGGAGAGACGTTCGGAAACAGATTTGCATTTGTGTTGGGGCGCCCTCGAGACCACCACATTTCGCCTCTTGCCTTTCGAGACCGGTTTGTCTGTTACCGGAGCTTGAAGTGCAGGAATGGCATTAGCTGGCATGAACAGAATAGAGTCGAACTGTAGCAGCGGCTCCTCCCACTGTCGCCCAAGACTGGCCGGGAGAACCGTCCTGGAGTCCATCTTCATTGTATAGGAGATGGGAGCTGAGTTCATCTTTGGAGACATTGTTGAAAATTGATTGCTTAGAAAACCGCATGAAAGAGCATTATTTTAGTATAAATATAGATATGTATATTGATTGAGTTTGTATGAACGTTTAACCCGAAATATGAGAGGAGAGATTAGTCCCACCGGGCGTGCCAGAATCTGTAGGGTGTTTTTCGTCACCCCATTGAGATGGGAATACGCGCGCACTTGTCAGGCGCATTACAGATTCCCCCTCCCTATGGTAAACTGGGGTTTATTGATTGTGGAGATCCGAATCTCCGACAACCGCGGACTAAACTGCCGTTAATTACCCCTCGCCTTTGGAGCGGTGGAACCTCCGATTAACGGGTTAAACTGGTCATGCGAACTCAATGTGCAGTGTTGTGTTTTGAAGGGGTTTTGGATATAACGAGGGCCCCGCAGATTTTTTACGGGGGTCCCGTTACCCGGATAGCGGGCTGGGGGTCAAGGGGATAGCAGCCCTCTTACGGGATATGGAGTAGCGCCCTGCTAGAAATTTTTTCCTAACAGGGACAGTGTCGTAGAGTATGTGTGTGTGTGTGTAAAAGAAAGGGCATCCAAAGGATGTGTGGGAGAAAGCGCCAGCACCTCACGTGCGTGGCGCTCAGGCATTATCGCCTTGGGCGCTAGCGCTTTGGGCACCCGGACGCTAGCACCCTTAGTCCCTGCACTGGGAGCTGTGCTCCCGATTTGACTTATGGACTTGAACTCCTGACAGAGATTAATTTAGGGAGTTAAACTCCAATAAATCTTGAATGGAGTTAGACTTCTAAAAATATTTAGAAATGATCAAAGGGGGCTGCTTTGTTTCTCCCTTTGGCTCTGGATCTTCCCGAGATGGGATTTCTAGATATGGGTCTCCTTCTTCCTGTCGGTTGACCGAATCTTGGAGAAAGGGGTTGAGATTTAAAAATCTCCCCTTTTGAGATCTAATAGAAGATCTGAGCTCTCTTTTATGGGTTTTGTGGTGAAAAACTATTTAGTTTTGGGAAAGGAAAAATAAACTCTTGATTTAATTGAAAAAGAGAAAGAAGGTTTAGAATATTGAGGAAGGAGAAGGAGGCACAAAGAACCCTAGATTTTTTAGGGAATGAAGTTTTTTTTTTATTCATCATTATGTTGCCTTATATAGGCTTACATATTTACATATAACCACTTGGGCTTTACAAAATGGCATTCTGCTCATCCCATTTCTCATGTGCTATTTCTTTTTGCACATAAATTATGGGCTTTACAAAAATTTGGTTTTATGCCCTTTCATGCATAAAAATTACATCAAAATTTATTTATTACATGATTTTTTATATCAGCATGGAGGAGGCCGGCCGCTTCATGTTTGGGATTGACTCAGGCATGAGCCCACTTGATCTGGGCTTGGGCCCGCCTGGTTTGGGATTGACCTTGACTTTGATTTGGTCAACCGGAATGCAATTTTCGACCCCAACACCTAGTTTTTTAGGGGAATCAATTATTGTTATTCATTTCATTATCATGTTGCCTTATATAGGCTTATAAATTTACATATAAATTCTTGGGTTTTACAAAATGGCATTTTTCCATCACATGCCTCATGTGCTCATTTCTTTTGCATATGAGTAATGGGCTTTACAAAAATTTGGTTTTATGCTCATTTTTCTTACATTTATTCATAAAAGTTATATCAAAATTATTTATTACATGATTTTCATTTTGGCATGGGACAGGCCAGCCACTTCATGTTCGGGCTCGACTTGGGTATGGACCCACTTGACCTGGGCTTGGACCCACTTGGGTTGGGGTTGAGTTTAACTTTGACTTGGTCAACCGGGGTGTAATTTTTGACTCCAACATAGAGTTTGAGGAATTAAGTTGAATTTTACGAATAAGCCATGTTCCTCTTCGAGCTTCCCATCGCTATGCCTAAAACCAACATATTCATGTTTTTATGGCACTCCTCATACACGATGCGTCTGTTGCAAGCCACCAAACTTCGGTGAAAAACTCTTTGGCTACCGCTTCTATCGTCGTCCAAATGATCTTGGATGTGGTTATATTGTTTTAGAGAAGAAGCTTGTCAAGAATGCCATGGATTCTGAGCTAAGAAGAAAAACAATTTGGTGGCCATGAACTCAAGTGCTAAGGTTCTGAAATGAGAGGAGTTGAAGAAGTGAGGAGGGATTTCGAAATGCTAAGGCATAAAGTTGAAAAATTTGAGAAGAGAGTAGATGGTAAGAAAGGAGAGAGAGATAAGAGAGCTGGAAGGAATTCTCGAGTTGAGACTGACTAAAAACGTTTGGGGATAATAAAAGTAACAATGAAGTTTTGGGGAGACAAAAAACGGGGATCGGAGGAATAGCTTAAGAGGTTAGGAGGGACGCAGGGTAAATAGTTAGATTCGGGGGATTAGAAAAGTATCTCGGTTTAGGAAGGACATGATGTAAAAAAGCCTATTATTTTAATAAGAGTAATGTGATACTTCTCTTTTATGAAAAGATGCACTAAATATAAGTATCACTGGTTTTTTCTGATTATGCATAAACTTTATCTGCATTATCTTCCTAAGTAGCACTTAAACCTTTTTATGTTCCCTTACAACATGTTTTTGACCATCATAAGAACTTTCGAAAATATAAACCTTTTTGTGCTCCCTTACAACATGTTTTTGAGCGAACTTTTGAAAATATTAACATTTTCCTACTTTTATTTCGATACTCAATTGATATCTAATGGATAGATTATAAATAAAAAAATTGTTTACTGTAGGCTTTAGCATGAACTCTAAAAAAGCTGTCAAATTTACAATATAAACTTTCTAGCCTACATACAACTTTCAAATAATATCTGATCCGTACCAGTCCTAACATCATTGAGCATGAAACTCCGTTTCCGAAACAGGGTCCTAATATGTATAGCTAGTCATCAAGCATGAATAAAAAAGTGATGAATTCTAGAATTTGACCAAGGCCCGGTAGACACTCTTTTAGGTTTTTTGTTTGCTGCTTGGTACTTATCTCGGCCCAAACAATCACGCTAAGTCTAAATTAAATACGTCCACCCCTTTCATCAAAAACAAGAAAAATACTCTCATTTTAAAGCGAGTCATTAACCCTCAACTAGGATCCTCTGCTTGGGTTTTTTTCCCAAGCACCTTGCTCCGGCTACTTCCCATCCGTTGGATCTATCCCACACAAGCCATGAGCCCCTTGTTATGCGCTCACTCGCGGCTGTTAAATTTCGCAAGCAGAGAACAAGTCAAGCAGAGGAGGATCTGGATCCCATTAATTAATTACCCTAATACTTCTTCGAACTCTCTCCAACTAACTTCAATATATGCTATAAATGAGTCCATACTTGTGTCAATAATTTCCAAACCTGTAGTCTTTTATTAACGATCGACCTCTTTTCATGGAAAGTTTGAGCCTTGAAGCTTCCTCGAACCTTCACCAAAGCTCCTTATCGTGGGCCACTTGTATTTTCATGACTTTCCCAGCACTTCAGTTTGCTTAGCGCACTGTGCTCTCAAACTCTTATATATAGAGAGAGAGCTCGAGCTCATCATATACATCATTGAGCAATGAGGCTATAAATATATATATAGAAAAGGTCCAACACACACACACACACACCATAAATGTTGCTTGTTCTTTCATTTATACTCTTATTTCTCTAAGCTTTGTTCTTGATTGATTTAAATTAATTTGTAACGTTGAAGAAACATTTGCATGCATGTGGTTTTTCCTATTTTGAAAGAGCTTCTTTTTTCCCTCTCTTTTTCATAGAGTAACAATCTGCCATCAAAACTCAACTGAAGTATGTCAACTACAATACAAGCTAGGGTTGGACGTGACAAACAGCGATATGATGACCACTTCCGGCTAGTTGCAGGGTATACGACGACGAGTACTTTAATTTATATTTGTTGTTTGTTGAATATGTATTATAAAAATATATCTCTTAAGCTCTACTACAAATTCAGAATTGAAACTTATGACAAGATATAAGAGACTCAGAGGTTCAAATTATTCAAACCATACCCATAAATGAACACTATTTAAACATATATACACGGGTGTGTTGAATATTATAAAAATCATCTTCGCAATTTTGAGGTTTTGGTGGAATTCAATTGTTTTCTATGGGATTGGAAGTAAATCAATCCAATTAGATGTATGTTTATATTTTTCATTTTTTGATATATTAGAGATATCATGGTGAAATTTCAAAATATATATAATATATGTTGTCGCTTCCAATATTGTTTGGATTCTTTTTCAATAAGTAAGAACTCAATTCCCTATTATATTTAGTTCTTTCTAATGAACCCTCATAGGTATCAAATCAGCATTAACCTTACACGCAGTAAAAAGAAGTTTTACTGCTGGAACTATGTTCACATGGTTTTTCAGAACAATCCTAGTTTTGTATGGATTTGGATTGTGGAATCCTAAGATTTCATAATTTTGTGCTTGGTCGATGGATTTGGATTTCTAGAATTCTTTTGTTTTTTATGGGGGACCCATCACAAAACAAGGAATTTTGAATCCTAAAACTTTTTAAGGATTTGACACTATTCATTATACTTTTAGATGGGATCTGTGTATTTTATTTATTTAATAATCCTTTCTCTCTCAATCTCTTTAGAATTCTCAAATCCAAATCCCATTTTATTTTCATTAACCAAACAAAGATTACAAGAATCTACAAATTCAATACTAAAAATCCAAAACCAACAAAACAATAAATTACCAAATCTAGAAATTTCAACGGTACAATTTTGGAATCAAAATTTCATATTCTTGCAACCAAACAGTCACTTAGAAGACATCTTTTGACTTTGATATAGGCGCTTATTATTTTTTAATAATAAATTTGTATTATTCCTTATAAAGATATCGAATATAATCTCTGATTATATAAAAGCGACATAATATATCAATTTTAATCACACTATACTATATGGTCTGCTCTATGTCAAGTGATTGCTTATATGCCCTCTTTGAGTTTAAATCTGTCAAGTACAGAAAACGAGTTTTATTATTACCTATATAGTTCATAAAACTATTTTCTAATTTTCACGCTCTATTATAAAATGAAGTTTAAGAGAAATGCACTTATGAAAATTTTGGTTTTAAAAGAAAGAAAAAAAAGAAAATATTCTTGTGTGTGTGTTCTTAGCCAATTTGTGTGTGTGTGTGTGTGTGTATATATATATATATATATATATACACTCTTGTATTGTTGAAGAACCCATTTCGTGTGAAGATAAAGCGAATATTCATCACTGTATTTTATACTGTAATTATCTGTTTTTTAGCTAAAACCTTTTTTTACACACTTGACTCATAATCTGCTCCTCAAACTTCCATATTCTGGATTCTAATTAAATGATAGAAAGTTTATATATGTAGTGAAATATTTTTTAAAAATGGATATATTTAGGTATAATATATCCATTTTTTAAAAATGGATATATTTAAAAAAAATGTATGTCTTTCTGTATATTATAAGAAAAGTGAAGATAACTTCATCGATATCATCACAACTCTTTGATATCATTAAACAAATTCAAAAGAAGGACTTTTCTTAAACCAAGATTTCTAGCTAGGGGTTTTGTTAGGAGGGTATATAGCTACAAATTCAGAAAGCGGGCTTTTCTTAAACCAAAACTTCAAGGGGGGTGTTAGGAGGGTATATAACTACATGCAGATAGAGGAAACTAGGCCTAAATTTTGTTTAATAGCGGATGATAGGTATTATCTAAAGTGATAAACATCTCTCTCATTAAATATTGGATTTGTTGAGTATGGTCATAGAGTAGCCTAGTTGGTACATATATATTCTATTGTATATGCTTTACTTATTTGCCTTATGGATAAGTTTTACTTATTTGCCTTATGGATAAGTTTTACTTATTCATTCATATCCTTTCAGATAAGTCGACTTACTTTTCATCTTTTTTAAGGATAAACCTTCTCTTTATATGTACGTATTTATGTGTGTGTGTGTGTATAGAGAGAGGTATTGTATTGTAATCTTTGAGGATCAATCAATAATAATCATACTATTTTCCTTTAAATCTACAGTTCTTACTTGGATTCATTTCACACCGTATTGGATAATATTCAACATATAATAAGATAATGTCATGCGGCTTCACTGTATGGTACACAATGCACTGACATTTTAGGCCTCATAATTTAATATATGTATCCCTATCTTAATAGCAGTTAATTATAAGGATTTTCCAACTTTTCAGGTGCATCCCCTACAGGAAAATTGATGTTGAGAAAAAACCCAGCAGCGAGTTCTATGATGAATTGGAAGTTCTTATGATTTGCACACCAAATAGGCATGACCTTATCTTCCCAAAGGTGAAGACTGCCTCACATGTAAGAGTTTATTCATACGCAGTAGTATGATTATTTCATACTTGATTTTATTGTGATATCAGGGTGGGTGGGAGAGTAATGAGAGTGTACATGAAGCTGCGATCCGCGAAACCCTCGAAGAAGGAGGAGTTAGAGGGATTATCGACGTATGTAGATTCGTCTCTTTGGGTTGATCATTACTCTTTTATGGTTTCCTTTCTCTACTAGAACAACAGAAAATAGATCGATGATCATACAGTGATCATATATATCTCTCTCTGTCATCATAATATGTAGGAAACTATGTTGGGGGTTTGGGAATTCAGAAGCAAGAGCAAACAGAATAGCTGCAGCCAAGTGGGATCATGCAGAGGCTACATGTTCGCGCTGGAGGTCACCGAGCAACTAGACTTCTGGCCGCTGCAAAACACACACCATCGAAGGTGGGTAAGTAATTCGATAGCTCCAAGGAAAAAATGCAATATTAATGGGAATTCTGTTTGATACACTGTACAACTATTTAAACAGGTTAATGTGAATGAAGCACGAGAACTATGTCGATACGACTGGATGAGAGAAGCTCTGACCGCCTTTCTAAGGCTTCAATCATTGAAAAAGACACAAGATAATAAACTTGCTACGTCTGAGCCAATGTCTCCCTTCGAGCTTGAAGCCTGAATTATTCTTAATTATGTCCTCTCTATAACAATACACCACTCTCATTAGAAATTGAGAGATATGGTACTGATGTAATTAGTTTGCAGTTCATATTGCCTAAGCATCTTGTATTTGTTTATGAAAATATAGCGATTGTAAGTACAATCAGGTTATGTACTCATTGTAATGTTGCTGTATATGGTGATATTGGATTGCTTATGAAAATATTGTCCCGTTAGAAATCATGATAAACAAATGGATCCTCATGTACACTGGGGAGCTCAGTCCTTCAATATGCATTCAACATCTTAAGACTACCAGTAAGTTTGGTCTAATAAACTATCAAATAGCTTGTAAATTTATAAAGAAAAGGGTAAAATTGTTTTTAAAAAAATACGGCCCACTTCTGACCTGGTAAAAAATACTACAAATCTCAAAATAGATGAGGAGAGCCAATAATACAAAAACTCTTTCGTTAAAAACCTTTAGACATATCAGCCCACCTAATTTTTGGAGCATAAGTTCCAAAAACATCACTCTCCTCTCAAGCCTCACAAGTTCATCTTCTCTCCCCCCCTCCCCCTCCCTCTCCAAAAATTTTCACGCCCTCTTCCTCCGCCGCCGCTCCTCCTCCCTTCTCTCCTCTCCTTCCTCTCCTTCCTACATCGTTGCTCCGTCACTCCTCCTCTTCTCCCTTTGCTTCTCTCTCATCTCTCTCCTTCGTCGTTTCTCGCCGCTCCTCTTCTCTTTCCTCCGTCGCTCCTCTCCTCCCTCCATCATTCCGAGAGAGCTCCTCCTTCCTTCTCATCCACTTCTGCTCCTCCTTTCTCTTATCCCTTCCATCATTATTAGGATGTTTCGGTGGAGGCAGTTCAGATATTACAGGCAACCGTTTAGATATTACAAGCAACTGTTTAAATGTTACAGGAAACATGCAACCGCATATTACAAGTACTTATATATTACAGATAAGTGCGTAGATGGTAGTTATTTTATTAGTCCTATTATTATATCCGAAAGTGTACAGTCGTTTTGTAGCACGTATACAAGAGCAGGTCGATTCCTTAGAGAAGAGCTTATCTAATTAAACTTAGACGAATTATAAATTAAGTCTTTTTATGAATACATAATTGTTAATTACTAATTGCAATTGAAAGAAAATAAAATAAATCTTTTTAATTAATAGAAAGCAATACACCTAGAATATGAATCCTCCAGATAGGTTTTTGCATAGAATAATTCATAACTTGTTTTTCTATTCAAAATCCTCTTTTTATCACAATAGAATTATAGAAACACAAATTATATGCTATCCAATATGATTTATCAATCTTAAGAAAATATAAACTATTTGGTATTCAAAATAACTCATCAATTAAATATATGAAACACTATTTAAAAGTTGTATAGATCTCTATAATAGCAAACACAAATCTTGCATAACTAAGCATGAAATATATATATATATATATATATATATATATATATATATATATATATATATATATATATATATATATATATATATATATATATATATAACCAACCATAAATATATAACCAACCATAAATTATAAGCAATTGTGTCATAACTTATCAAAGAAAAATAACAAATAAAAGATTATATCATATAAATCAAGATCTATCAATGAAAACATATAAAAAAAAACTCATCATAAATATCCTACACATAATCTATCTAGATTTATCGTCTTAGGTACATATTGCAGTATATATAGGGCTCTAGAGCGATTACAATAGATAAATAAGAATATTATCAAATCTATGGAGTGCACGTAAAATTTCATAGCCATCCTCGAAGTTGGAGCCGTTTTTAGCCGATCTAGGCCGCGTTTAGCCGAACCGCGGGACCCATATTGGCTCGGTTTTGGTCTGGTTATTTGATCGCATGTGTTGACTCCTTTGGATATCTTCTTGGTCCTTTAGCTCATCTCTTGTATCGGTATTTTTATTAACTTGGTTACGTTGAAAGCACTTAAATTCGTCTTTACGTCCTTTTACAATTGAGACCCTGTAATCTGCAGTTATCATCAAATACACCTTGAACGGTATTAAATATATCAAATAAGGTAAATAAGGATATAAAATTATGCAAAAAATTACACCTATCAGTAGATATTATAGGTAACAGTTTAGATATTACAGGCAAATAAGTAGATATTACAACAAATATGCTTAAATATTTTCACTACTACAATAATCACTTGCCCTTACGGATTTAGCCGTAGGGGCAAACCACTGTCCCTACGGATATATCCGTATGGACGTAAAATTCCTCCGTATGTTCAAAAGTCGCAGGTATAAGTTTTCATCATGAATATGTCCCTACAGAGTAATAATTGCCCCTACGTCTTAATCCATAAGGATATTTATCTCTATGGATTGTTCCGTAGGAACATAATCTTTATTTAATTTATATGTTTATAAAATAAAATACATGACTCTAGAGATATATCCGTAGGGCCTAATAAATGCCCCTACAAGGCAGTCCGAAGGACTTGATAAATTCCCTTACGACTTAAGCTGTAAGGCAAGTTTTGCCTCTATTACTGAGTTCATAGGGACAAAATATCAGAATATCAGAGTCTATAGGGACAAAACATATGATATTTTGTCCCTACGAAGAAATGTGTAGGGGCAAAACTTGCACCTATGGCTTAAGCCGTAGGTGCAATAGTTGCCCCTACGGAGTAATCTGTAGGGACATTATATCAGGGTTTTTTTTATAAAATAAGCTTCCCTTTTCCCCCTATGCATAATAATATAGCAAAATACAGAAATATTCATAATCAATATCTCACGCATAATATATAAAAGAAATGAACAAATAGAATACGAAATCAATGTAAAATTATCGTGAACATACAAACAACCACCAATATCGTCCAAAATATATACAATATATATCAGATAAGTACATAGATCCTCAAAAATATAAATAAAGCTATCCTAACTCGGTCCAGCTCCTCCACCTCTGATAATCACCGTAATTTGTCGCATCTGCTCCTCGGTGCAACCTTAAGTCGTCAAAAACTCGACTAATGGAGGAGCGGACTGTGTGGGAGTCTAAGCGGACTGTGGAGCAGTAGGAGTGGTCTGTGCAACCGCAGCCGAGGTAGTGGCTTGCGGAGCTGTAGCCGAAAAGGATGCATGTGGAGCTGCAGCCGAAGTAACCTGCCGAATCTGTAAAATTTTGTGTTTGTATAATAAACGAGTAAGAACGGTGTATTAGATTTTAGTCGAATTCGTATCATTATCAGATTATTGCGAACCATGAATTTATATATGCTTTGTTAAGATTCCACTCGTTCTGTTGAAATTCATATGTTTTGTATAAGAATTTATACATCTTGAAATTCCACACATTCAGAGCTATGCTTTTATACCCCAATCTAAGAAATGTTTCTTCTCAAGTTTTGAATTTGGATAATCATAACTTTTTAAAATCCAAAATGAAGAAAGATGTGGCATGGTTATGATCATAGAGTTCAATTTAATTAGATAGTTTTATGTAAGTCTGATTAATCAAACCTAAGTCTAAAACCAAATAAGCTCAGGCTACTAATATTGTGTATGTTACTATCTATAATGTGATATAATATTTTACTATTAAGTAATATACGTACAAATATCTCCTTCAACTTCTCGACGGTGGTCTTCAAGACGGCAACAACATGCTCCAAACGTCGCTCACGGAGGTAGGGGAAGTAACCGCCGGAACGGAGACCAACTTCATATGGGACCTGTTAGGACCTAGTCCCCGGCCTCTCTATCAAAAATTTCATTCAAATTAGAATAAATATAAACACTTACGCAATACTCCTGGGCAGTGGTGTCAGAGAATCGAAGCTCACCCATAGCGGGATCTGTCGAGCTGCTGTGGACGGAAAGATACATGGTCAACACGCTCAGTGTACGGCCCTGCGCCAGGGTCTGAACTCTCTGCAATTCACCAAAAATTTACATATGTTATAAAATAACTCTTAATATTGCATTATATCAAAATAGATCTATTTTAATTTACCGATACCTCAATAGCACGAGTAAGTAGGGCGACCCCTCTTCACCGACTTCTTATTCTCTTTATTTTGATCGGTATGTTTCTGCACAACACAATCAGATTTAGTTTTCTAATTAAGCAACACAAAAAATAAATTATATACTAAACAATGAATTACATTTAAATTACAAACGTGTTTGCGCTCAGAGTCATAATATTAGCACAAAAGATGCCATGTATCTACGTCGACTCTGGCAAAGGCCGGAGAATGTAGGAGAGCCGCTCTTTCCGTTCTAGGAGTCGCCAACCATAACAAATAACAATCGATATTCAGCTCGTTCCTATTATATCAGACCTTAAATTGCATGGTCTTCATGAGGCCCAGGTGAGCGTGAAGATCGAGTACTCTGTCGGGGTGATCAGGATCGGGTATAGGCTGAAAGTCATAATCCAACTGCAAATACAAGAAAATAATGTATTTAAATTATAAGTATTAAATAATAATAAATTTATTTGATAAGTCAAATGAAAATATATGTTAATACCCGAGCCTGATCGCAGAAGAGGGCAAATGAGCGCCGGTGCTGATCACCCCACTCAACGTGAATTAGATACTTCTTTTGGATGCGGCTCCCATCCCCCATATACTGGCCGAACCTCTCGGTATAATCGCCAGTATAGCGATAATCAGGGGTAAAGAAGAGGAGGAATGTTGCCTCCCCCTATCTCTATTGGGCCTCAGCCCGTAGGATTGATTCGGCCCTCGAGTCCCCCTCTCGGGTTAGGGCTGCCCTGCATCTACAAGAAATATCAAGACAAGCAATATTAAGACAAAACAGTATTTAGAAATCAAGAATTAACGAAAATTGAAATGTGGTATATACCTCCGGCAACAGCAGCATGAGCCTGGGTCCGGGCAGCAGCACGAGCAGGACGATAGTTCCTCTGGTGAGGAACAGCCGGTGACCCAGATGTGGACGCATCCCCTCCAACTAGAAAATAAATACTGACGATAAAATTACATGAAGTTCATAGTTATTCTTAGAGGATATGTAAAATGAATAAATATTTTATATTTAGGAATACTAACCTGCAGAATGAGCGGAGGGTACGGAAGTGGCGGGAGTGGCCTTTGCGCCAGATATGGATACACCACCTATATTTAGACAATTAAAAATAGATTATATAAGTAATTGCAAAAAGAATGTGTATATCTATAATATGACATTAAATC
Source organism: Agapanthus africanus (assembly GCA_030015575.1). Classification (NCBI taxonomy): domain Eukaryota; kingdom Viridiplantae; phylum Streptophyta; class Magnoliopsida; order Asparagales; family Amaryllidaceae; genus Agapanthus; species Agapanthus africanus. The sequence continues at coordinate 101,334,675 of JASDDO010000008.1, forward strand.
AATATGCATGTAATATAGGATATATAAACATACCCGCAAATGCGGTGGTGGCCTCTGCCTGGGATGTGGAGGTACCACCTATGGCTAGACAATCAAAAATTGATTATCTAAATAAGAGCAAAAAGAATGTGTGTATATTTATGATATAACATTCTAAATCAATATGCATGCACTATAGAATATATAAACATACCTGCAGATGCAGTAGTGGCCTTTGTCTCTGATGTGGATGCACCACCTACAGCTAGACAATTAAATATTGATTATATAAGTAATTTTAAAATAAATATACGTGTATATCTATAATATTACATTCAAAATGAATATGCATGCAATATACCTGGAGGTGTAGCAAAGTCCATACGGAAAGAGTCATCCGAAGGGGATACGGATCGGGGTGTGTAATGACTCTGAAATTCCTGTACAAAATTTTCTTGTTATTGTACAGAAAAGGGTATTACAGCCTGTGTAGGAGTTATAGCTTATTTTTGTTAAATAAAAGAAAGAAGTAAATTATAGGTTACTGGTAAAGCATCTACACTGCTGCGACATAACCTGTGTGTTCGAATTCCATCAGACTCAATTATTTTTAGATTTTTCTTTTTAATTTTTCAGAAGCCCAAGAGTTGCACGTGCAATTCGTGGAGAAACGAAAAGTCTCAGAAAAATCAAACAGGTGCAAAGAAGAGTAAACACCACACTAGACACGTGGTACGAATCTCGAGGCAAGCCAGCGAAATCCAATTTTTAATTCCCAAACCTAAATTCTTCGCTATAAATAGCACCTCATTCCTTAGCTCCCATCTATTCTGAAAATTTCTATCAAATTCTTCCAAAAGTTTTTAAGTGCAAGTGGAGTCAATTGGAGTTAGCAACCAAGCTCTTTCCATAAAAAATCGAAGTCGTTTCCGGAGTTTCCGCGACGCCACAGAACCCCCTCCCTCTTCTTTAACCTCTTTCCAACGCTACACAACGAGCAAGTCTCTCTTCTCTCTTTTTCTTTCATCTCTAATTACCTTCTAAAAACATATCGGTAAAGTGGAGTTAACTCCGATACCTGTTATTTTAACCTTGGAACTCCCCCTTTAAGAAAAAATATGGCAAACTAATTTTCTTACACCACTCGTAACCTTGTTTACAATCAATTAGGTTTTATTTTAACCAAAATTTTCATGTGAAACAATCATATAACGAACTTTTCATTAAAATACCATGAATTTAGTATAACCTTTCTCGATAACTAGTTTATCTACCTTTACCCTACACGCACACTATGGTTGCATACCACGATACTCTAAATATATGGTTAAATTAAAGAATAACTTTTTCATTAAAATACCACACATTTTCAAAACGGGTTTCTTTTAATCGGTATTTTTGTAATACCTGGCAATTATGCCTTTACAACCCTCATCAGGAGATCCGCTAATGGATGGTGCAGATTATCGCACATTCTTAGGACAGTAGAGCGAGATGTAGAACTCCACACGGAGTATTCGGTATCGAAAGGAAATTAAAAAATACGGTTTTTAAAAAATACGGTTTTTCTAAATAAAAACCTAAATTTTGGAAAATTATATAAAACTATGAATTCATATTTTCAATAAAAACATATTATGAAACTATATTTTTTAAAATGAAAGATTCGAATTTTTAATAAAATACCACCAAGTTTCCAAAAGTAGTAGTTTTCATAAAAATACCATAAACTTTCAAAAAAGTTAGGTTTTATCGCCAAAACACCACAACAATTAAAATACATGTTCATGAAAAACCTAAATATTATAAATCACCCTCGAGATTTATTTTTAAACTATATTAATGTATTTTTCATAAAATCGTCTCGAGATATGCAAACAACATTTTAAGGACTATAGACTAATATAGGTTTAAGCGGTACCATTTCTCTTGAGCCTCAGGGAGCCGGAAAAAATGGGTGCTTGCCTATTCAGGTTAGACAACTTAACGGAGTTATCAAATGGCAATTTTCTTGAAAAAAAACACAAATTCTGCTATCCATATGCAGCAGTTGCTGATTTCTCCCGAACATAAGATTTTTAACAGTTTAAATCAATTCATATAAAAAGACCTGAACTCAAACCGCAAATTCCAAACTCGAATCTAAACTTAAACTCGAACTCAAATACAAACTCGAACTCTAACCCAATTCGAATCTAAACTTGAACATGAACTTGACCCAATCTACTCGAACTAACTTGACTCGAACTAAGATTGCAATTGATATGACTCGCATATTACTCGGCTCACTCGATTTCATTCTACACTTTTTTGCAATCTATGGTTTCGAACAAGACATGTTAAAACAAATCAATCAAGTTAATTAAGTATACTATACGGTTATAATATATATTATACTCGGGGTGTTTGGGATAATTTCTTGTGTGAATCCAACGGAGCTTCAAGAATTTCGTATTGACCTCTTTTTTATTTTACTCGAATATCAGTCGGGTTGACTCATCCACAGCCTAGAGCCCCGATACTAACACGTAAAATGGGCACGTATTTCCTTTCTCCTGAGGCGCCACTCTTGAGCTCGTGAATACTTCTATGGCTGCGTTGATATTCACACTTGGAACTTAACGTTAACATAGCGACCATATAGAGACCTACAGTACATTTTACCCATGAACATATAATCTTACTCATCATTTATATATTCTATATTTGTCATTTTCTTTACTCTTACTTTATCCTTGGGACTTACTGAGCGCTAGTTCGCTTACGGGCATTCCACCCACTTTTCTTCTTTTAGAATGTTCGTTAGATACGGTCGAGATGGAGAAGGTGGAAGCCACAGAGGAGGACTATAATCGGATCACTACTCAGGACTAGCTCCGCTTCACTTTCCTTCAGTTTATGTATGCCACATGTGTAGGCATTTTCTTTTATTGTATTTACTTTCCAGCTGAAACTCATGTACTTGTAAATATTGGAAGTTGAATGTAAATAAAGATATTTTTTGAAAAATTTTACAGTCTCCATTTACTCTTGCTTTGTGTATTATTGTTTCAATACGCTTAGTATATTTATTTAGGGAATGAGCTTCTCTGGATAAATATATCGCAGGCTTGCCACGTCGTCGTTTTCGTCTACTAAGAAGCGGGACGCGACAGGGTACAAGACCAGCCCTCTTGAGCTCCCTACGCAGCTCCGTGGCAGAACTGCTCTGCCTCTTCCTCTGCAGCAGCTGGTGTTCCTGCCGCCCCTCGCTGCTCCGGGTATCGTCACCAGACCTAAATAAGAGTACAATCATTACATATGCATGCAATATATGTATAGATCGTAGAAATGTAAAGTAACAATACAACAGTACTGATAATCTTTTTCGTTTAGTAGACGCATTAGACATATCTACTTGGATTCATCATCGATATCTAACCCACGTAACTTTACGATCAGCTGAAGTCAACCCATCTTTTGAAATAGACGGTCGGAGCACTCTGTAGAGTGTTTTTCGTCACCCCATTGAGATGGGAATATGTGTCGCTTGTCAGACGTATACAGATTCCCCTAGCCTAGGATAGGCCAGGGTTTATTGATTGTGGGGATCCGAATCTCCGGCAGTCGCGGAATAAGATGTCGTTAATTACCCCTCGTCTTTGAAACGAAGGAACCTCCGATTGACGAGTCAACTAGTCATGCAGGCCAATGTGCAGTGTGCGTATGTGTGTCTTGAGAGGTTTTGGTTATATCAGGGGCCTCACAGAGTTTACGGGGGTCATGTTTTGAGTGTGGAGTATATGAGAAACGAGGGGTGAGTAGCGTTCTAAGGACACGTGGGCGTCGGCGCCTCACGCGCCCGGCACGTGGGCGTTGGGCGCCGGCGCCTTCCCACCCGGCACATGGACCTGGGCGCTGGGCACCGGCGTCTCACGTGCCCGGCACGTGGGCGCTGGGCGCCTGTAGAAAGAAGGGGCTTAGACCCGGAATTAGGAGTTAAACTCCCGAGGGACTTTGGAAACTCTCAGAGAAAGGAAGGATTTTTATCTTTATGGAGTTAAACTCCCAAAAGGATTTTATTTATGGAGTTAAACTCCAAATGATTTTGAATGGAGTTAAACTCGTAAAAGTAATTTATTTATGGACTTAAACTCCAAAAGATTTTGACAAATGGGGTTGAACTTCCAGAAATCTTTAGAGATAATCAAAAGGGGCCCATTTCTTCTCCCATTTAGCCTTGAATCTTCTTTAGGGCCTTGGATCTTCCCGAAGTGGGGTTTCTGGAGATGAGTCTCCTTCCTCCTCCTCTCTGTTAGTTGGATCTTAGAGAAAAAGGGGTGAGACTTAAAAATCTCCCATTTTGGGAATTTGATGGAAGATCCGAGCTTCCCTTCAAGGGTTTTATAGTGAAAAACTGTTTATTTTTGGAAAAAGAAGAGTTAAACTCTCGATTTAATTCAAAAAAAGAAAGAAGGTTTAGAACCTTGAGGAAAGAGAAGGATGCACGGAACCCTAATTTTTTAGAGAATGGATTTTTTTTTTTTGATTTTTCCATCTTGTTTGCTTTTATAGGCTACACACTTTACATATAGCTCCTTGGGTTTTACCAAATGGCACTTGTGCCACCCCATGCCTTATGTGCTTATTTCTTTTTGCACATAAGTCATAGCGTTTACAAAATATTGGCTTTCTGGCCATTTTTCATACATTTATTTCTAAAATTCCATTAAACTGATTTATTGCTTCATTCTTGGCATGGAGCCGGCCTCTTCCATGCTTATTCCCGACTTGGGCTTGGGCCCACTTGGCTTAGGGGTTGATTGACTTTGACTTGGTTGATCGAGGTGTAACTTTTGACCCTAACAAAATGCCCCCCATCAATAAATACACACCACATATATGGGTCGTGTACTTGAATTTGATGGATCTTCTTTCGCGAGGAGGTTGACTTGATTTGGTTATCGATTTGACGACATAGAGGTCGATACTGCCCTTTTTGTGACGTGGATGGTTGATACCGCCATTTTTGCGACTTGGACGGCCGGTGTGCCCTTTTTGCGACGTGGACGGTCGGTGGTTCCCTTTTTGCGACTTAGACGGTCGGTGCTGCCATTTTTGCGACTTAGATGGTCGATGATGCCCTTTTTGCGACGTGGACAGTCGGTGCTGCCATTTTAGCAACGTGGACAGTTGGTGTTGCCCTTTTGCAATTTGGACAGTCGGTGCTGCTCTTTTTGCGACGTGGACCGTTGGTGCTTAATTTGACTTGCTCCGCTTGTTACGGTGTTGGGATTGAAGTTGACTTGCTCCGCTTTTTGCGGTGTCAGGATTTGATTTGACTTGCTCTGCTTTCTGCGGTGTCGAGATTTGATTTGTTTTAGGAGTTCCCTGCCCGTCCAGCGGGACTTTTGAGCTTGGAAACGCTGCCGGGTGGGACGTTGATTTGATCTGTTTGATTTCTGCCTTATTTGGCGGGATTTTTGAATTTGAGAGGAACTTAGAATTTGGATTTTGTTTAGCATCAGCATTGCTGCACTGGAATAATTTCAGGAGCAACTTATCATTTACCCGGGGAGGACTTGGGATTTGGTTTTTGGGTCAGCATCAGCACCGCTAACACTGAAGCATAGTGCCAGGAGTGACTTATCATTTGCCGTTGGGAAAACTTGGGGTTTGAGTTTTGGGTCGGTATCAGCACCGCTAACACTGAACCGTAGTGCCAAGAGCGACTCATCATTTGTCTTTGCCCGTTGGGAAGCGATGGCTTAGGAGACGGATTTAGATCTTTATCACTTAAGGCTCTTCAAATTTATGAGCCGTAAGGGTCTCATAAAGGCATTTTCTCCCTACGAGTCAAGAGGATCTCGCAGGTGTATGTTCTCTTTAGGAATCGTGAGAATTCCTAAGTGTGTTGCTCCTTTGTGAGTCGTAAGTATCTCACGCGGGGATTTTTTCCTCACAAGGTTGAGAGGACTTTACGAGTGTATTTCATCTCTTTTCACGAGTTTACGCCCTTTCGGGTTTTCATAAGTTCGCCGGCAGTCCTGTTGTTTTTACTCATGGAGCCCTTTCGGGTTTTCATTCGTGCCCATTTTGCTTATGAACATACCTTTTTTTGCCTATAGGGCCTCAGATGCAGTCTCGCCAGTAGGACTTCGGGGAGACAGAGGACATTTGCACCCGTGGATTGTATACAGTTTTACAGGATGCGTGATCCAGACCGTAGAGCCTGTGTGCTCAATTCGCCTGTGACTTGGAGCATTCACGCGTAATATTTCTTGAGATATCGGCCATTGATGGGTAGCATAGGCCTTTCTCCCTCGGAATTTATCAGCTGGTAGGATTCCTCCATCAAACACTTTCTCGATGATATATGGTCCTTCCCAGTTTGGTTCGAATTTTCCCTTGGCATGTCGATTGTGGATGATCGGTCTTTTGAGAACCAACACCAAATCGTCTTTCTTAAAAATACGGAAACGGGTCATCTTATCATAGGCCCGTGACATTTGGGCTCAATATAGCTCTAGATTTTACTGTACTGCGAGCCTCTATTTTTCGAGAGCGTCGAGCTCTTCGAGCCGAAGGAGGACATTTTCCTCCTCCGTCAAACCATGCTGGACAGCCATTCCGAGGCTTGGAACTTCGACTTCGAGCGGGAGAATTGCTTCCACCCCGAAAAGTAGTGAATATGAAGTGGATTGAGTTGGAGTACGGTGCGTTGTACAATATGCCCACAACGACTCGTGGAGCTTGAGATTCCAGTCTCTCTTGTTGGCTGAAGTATTTTTCCTCAAGAGCTTACATGGAGTTTTATTGAAGGCTTCGGCTAGCCCATTGGCTCTTGGATTATAGATGGAGGAATATCTCCAGTCTATCTTATGCTGAGTAGCGAATCTTGAGACATTGAAGCTCTTGAAAGAAGGCCCGTTGTTAGATATGATTCTTCTCGGTGTACCGAAGCAGTATAGAATATTATGCCGGAAGAACGTGAGAATATCCTCTGTCTTAATTTCTTTTAATGGGACAGCTTCAGCCCATCTTGAGAAGTAGTCAGTTGTGACCAATATGAACCGATGACATTTAAACGATGGAGGATCAATTGGGCCTACTATATCGATGCCCCAAACTTCGAAAAGCCATGAGACCACCGTAAGATGCAGTGGATTGGGATGCTTGTGAATGAAGTCACCGTGAATTTGGCAGAGATGACGCTTCTTTACATGCTCTTCGCAATCCCTTATCATGATAGACCGGTAATATCCAAGCCATTTGATTTAAAGCCGCATTTTGGGGCTGGACTGGTGAGCTCCGCAGACGCCTGAGTGGACTTCTTTTATGACTTTTTGGGTTTCGACCGATGACAAACACTTGAGCAAGAGTTGGTTATATAATCTGCGGTATAGCGTATTATTTACAAACGCATATCGGAGGGCTCTTTTCTTCAATTGAACTCTCGCAGATTTTTCTTCGGGCAGCTTGTCGTATCGGAAGTACTCTATGAAGGGTTTGAATGATCAGAGTTTCTTCGGCAGGATTGCTCTTTTGTTTTGCTCTTTCCTCTTCTCGTAAAGAGACTGGGGGAAGAATTTTCCGGCTCCTGACCGTGATCAGAATTTCATCCATATTGGGATTGGCCAGCTCTTTGGCTAGGCGAGCAAGTACGTCGGATTTTCCGTTCAACGCCCTAGGATCTCTTATCAGTTCAATGTGGGAGAACTGTTTCATGAGATCCACTACCCAGCCTCTGTACCGAGCTAACTCGGGTTTGTATTTCTTATAGTAGCCTCTTATTTGGTTGAAGACAAGCTGGAAATCACCGTAAACCCGTAGCCGAAAGATTTCCATTTTTATGGCGAACTCCAAACCAGCTATCAGAGCTTCGTACTCAGCCCCATTGTTTGTGTGGGGCTCGGTGAGAACAAAAGAACGTCGTAAGGTCCCCATCAATGGCGTGATGAACATCAATACTATCCCTACTTTTATTTGCGGGATGCTTGATTTGCTGGAGCTCTTTATTGATGAGGCTCTATCGAAGTAGAGCTCCCAGCATGATTCGTTATTTTCAAGATGCAGCACCTGTTCATCGGGTAACTCGCAATTAAGTGGAGACCCTTCTGGTATGGGATAAGCAGTAAGGAAATCGGCGAAGGCTTGTCCTTTTACTGCTTTTTGAGGAGTATAGATTATGTCAAATTCAAACAGCATGACAGCCCATATTACCATTCTACCGGTTAGACTTGCTTTGGTCATTAAGTGTTTGAGCGGGTCGACCTTGGAGATCAGCATAACCCGATAAGCGAGCAGATAGTGCCTCAGCTTCTTCACAGCAAATATCAGAGTCAGACATTGCTTTTCGATCGGGAAATAGTTGTGTTCCACCCCGACTGAAATTCGACTGAAATAGTAAGGGGCATTTTCTTTTCCCTCGTCGTTGTTCTGGGCAAGAAGCGCACCGAGTGTGTTTACCCCAATCAGAGCAAAGCTCTGTTCAAATTCCAAGACGGGAGATGAAGCAACGCTTCTGTTTTCCCCAATCAGAGCAAAACTCTGTTTTGAAAATTGAAGTGAAAATTAAAGTTAAAATAAATGAAGCAACGCTTCAAATTCTTTGCGCTGTGCGCAACGCGCCACGTGTCAGGCTCTGACATGTCAGCGCAGCGCCCAAGGCAGCGCGTCCAATTAGAGCAAAGCTCTATTTAAAAACAAAATTAAAGGATACAACGCTTCAGTTGCGCAAGCGCTGCGTTGCGCGACACGTGTCAGCGCAGATGCGCTAGCGCAGTTGCGCTGCGCGACAATTGCGCTAGTGTATTTGCACTGCGCTGCGCTGTGCGCTGCGCAACACGTGTCAGCGCAGTTGTGTCAGCGCAGTTGCGCTGGGGCAGTTGCTCCGCGCTGTGCGCTGCGCGACACGTGTCAGCGCAGTTGCGCCGTGCTGTGCGCTGCGCGACACGTGTCACGCGCTAGGACATTTGCGCTAAACAGAATTAAAATTTTAAAAAAATCTTTCTGTTCTTGTTAAAACAAGAAAATTTTCTTCTGTAAAACAGAAGCCCTTAGATCAAAGATCCAACGGTGGGGAAAATTCCCCAAATCACTCAGAGAAAAATCTCTTTAACAGATTTAACTAATTTATGGGCACTATAAAAAGGACCCAAGACCTCAATTCAAAGGCATCAATTTTTATGAGAAATCAAGAACTTCAAACAGAGAAAATTCTGAAGAAATTTCAAGAAAAAGGTAAAAACCTTCATAAAATAGAAGAAATTTCTTCTAATAGATCATTGATCTAAAAACAAGATCAATGATCTTCACATAATAAACAGTGCTTTGCACTTTTTATGAACCACTGGTTCTTTAAAACCAAAAAAACAAGAAATACTTGTTTTCTTTGATTCTAATTAAATCAAACAAAACAAATAGTGCTTTGCAGTTTGTCATGAACCATTGGTTCTAAAAAGATTCTCAAATTATAGTGCTTTGCACTTGCAAACTGCGTTGTTGCGCTCTTGGATTGGCGCAAGCCACCAGAGAGCGCCACGTGTCAACATCTGAACCATCTGCGCTATGCGCTTTTGAAATAGAGCCTTGCTCTCTGGAATTGGCGCAACTCACCAGAGCGCGACACATGTCAGCAGCGCAAGCGCAGCGCATTGGCGCAGCGCACTGCGCTTGCGTGACATGTGTCAACACCACAAGCGCTTGCGCTTTCTGATTGGCACAAAACGCCTGACAAATGCAATGCATTTCCTAATGGGCCAGGCCCAAATTAAAAAGACCTAATAGGCCAAAATAAATTGCAAAGCAATAAAAAGGGCAGAGCCCAAGTAAAATTGAAGCTTTGCATCATTCATAAATGAGCAGAGCCTACAATAAATTGATGCTCTGCATCCTTTATGGGCAGAGCCCAACCCAAAATCGAAAATAATGCAATGCATTATTTAAAAATGGGCCAAGCCCTAGTACAGGCCAAAAACAAATAAAAGTGTTGAACATTTTTCAACTGGACTTAGCCCAATCATGGTCGTAAGTCCTCAAATTAAATTGACTGAGCAAAATTGCTCTCCTAAATCAATTTACCTTCGGTTCAAGGGTACATCTCCGAACTCCTCTAACACCTATCTGTTAGTTATATGTATGCCCTAGAGGCCATTACTGTACATTGGATGTATATTGTAGTGGATGCTGGGACATATATAGGGAGGACTTTCTTGCTCGACATGATAGTATGCTATCTGGTTACTCTTTACCTTAACGTGTATACTGATTGTCTCTCTGTTACATGTTGGTAAAGCCCTTAGGATGTGTACTCGACTACCTGGGCTATGATGCAGATCATACTAGTGGGGACATGGTAGTCCATAAGTACATCCTTCAAGGTCCCTAGTCGTGGGTATATCGAGACGGGGCATCGATATACCAGAATAGACTAGCGTATACCTTCTCGACCCATACAGATGGGCGATGGATGATCCCATATCCATTGGTGTTTGACATCAGAGATGATATACGGGTGCTCAGTGGAGACTGGGTACACTGGACGGACTCGCCGAGAACTCCCAGATGGTATTATACCTTACGTCAGATGGCAGTTCTCTGGTGACACTGGTACAGAGTAGTCTGTTGACCCGAGATCGTCATAGAGTCTTGTTGTGGTTCCCCACTGTGCTTTGATTTCCATCTTACCACGTCCAAGGAGGGCGTGCAAAACGGTGGTTTTTGGGTACAGCCCCGAATCACATGGAGGCAAGTGAGCGATAGGAGGGGATTCGTCTCTCCCGGTATAGGGAGTTGATGTTGCGCTGTGTTCGATTCGCTATAACCGGAATCTCTGGCCAGGGTTGCTGAGATTTACTGGTAAGTGTTACCAGTAGTTTCTCGAATTGTTATATACCTCATATCGACACGACTTATCGAGCTATTGGGGTCTGATGTTTACCACCCCTAGGCGAGATATGCGACATATCAGACGACGAGACCGGACTGTACGGTAAGTGTTACTGTTGGATTCACAGGAGTATGAGCGGGCTTGCTTGTCGATCTTCTGATCGCTCAATACCCGGGCGGCCGTGTATGTTTAGCAGGGCCGCTTGCGGCCTTGTGGGTATTTGATATGATCATCACCTGCTGCCAGCGTATTGACGAGTCTTTAGAGTCCTACACAGAGGTTTCCTGGCTCAAGCGAAACGAAATAGGAGCGCATATGAGATATGTACGGGACCGAGAATAATGCGTGTATGTGATACCGTATCCTATTCTTGCGATGAATGTATCGATTGGTTGTATGCGATATAACCTAGTTATCGAATCAAGTATTGATTCGATAAAGCCGATACATTGGATACTAGTCGGTTATATGCGATATGACCGGATCGTTAAATCAAGTATGATTTGATGATTTAATGCATAATTATATATTTGATATATTACTTTGCATTAACTAGTATTGGTTCACTTTAAATGGATTTTCTCACTTGAAGTTCACAAGTTGTATATGTGATATACTTTTGTGCACTTGGATGTATCATGTTTGATGATACATGCTTACTTGAGTTTGTGTAAAGATTGAACCATGGTTATTTAAATGGTTAAGGGTTTTAGTTTTCTTATTTATTTATTTATTTATTAATTCTTTTTGGAAAACAATAAGCATAAAGGGAAAATGGTGGCTTTCTTTGTTTGTTATTGAAGCTTCATGAAGCTTTGACTAAGTGACCATTTTGTCTCATGCTTAACCCTAACTATTCCACTTAACCATAGTCTATTCTCTACACATGACCATGGTTAGATTATGATAAGTATTCTTTTTATTTTCTATTTTGGATATACTTATCATAACAATTATCATCATCTTCTTCTTCTTCTTCAAGAAGAAAACCTAGACTTCATCAATGGTGACTTGATGAAATGAGTGAGAAATCCAATTCTAAAGTGAACCCACTTCCTATTTCTTCATCCTCTACCTCTTGCCAAGTTGTATAGGGTGTTTCCTTCACAAGTTTTCATGGCTTGGTGAAGTGGGAGTTTGATCTTGTGATGCCTCGACGTAGATCATCTTCGGCATCGTAGTCGATGACCTAGCCCGCTTTTTCTCCGATGAAGCCGACGCTAGAGCCCGGGATCCGATGATCGCAGCGAGGAGACATCATCACGGAGCTATGGAGGTGGAGCACCGGATCTACAAAGGTTGTATTTCCATTAAACTCATAGTTAAGTTGTTAACTAGTTGCTTTGTTTCGCCTAAAATCTAGTTAACGATCCGTATTAGGGTTTCTCGGCACCCGTAAAATTTGAAATTGGCATGGTCGATGCCTTGTGAGACCTCCTTAGAGTGCCTAGGAACCCTACACTATCGTTGCAATCCTTCAACGACGTCAGAGAGGTGACGGGTCCTGATGACCACCCATTAATACGGACTTCAGGGTCCTTAAACTCGTGGACCGAAATGTTCTTAAACTAATGTTGGACCGAAACGTCCTTAAACTAATATCGGACCGAAACATCCTTAAACTAATATCGGACCGAAACGTCCTTAAACTAATGTCGGACCGAAACGTTCTTAAACTAATAATGGACCACTACGTCCCTAAACTGGAACAATAGAGCTCCCAAATGCTCTTTTGTCGGATCTAAACGATCCCGTTTAAGTTGATCTTAGCCTCAAATATGGCTAACGTATCCTTAAACATTCAAACAGACTTTAGTCCCAAATTGGACTATAAGACCCCCAATCAACATTGGTTCAAGGGTACATCTCCGAACTCCTCTGACACATGTCGTTGTAATCCTGAGACAATTCAATTCTGAATTCAACATCGTCAGAGAGGTGACGGGTCCCGACGGCCATATATTAAATGGACCACTACGTCCTTAAACTGGAAATGGATCTAGACGATCCCGTTAAGTTGATCTTAGTCTCAAATTAGACTAACGTATCCTTAACGAATGTTTAAGTTGATCTTAGTCTCAAATGCGGCTAACGTATCCTTAAACTAAAAACACCAAACCCAAATCTAATTAAATACGGATTTGAACTAATTCACGTCCTACGGGCGACGGCATTACTCAGTCTCCGTATACAATCCACGGGCAAGCACAAACAAAATAAACACCCACGACGCGAAGTGAAATTCTGGAGAAGGAGAAAGTTGTTACCACGATGCGGTAGCATAATTATTTGCAGGGGCTTGCGCCTGCAGGGAAGAGCGTCCCCACAATCAAAAATCCCTCAAGCGAGGGGGAATCTGACAAAGTCTTCTATATCGGCCGCATCCGTCTAAACCTCCGATACACGGCGCCATAAATCAACTTGGCATCTTCGGAGAGGTAGATGGATAAAACCATATAGCATCTGCCCCGAATCTCAGGCAAGACGTCCTCACGTCATCGCCGTTTTTCGGAGGGGAACAGATTCTGGCACGCCCGGTGGGACCTTTTCCTCTTTCCACTCCACAGTTCATGTGTCGTCTGTTAGTTATATGTATGCCCTAGAGGTCATTACTGTATATTGGATGTATATTGTAGTGGATGCCGGGACATATATAGGGAGGACTTTCTTGCTCGACATGATAGTATGCTATCTGGTTACTCTTTACCTTAACGTGTATACTGATTGTCTCTCTGTTACATGTTGGTAAAGCCCTTAGGATGTGTACTTGACTACCTGGACTATAATGCGGATCATACTAGTGGGGACATGGTAGTCCATAAGTACATCCTTCAAAGTCCCTAGTCGTGGGTGTATCGAGACGGGGCATCGATATACCAGAGTAGACTAGCGTATACCTTCTCGACCCATACAGATGGGCGATGGATGATCCCATATCCATTGGTGTTTGACATCAGAGATGATATACGGGTGCTCAGTGGAGACTGGGTACACTGGACGGACTCGCCGAGAACTCCCAGATGGTATTATACCTTACGTCAGATGGCAGTTCTCTGGTGACACTGGTACAGAGTAGTCTGTTGACCCGAGATCGTCATAGAGTCTTGTGTGGTTCCCACTGTGCTTTGATTTCCATCTTACCACGTCCAAGAGGGCGTGCAAAACGGTGGTTTTTGGGTACAGTGCCGAGTCACATGGAGGCAATGAGCGATAGGAGGGGATTCGTCTCTCCCGGTATAGGGAGTTGATGTTGCGCTGTGTTCGATTGGCTATAACAGGAAATCCCTGGCCAGGGTTGCTGAGATTTACTGGTAAGTGTTACCAGTAGTTTCTCGAATTGTTATAGACCTCATATCGACACGACTTATCGAGCTATTGGGGTCTGACGTTTACCACCCCTAGGCAAGATATGCGACATATCAGACGACAAGACCGGACTGTACGGTAGTGTTACTGGTTGGATTCACTGGAGTGTGAGCGGGCTTGCTCGTCGATCTTCTGATCGCTCAATACCCGGGTGGCCGTTACGTTTAGCAGACCGCTTGCGGCTTGTGGGTGCTTGATATGATCATCATCTGCTGCCGGCGTATTGACGAGTCTTTAGAGTCCTACACAGAGGTTTCCTGGCTCAAGCGAAACGAAATAGGAGCGCATATGAGATATGTGCGGGACCGAGAATAATGCGTGTATGTGATACCGTATTCTATTCTCGTGATGGATGTGTCGAATGGTTGTATGCGATATAACCTAATTATCGAATCAAGGATTGATTCGATAAATCGATACATTGTATACTAGTCGGTTGTGTGCGACATGACCGGATCATTAAATCAAGTGTTGATTTAATGATTTAATGCATAATTATATATTTGATATATTACTTTGCATTAACTAGTATCGGTTCACTTTAAATGGATTTTCTCGCTCGGATGTGCGCATTATATATGTGATATGATTTTGTGCACATGCTTGTATCATGTTTGATAGTGCATGTAAAATTGGTTAAGTATAAAGAATTAAACCTTGGTTAATGAAATGGTTAGAGTTTATTATTTGCTTATTCATTTATTTATTCTTTTGGAAAAAGAAAAGGAAATGATAAAATGATGGCATTCTTTGTTCTTTCATGAAGCTTCATGAATACTTTGACTTTGTGACCACTTTGTCTCATCCTTAACCCTAACCATTCCACTTAACCCTAATTAATTCTCTACACCTAACCATGGTTCTATTATGATAAGAATTGATTTTCTTTTCATTTTAAAATGAGAACTCATCATAACATTCTTCTTCTGCTTCCTTGAACTCAAGAAGAGAAACTTGATTCCATCAATGGTGATTGATGAAAAAGTGAGAGAAATCCAAATCTAAAGTCTACCCACTTCCTATTTCTTCATCCTCTACCTCTTGCCAAGTAGTAGAGTGTGTTTCCTTCACAAGTTTTCATGGCTTGGTGAAGGTGGAGCTTGATCTAGCGATGCCTCGACGTAGATCATCTTCGGCATGGACATCGACGACCTAGCTCGCCATTTCTCCGACGAAGCCGACGCTAGAGCCCGGGAATTCATTTGCATAGCGAGGGGACTTCGTTGCGGAGCTATGGAGGCGGAGCACCGGATCTACAAAGGTTGTATTTCCGTTTTAACTTTAGTTAAGTTGTTAACTAGATTTCCTTTTCGCCTAGAAATCTAGCCAACGATCCGTAGTCGGGTTTCTCGGCACCTATAATTTTTGAAATTGGGATGGTTGATGCCTTGTGAGACCTCACTAGAGTGCCTAGGAACCCTACAGTGGTATCAGAGACTAGCTAGAGCCTTAGGCGAAGTCTAGACGGAGTTTGAAGTCCGATCGACCCGAAACCCCAACTCAAAAAATGCTCTCTGTCTTTTTTTTCAAAAAATGGGTTTTTTCAATATTAAAAATATGCAGAAAAATCAGCAGGTGATTTTAAGAGTTTCTGTGAAATTCGTGTTCCTAAATCCATTGAACTGCCGCGGTTCCGCGGCACGAGCATGGCTCGTGCGGCGGTTCCGCGGCCGTACGGCCACCTTATTTAATATATTTTACACAGTAACTCCTAATTGATAATGCTGGATTTTCTGGGAATTTTTAATTTTTATTCAAGAGTTGATTTTTCTGGGTTGTTTTGGGGATTCGAATGTTCGATCGGATTATCAAATTTTGTCTATGTGTTTTTCCGGATATTTTTAGAATATGTTAAAAAGTTCGACCGGATATAAATACCCACTTTTTCCCCTGCCGGGAAATTTCCAATTGTTGGATTTTTCCGTAGTTTAACGACGTTCTAAGTAGTGCAAGTAACGCGATGGACCCTCTAGAAGACAACAAACCTTAACTCGATTATGTGACCGTCTTGAACTGCCCTTTGAACCTTCGGGTTTGGGGCAGTACGGCGTGCCACATGTGAGGCGTTGGCTTGACCCTTCTACGGCTGGACCGTTGGTACTGAGGCACGAACTGAATGTTGTTAGACTTATTTCATGTGTTGAGCTGTATCGAGAAAACTTGGGTGTTCGATTGTTCGATCGAAAAGTTTGATATTTTCTATTTATCCGGAATGGGATACAATAATTGGAATTCACAAGAAGTTATGAGGTAACTGAATGAATGTTATAAACATAGCGTTTTAGTCTCACTTGATCGGTTGCCACGGAATTTTGATGTGATCAAAAG
The DNA here is from genome assembly GCA_030015575.1 of Agapanthus africanus. NCBI lineage: Eukaryota > Viridiplantae > Streptophyta > Magnoliopsida > Asparagales > Amaryllidaceae > Agapanthus > Agapanthus africanus. The sequence goes on from JASDDO010000008.1 coordinate 101,351,218, forward strand.
TTCGTCGCAATCACGTAGTGTACGCGGATACTCGCCGGGTAAACTTAATAGACAGCCTCACTCCATAGCCCCGACCAAGTGACTGTAGGAGAACCCCGTCGCCGAAAGCATCCGTTAGGGTGCTCCCGGTAGCGGTGTTCCGCCTTGGTGCACTTCGTCGACGGTATCGGGGGTGCGGCCGCCTACTAAAGTTTGCGACGAGCATTCGATCAGAATGTCGGGAATCCTGTTGAATTCCCCGACTGAGTATTGAAAAGTGTTTTCGATTTTGAGACTAAAATGCGGGGTTTATAATTGTTAGGCATGCGATGTCTAAGTAATTCATTTGGTCAGGCATGCGATGTCTGAGGTGATTGCGGATTCCAACTGTTGTAGTTTTACACTTTCTTTTCTGTGACCGTAAGTGTAATATGTGATATCGCCGGTTTCGTTGTTATATGTCAACGACAATTGGGATGGACATATTTACTTACATTGATGACATGTGATGTTATGTGTTGCTGGATATGTTATATTGGATCGTCGTGTTCGAATAGCCGGGGGGGGGGGGGGGTTTATGTGAGATGAGTGTTTTTCATTTTCATTCATGTAAAAACTTGTATGTAATATTCTTTTATTTGGGGCGCTTCCAGGTTGCGGAAGTTGTCACCTTTTGTATATTATTTACTTTTCCGCACTAGGATAGACCCAAGAAGGAGGGCACAAGTAACCGGGTTCTGGAGTCCAGTGGGAGACCAACTCGAGGAGTCGAGTCCGGGTCTCCTAACTCTAGAATTGGTAGGGTTGCTTTCCGCTCTCGTAGGGGTCTAGGGGTGTGGGTTTGGCTATTCATCACGACCGTGGAATCCGTGTTTTATACTGGCTCGTATTAAAAACACGGACGTCCTAGTATATCCAATATTTCATATGTTTCTTCTGCTGCGATATCTGTGATGTGATCATGTGATGCTTTGTGATAGATACAGTATATAGTATATATGATATATTATATAGGCGTTACTTATGTTTTACAGCCGCGCTAGCCCTGCCCCGCTCTGCCGTTAGTTACCTAACCTAACGGTGCACGAGGGGACATCGAGGCGAATGCGGATGGCATAAGTGTACGTCGTATTTATCTGTGATGTTTAGGTACATTAAATGATGGGACTTCATTAATATGATTAATGAAATAAAAGAAACCTAAGATGTTGTAGAATCAAATTTCAAAATAAAACAGGTAGCTACAGTTCTTGCTTTGCACAGCGGTATATATGATATATCCTGCACCTTATTCGATGAGGAAAGGACCGAGATCCCTTCACCGGGAGTGACTCCTTTAGCAATAACTGGCAGATGCTACACACTCGGTTTGTCTTTTGATTGCTTTTAAGAGTTTTTGCTTTGCACAGTGATATATATGATATATCCCGCACCTCATTCGACGAGGAAAGGACCGACGATCCCTTCACCGGGAGTGACTCCTTTAGCAAAACTAGAAAAGCCTCAAAAGCGCTCCATTTCAAAATCATTTGATTCTACAACGATATAAAGTTCATTATGCAAAGGGTTTTCTTAAAAACCTGACGTAGCCCTCCGTCATTTCAGATAAGTAATAGTTAGTATTCATGCTGCGTTTGTTGACTCAGTCAAGGCGTAGTGTGCGGTAGCTGATTACTATTTATCTGCTTATGCATATGATGCAGATTGGATTAGGGTAGTCGTGCGGCCTTGTTGACTCAGTCAAGGGTCGTGCGGGTGGGTTTAATTCAATCAGGAAATGACGGGTTGAACTTTACTTGCGGTCTATGGTTTGTTGACTCAGTCAAGGTCATAGATCGCCTGGGACAAAATATCATCGGGAATTTCAAGTGTTGAAATTTGCAATGAGATTGCATACCTTCTATGAAATAGTTGGATCCCGATACCCACTGCGAGTAATTGTTACTCCTGGGAGAGTTTTATACATTACAATTAGCCGATCAAGTAGGTGTCTAGAAAGGTGTTAACGAGGTTACGCCTCTGGGAAAACGAGGTTTACATTAATTAGGTTCGTGCGAAAGCACGGGGGACCTCCCTCAAAGTACCGACACTGGCCTGGCTGAAAGATTGGCGAACTTGTAGTGTGTAATTAATCCCGGCTAGTCTTTCCTTTTAGGGTTTGAAGGAAGATTTGATAAAAAGCAGTGGGAGCCATCCTGATTAGATAAAATAATAACCAATCTATTCTTGCAAGAGCGCACGCTGAGTGTTTTCTTCTCTCTCTCTCCAGGTAGCGACCATATCACGCCTTAATCAAGATAATAATACGGATTATTGACCGAACCCGCTTGTTATACTGAGCTGGGAACGTTGGTCCCGCTCCCACTTATAACTGTTATAAGACAGGAAATTGGGGAATACCAGATTTCCCGTGCCGCCCAAACGAAGAGAGTGCATGTTGATGCATCATCTTCGGGTGTGTTCATTACAAAGAACTGTTTCTCAGTATCCTCCGCATCCTGGGTATATGATACCGGATCAGGATCCCAGATATGTAAGGTGTTACATAGGGCTACAAAAGGGTAGAAAAACTGGGAACGGGTGATAAGTTTCATGAGGCAGAAAACGGGGCAAGTGTTGCAGCCAAGTCTGTCGGTCACTGTCACCCTGTATTACCAATACATTGATTCTGAATGAATGTTATTAGATACCGAACTTGATATACAAAATCATATCAGTCTCTTTATTAGTAAAGAGATGATAAAATTTTGTATTGTTGGATAATGTTTTGAACATTTCCTATATCAAAAGTTGATCGGTTCAGGCACGTTATCTAAAAGCATTAATGTTCTAAATCAAACTACAGTTCTTAGTATACGGAACACACACAAGAGGAGGAGTTCAGAAATGAACGAGTCCTTCTTCAGGTATTGTAGACTAGGTCAGATCAATATGACCCGACTAGCAGAAGTTACATATAGATGCATGTTTAAATCAGTTTGAATTTACATCTTATGAAACTTGCCAGTCATGTCACAGAGATAAGATGACCATAGCCCTGTTTAATGGAAACAGAGAAAGAGTTAATGAACTCTTGGGATGATACATGTTGATGTATAATGGTCCCCTGTCTACACATGCCAGGACTGGTTCTTTGTACTTCATTACATTCTCTGATGATCTTCCGAGATTCAGACCTATGTTCCTGTTGAAACACAAGTCCGAACCTTTTGAGATATTCACAGAATACAAGCGAGAAGTAGAGAACCAAAATAATGGTATAAGTATTATGTCCTTTGATGAGATCAAGGAGGAGAATACTTGAGCACGGAAATCCTGGACTATTCTAAAGGAGAATGAGATTCTCTCTCAGCATTACTCCTCCGTATACACCATAGCACGATGGTACATCGGGGAGGAGCAATTGCACCCTATTCGATATGGTGTGCTCTATGATGAGTACTACTGAGTTACCTATTTTCTTTTGGGAGTTATGCACTTATGAAGCTGCATACCTATTGAATTAGGGTTCGAATCAAATCAAAGCCTACCATTTCATATGTGATATGGAAAGGGAAGAGCCCATGTCTTAAACTAGTTAAGATTTGGGGTTGTCCGGCCTATGTCTGAAAAGCAAAATCCGGACAAGCTCGAGGCAATGTCAGTTATGTACAACTGGAAATGTTCCAGCTATACAAACTGCAACTGATGATTTGACAGAACCACAGGATTCAGTAGATTCCAACGAACCTCAGCCTCTCCGCCGATCTAGTAGGGTTCCTCACCCACCTGAGAGATACTTCGGTTGCTCTATGACAGTGGGAGCGAGGATTGCATCATGAGATGATGACCCAACTAGTTTCGAGCTGGCCATCAAGAGTAGGGACTCTGTAAGAATGGCTGGATGTTTAGCGATCTGAGATGGAATCCTTATACACCAACAAAGTATGGACTTTGGTTGCTATATCTGAAGGGTTAAATCCCCATCAGGAGCAAGTATATCTTGAGAAGATTACTTGGTGTAAATGGAAAAGTTGAGACTTTCAAAGCTAGACTTGTTAAAGGTTTTCGTCATTGACCAGGCGTGGATAATGATGAAACCTTTTCCAGTACCTATGCTTAAGTCCATCCAGATCCTACTTGCCACGGCTACATACCATGACTACGATATCTGGTGGTTGGGTGTCATGACTGCTTTTCTAAATAATGTTTTAGAAGAGTGCGTCTATAAGTACACAGCCAGAGGCCTTCGTAGACAGTGGGAGCAGCGGAAACGTGTGCAAGATGTTTTATGTAATAAAGCAGGCATCGCGGAGTTGGAACATCTGTTTTGATGGATTAGTCAAAGAGTTTGACATCATCAAAATGGTAGATGAACCTTGTATAAACAAAAAGGTAGTAGGGAGTATGGTGACGATCCTCGTAGAGTACGTGGATGACATACTCAAGATAGGGAAGGAGTTTCCTATGCTACGCTCAGTCAATCTCCGCTTATCACGATGATTCTCCATAAAGGATCAAAATGATACCTACTAAATCCTGAATTTTGGATCTATGAGATAGATCTAAATGGATGTTAGGATACTCACTAGTTGTAGTGAGATGGTATCAGTTGATCCTGGGGAGAATCACTGGAAGCGTTCCAGAGTGATAAAGACGACTGAAAGTCAGTCGCAGGCATTGTCTTTACCCTCAGTAAAGGGACGGTATGTTGGAAGAGTTCCAAGCTAGATACCGTGGCATACTAGACGATAAAGACTGGATACATCGCTACTTAAGATGCTACCAAAGAGGATGTTTGGGTGTATATTGGTTCATGAGATGAACTAGGTTCCTTCCATTGTGTGACAATGGAGTTGTGGCTTGTGCCAGGAACCCCGGTCCCATCAGTGATCCAGACATATTCTAAGGCAGCATCACCTGATCATGGAGATAGTTGATCTCCAGGGTGATCGAGGTTAGGAGAGAAGACTCAGAAGACAACACGGCGGATCCACTCACGAAGGCCTATTCCCAGATAGAGACTTTTATGGGATGGTTGAGTATGAGATACTACAACCACTGCTACAGATGACCCTAGTGCAAGTGGGAGATTGTTAGTTATATGTATGCCCTAGAGGCCATTACTGTACATTGGATGTATATTGTAGTAAATGCTGGGACATATATAGGGAGGACTTTCTTGCTCGACATGATAGTATGCTATCTGGTTACTCTTTACCTTAACGTGTATACTGATTGTCTCTCTGTTACATGTTGGTAAAGCCCTTAGGATGTGTACTTGACTACCTGGACTATAATGCGGATCATACTAGTGGGGACATGGTAGTCCATAAGTACATCCTTCAAAGTCCCTAGTCGTGGGTGTATCGAGACGGGGCATCGATATACCAGAGTAGACTAGCGTATACCTTCTCGACCCATACAGATGGGCGATGGATGATCCCATATCCATTGGTGTTTGACATCAGAGATGATATACGGGTGCTCAGTGGAGACTGGGTACACTGGACGGACTCGCCGAGAACTCCCAGATGGTATTATACCTTACGTCAGATGGCAGTTCTCTGGTGACACTGGTACAGAGTAGTCTGTTGACCCGAGATCGTCATAGAGTCTTGTGTGGTTCCCACTGTGCTTTGATTTCCATCTTACCACGTCCAAGAGGGCGTACAAAATGGTGGTTTTTGGGTACAGTCCCGAGTCACATGGAGGCAATGAGCGATAGGAGGGGATTCGTCTCTCCCGATATAGAGAGTTGATGTTGCGCTGTGTTCGATTGGCTATAACAGGAAATCCCTGGCCAGGGTTGCTGAGATTTACTGGTAAGTGTTACCAGCAGTTTCTCGAATTTTTATAGACCTCATATCGACACGACTTATCGAGCTATTGGGGTCTGACGTTTACCACCCCTAGGCAAGATATGCGACATATCAGACGACGAGACCGGACTGTACGGTAGTGTTACTGGTTGGATTCACTGGAGTGTGAGCGGGCTTGCTCGTCGATCTTCTGATCGCTCAATACCCGGGTAGCCGTTACGTTTAGCAGACCGCTTGCGGCTTGTGGGTGCTTGATATGATCATCATCTGCTGCCAGCGTATAGACAAGTCTTTAGAGTTCTACACAGAGGTTTCCTGGCTCAAGCGAAACGAAATAGGAGCGCATATGAGATATGTGCGGGACCGAGAATAATGCGTGTATGTGATACCGTATTCTATTCTTGTGATGGATGTGTCGAATGGTTGTATGCGATATAACCTAATTATCGAATCAAGGATTGATTCGATAAATCGATACATTGTATACTAGTCGGTTGTGTGCGACATGACCGGATCATTAAATCAAGTGTTGATTTAATGATTTAATGCATAATTATATATTTGATATATTACTTTGCATTAACTAGTATCGGTTCACTTTAAATGGATTTTCTCGCTCGGATGTGCGCATTATATATGTGATATGATTTTGTGCACATGCTTGTATCATGTTTGATGGTGCATGTAAAATTGGTTAAGTATAAAGAATTAAACCTTGGTTAATGAAATGGTTAGGGTTTATTATTTGCTTATTCATTTTATTCATTTATTTATTCTTTTGGAAAAAGAAAAGGAAATGATAAAATGATGGCATTCTTTGTTCTTTCATGAAGCTTCATGAATACTTTGACTTTGTGACCACTTTGTCTCATCCTTAACCCTAACCATTCCACTTAACCCTAATTAATTCTCTACACCTAACCATGGTTCTATTATGATAAGAATTGATTTTCTTTTCATTTTAAAATGAGAACTCATCATAACATTCTTCTTCTTCTTCCTTGAACTCAAGAAGAGAAACTTGATTCCATCAATGGTGATTGATGAAAAAGTGAGAGAAATCCAAATCTAAAGTCTACCCACTTCCTATTTCTTCATCCTCTACCTCTTGCCAAGTAGTAGAGTGTGTTTCCTTCACAAGTTTTCACGGCTTGGTGAAGGTGGAGCTTGATCTAGCGATGCCTCGACGTAGATCATCTTCGGCATGGACATCGACGACCTAGCTCGCCATTTCTCCGACGAAGCCGACGCTAGAGCCCGGGATTTCATTTGGACAGCGAGGGGACTTCGTTGCGGAGCTATGGAGGCGGAGCACCGGATCTACAAAGGTTGTATTTCCGTTTAAACTTTAGTTAAGTTGTTAACTAGATTTCCTTTTCGCCTAGAAATCTAGCCAACGATCCGTAGTCGGGTTTCTCGGCACCTATAATTTTTGAAATTGGGATGGTTGATGCCTTGTGAGACCTCACTAGAGTGCCTAGGAACCCTACATCGTCTTCGCGAACCAATCACGGTTTGTTAACGGTTGCCTTTGGATTTCAAGTTACTAAGATTTGGTCTTTTGCCTGGCACAGAACTTAAGCATCAATGGCCTCTAACTGTACGAACTGCTCGAAGTGCCACTGCAACGGACGCTCCACCCCACTTGGAGGTGTAGCATATTGGCCTCAAGCGGCCTCCTTCCTCACTCTGTCGATAGAACAGGTGACCCAGGCCACCACCGGCCTGTTTTTCGGGACCATGATCCCACCTGCAAGCTTCTCTATGCCAATACCTGCACTAGAAGCGAACAAAAAGTCGGTCTTCGACCGGCTCACTGCTACGACGTCCCCTGTCAACGTGTCGTCCACTGCCAAACCAACAGCCTCCGTCTTCGCCAGGCTGGATCAGAACTATGAGGGGCCCGCTAGGAAGCCCATGAACTCTAAGGTGGCTATCCCAAGGAAAGCAATAACCGCTGCTCCAGAAGCCGTCAAGACGGCTTCCCTTGTCAAAGAGTCAGTCTTTTCAAGACTGACTATTCCTGCTCCTGCCCCTGCTCAAAGATCTGTCTTCGACAGGTTGAATATCATCCCTCAAAGGACAACCTCAGTCTTTAAGAGGTTGACACCAGCGGCGCTTCATTCAGACAGAGGGCAAAAAGAAGTTGTCTCTATCTCAGAGCCAGTCCCAACAGCTCGTCATGCTCGACGTCACCATTGGCGACGAGTGAGGAAGGCAGGGGGCAACTCCCCCTCAAGGCTAACTCCACCGGCTCCAGTGGTGGAAGTCAACGCTGCTGTTCCAACTGGGAACAACTTTGAACTGTTAAAGAGGGTACGTAAGAACTCTCCAACCACAACACTAAAAAGATCTCCTTCACCTACGGAGAGAGTTCCGAAAACAAAGCAGGAACAACCCCCTCAACGGCTGTCCTAAAAAATTTATAAAGTTTGGCGGAGGGTTCAAGACTCCGTGATTGACCCAGATCACTTTCGTCAACAGAAAAAAGCGAAAGTGCAAAAAGAAAAGGACCGTCCTATTAAACAGCAGAGGACAACAGTCGCTAGGGTGCCCACTGCAACGGCCTCTTCCACTCCAACGGCCCACAAAAGAAGAAGACCGGAGAAAACCCCTGCGCCTGCGGCAAATGCCAAAGGTCGTGAACCTAAACGCCATAAGTCCGGGGGCATAACAGTTCATACAGTATACATGGCGTCGGGAAAGGAGGACAGCCGTACATCCACAGGTCATAGACCGCTTACACGGTCAGTGACCAAGGCTCAGGAGCAACAGCAAAAGCTCCAGGAGATGATGAACGCAATGGCCGCACTCACTGGGCCAAAAGAAAGCCCTGAAACGTCCTCGGACGAACGTCGGGAACAAGAAACTGACGCTGAATTCCTTCGTCGCGTATTGGAGAAGAAGAATAAAGAAGCTGCAGAACAGGCAGCCAGCATAAAGAAAATGGCCCTCCTGTTCCAGGACATGGTGGGCATGATGATTCAACAAGATCCACCTGCTGAAGATCCCCTGATCATCCTTGAAGATGATAGGGGAGAAGCGTCAAATCCCCCTCAGACTCTGTCAACAGCTAAGGAGGAGGCAATCTCCAAAGCCGACCTGGACGAATATATAGCTCAGCAGATCCGGGTTCATCAAGCGACCGACGCAGCGGGTCAGGTCATAAAAACAGGGCGACCGTATCCGGGCTGGTATGACCAGATCAAGTACCCGCCAGGTTATACGATACCAAAATTCTATGTGTATAAGGGTACTGGCATTCCCCACCAGCATGTCGCCCAGTTCAGGGCGCTTTGCGGCAACACTGGCGGTGATGATAAATTGTTGCTTCGCCAGTTCGTTGGCAGCTTATCAGATACGACGTTCGAGTGGTATTCCGAGCTCCCGAATGACTCTATCAAGACCTTTGCAGAGATGGAACTGCTGTTTACCCAACGTTTCGCGAGTGCCAGCGAGCGTACCCCGATAACGGCATTGATCAATGCCCGGGTGAAGCCGGGTGAGACATGGGTCCAATATGCCATACGATGGCGTAATTTATGGTCAAAATGCGAGCAGCACATAGAAGAAGCTCCTGCAGTGGGAATGTTTGTGGGAACCCTCGATCCGCAAGCAACCATCTCGCAATTTATGATGTTCTTCAAGCCGACCACCTTCCAGGCACTGATCGACAAGCTGGCGCAAATGGATCAAATGGGCCATAAACCTCCTCTTCCAAAGCCGGACTCCCAAAATGAGAAGGGAAAGGGGAAAGCGATCGTTGTCGCTAATGCTCAACAACAGCCGAACAACTCGAAGCCGGTCGTTCGTCAAAATAATATCCGCCCGTACGTAGCCCTTGAGGAGAGGATGGGGCGTCCTTACTCGTTTCCCCGAGATAAAACGAGAAGGTTATTCGAGCTGGCGTTGTGCAACCGACTCATAAATCTGTCGGATCCAAAACGTCCGTCGCAACCAAGTGATTTCAATGAGCCCAATTACTGTCGTTATCATCGGGTACTGGGTCATCCGATTGAGGATTGCTACGTCTTCAAAAATTGGCTTGAAGATCAGTACCGACAGGGCAAGTTTGCATTGTCCGACAAATGGAAAGTGAATCCACCGCAGCCCCACACCTCTAAGGGAATGAATACGCCGGGGGCAACATGCTCTGTCGTTGAAGAAGCTCCTTGGGAGGTTGTATTATCAGCCAAGACAAAGAGGATGCTAAATGATCTTCAAACATGCCCAGCGATCAAGTGGAAGAACCCATTGGAGCCGCAGATCATTGAAGGGATGTTGAAGTCTCGTCCAACTCAAAAGATCGATGGAGGTGGCCCAATCATTCATAACCAGCCGTTGAAATCTTCAAAGAAGAAGAAAAAGAATTCAAAGAAGCCCGTGAAGCCTGGCGATAAGCGCACGGACTTGCAAAAACAAATTGACGCGGTGGAGGAATACAACCAGAAGGCACGGACTCCCATTACATTCCAAGAATTCCTCAATCACGTCTTTCAAGTGGAAGATGAGGGAGAAAGTTCATCTGATGAATCCGAGGAATATGTGGCGAGCTGTCATATGATTTTTCATTCGCTCACGAACAATGAGGAGACTCCTTGTACTAAAAAGCTGGGGGCAGATCATGAACCAAAAATTTTGGGGCCGTCGAATGAAGTAATTGACGCATTCCTTAATGAAGCTCTCTTAAAAAGTAAAGCTGATCGGGAGCGCGAAGCGGTCATATTCGAAAAAGCCAAACGCCAACGCCTTGACGAAAAAATTGAGATACTCCCGCTGGAGCAAAGTACACCCACTGCGGATAAAATCAAATTCAAAATGAGAAAGAGGTTTGCTAAAGCCGTGTCGATGGGTATGAAACTACCATCCTCTGAGGGAAGCGTTACTGGAGAAGCGGAAATTCACCCCTCCTATTACTTGTATCATCGAAAGATTTCGCACCCCACTGAAGAGTGCAAAGCTTTCGATAGATGGTGGCAAGGATATGTTGCTCACCGGCAGCATTTTAAGCGGGAAAAGCGCAAGACTCGCCGAGAACGGAACGATACAAGCGAAGGGCTTAACAGAACTACCGGCAATTGTCATATGGTCAACGCCGGGGGATCACAAGTGCTCACGTTCGGGAGCGATTCTGATGAGGAGCTGGGGCTTTGCCCCCTCTTTAAAGAGTCCACTTCGGGAAAAGAAGAAGAGCCGAAGATTTATGAAAATATCCGGCTGCGTAATCGCATGCTGCCCGAAAAGAATCTCGGACCCTCGAACAAAAAAGATAAAGGGAAAGAAAAGGTCTCTGAAGATATCGCCCTAGATGACCAAGTCATGGAAGAGCTAACTGCCAAAGACCTGCCGAAGAAAAATAAGGTGGATTACAACGTCTTAGCGCATCTGAGGAAGCTACCCTCGCAACTCAGCATTCTTGACGCCCTTTTACTATCAAAGGAGGCGAGAAATTCGTTAATTAAGGCACTACAGGACCCGGAGCAGTTCCAAGCTTTCCTAGCCGAAGAAAGGATGAAGGATGAATTGGAAGAAGTGCACACGGCCGATGCCACTTTTGGTGATGAGGACCTTCTCCTTGGGACGTGCGAACACAATCGCCCCCTCTACGTCTCAGGATACTGCCATGATATAAAGATAGGAAAAATCCTGATCGATAATGGATCGTCTGTTAATCTCCTTAACGTGCGGGTGTTAAAGGAAATCTGCATGAGCGTCCAACACCTCGCCCGAGAGAAGATCACCATCTCCGGGTTCGACTCCCAATCATCAAAGACTCGTGGATTTGTGATACTCATGCTACGCTTTGGGCTGCTCGTCACGGACATTAAATTCCACGTCATAGACTCCAAGACGTACTACAACGCTCTGCTCGGCCGACCATGGTTACACGAGTATAACATCATCCCTTTTACACAGCATCAGTGTATGAAATATTTTAGGGATGGTATCGAGTATACCGTGACGGGGGAATTGAATCCGTTTTCCATAAACGAAGTTCGCAAATATGAAGATGCCAAATACTTCTTACCGAGTTTCGAAGTCACGGAAAGGTGTCATAAGCCAGAGAATAAAACTAACGCTACCATCCCTGTCTTCGGCAGTGATACCGAGGAGGAAGTGGAGATAGTTTATTCGGGTCCGCCCCAATACACTAAGCCGGGACCATCTACTCCTACATTGATCTTTGGCAGTGATTCAGAGGATGAAGTCCATGCTGTATTCTCTGCTCGACCTTCAATACGAGCTTCCGCTGATGAAGAGCAAAGTCTGCAAGTCGCCATGGTGCCGCTTAAACATTATAAAGAACTGAATGCGCTCGATACCGACAGTGTAGAGGAGCTGCAGACGTTCTATGCCCCGCCCAGGCGAGAAGGCAATTCTATTTTACCGCTCTGAAGAAAACAAAGTGGAGAAAGAAATTTGGCACGGTGCAGATCCTACGCTGGACAGGCTTCAACCCATTCGTCTACCTAGATATTATACAGAAGGCTTGAAGAGGCTGTTGAAGCGCCAAGGGATACCCTTCCAACAGACCGTTAGAAAGGCCAAATTCTATGACGGGGTCAGGAACATTCCCGGAACTCGGCACAAGCTGCCTAGTGGGAGGATGGAGACGATCGGGGTCAGATACATTCGCTCCAAGAAATGAGAGCTGCTCCGCGACTGTTACGTCGTGCACGACTTCAATAAAGAAGCAGATGTGCAACGGGAGGACACTAATCCTGAACCAGTAAACGTTCCTGATGCAAAAGTACCCAGTCCGTCGTTTGAAGAACAAATGGACAGGCTTATAAGGGAAGCTGGTCAAAAAGTCCGAGACGATCATAACCGCGAAATGGCCATCTACGAGAAAGCCAAAACAAAACGCCTCCTTCAACAGGCCGTCAAAGATGAAAGTGTCACCCCCTGTCAACCTGTTATAAAAAAAGGCTTGACGTAGAGACAGAGACAAGTCGAAAGGCCAAAAAGGCGCTCAACAGCAACAAAGCGGGACTAAGAAGCCACACAAACGGGAGTCGAGCATTACCGATCTATCCCTCATGAAGAAAATGGGTCGAGCGTACTCGCTTCCTCGGGACAAGACGAAGAAGATACTTGATCTTGCTCTAAAACATCAAATGCTTACACTGCCGGAGTCCAAAAACCCTGAACAAACAGGCAAAGTCTCTAACCCAAACTATTGCTCTTACCATCGAGTAATAGGGCATCCTCTTGAAGATTGCTTCACCTTCAAGAATTGGGTTGAAAATCAGTATCAGCTTGGCAAATTCGCTCTGTCTAACAACTGGAGGGTAGCGCCGCCACAGAAGCACGAACCTAAAGCCGTAAGAACAGAACCAACTCCACATTGGGATTGAAAGCGGATTCATACTTGTCACATGATAACAATATTAAAAGAAGAGCCCGAGAACATGGACAGCCTTCCCTGGTGCTTCGAAAACAGCAATGATGAGGTGATCTCAGAATTTCCGCTAGCTCCGAAAGAGCTAGAGGATGGAATACATACTACTGCAGATAACCTCAAGAAAATTGAGTTGGGGACGGCGAACGATCCGCGACCGATATTTGTCAGCGAGCTACTATTTGAAGAAAGGGTGGCTGCATTAAAAGACGTCCTTGTACAGCATAAAGATTGCTTCGCATAGAACTATTCCGAGATGCCAGGACTAGATCCAGAAGTTGCTGTGCACAAATTGGCGATATCCCCGGACGTCAAGCCAATCAAACAGGCGCCGAGGAGAATGCGACTCGAGCTTGAGATGAGCATCAACGTCGAGGTCAAGAAGTTAATCGACTCTGGCTTTATCCAGGAGGTTCAATATCCTGAATGGATCGCTAACATCGTCCCGGTGATGAAGAAAAATGGGACGATGTGCATATGCGTGGACTTTCGGGATCTCAACAAAGCCTGCCCGAAGGATAATTTCTCGATGCCAGTCACCGAACTGATGATAAACAATACGTCCACTCATGAGGTCTTCTCCTTCATGGACGGCTCATCAGGGTATAATCAGATAAAGATGCATCCTGAATACCAGAAGCATGCCGCTTTCCGGACCCCTTTGGGAATATTCTGTTCTAAAGTGATGCCCTTCGGATTAAAGAACGCCGGTGCCACTTACCAAAGGGCCATGACGAAGATCTTCGATGACCTTATATATGAAATCGTCGAGTGCTATATCAACGACCTCGTAGTTAAGAGCAAATCATACGAGGAACATCTCGAGCACCTAAAGACTGTATTTCGACGCCTTTGACAATACAACTTGAAGATGAACCCTCTCAAGTGTGCATTCGGAGTTTCTTTAGGCAAATTCCTGGGAATCATCGTCCGACACCGAGGTATCGAAATAGATCCGTCTAAGATCAAGGCGATCATGGAAATGCCTCCGCCGAGAACTCTCAAACAGTTGCGGTCTCTCCAAGGAAAGATCGCATATATTCGGCGATTTATAGCCAACCTCTCTGGCAAGTGCCGTCCTTACAGCCACTTGATGAAGAAGGGAACCCCATTCGTCTGGGATCAAAAATGCCAGGTGCGCTGGACGAGATTAAACAGAACCTGCAGAACCCGCCAGTGTTGGCTGCTCCGGTTAAGGGAAAGCCTCTCATTCTTTACACAACTGCCTTCGAAGGTTCTTTAGGCGCATTATGGGCGCAAAAGAATGACCAGGGGAAAGAAAGAGCACTCTACTATTTAAGTCGAGTTCTTCTGGGGGCAGAAAGCAACTACTCTCCTATCGAAAAACACTGCCTGGCGTTGGTCTTTGCGATAACAAAGCTCAGGCATTATGCATTAGCACATGAAGTCCGTCTCATTTTGAAGGTTGGCCCCCTTAAATATTTGATGTCGAAGGCTATATTGACAGGTCGACTCGCTAAATGGGCTCTGCTCTTGATGGAGTTCTCGATAACGTATCAACCTCTCAAGGCAGTGAAAGGACAGGCCATTGCCGACTTCCTCGCTGAGCATCCGATAGCCGCCGATTCTCCTCTAAATTGCGATCTTCCAGACGAACATGCGTTTGACGCGATCGATGTGGTGATACCCTATAGGAGCTTTATTTCGATGGAGCATCTTCCATGAAAAAGTGCAAACAAAATACCCCTATAATCAAATCGGGGGTAGGCCTCATCTTCGTGACTCCACGAGGAGGAATAATGCGCCTTGCTTTCTCCCTAACAGAGCCGAGGACAAACAATGAAGCCAAATACGAAGCTTTGATAGTAAGCCTCGAAATCGCCATCGACATGGGAATTGAAAACCTCCTCATATACAAAGACTCCCAGCTGGTCGTTAGCCAAGTAAACGGTGACTAACAAACGTGCAAACCAGAGTTAGTGAAATACGGCGAAAAGTTGCAACAACTGTTGACCCAAATTCTCTCCTATACTTTGGAAAGTATACCGCACGCGGAAAACAGCAAAGCAGACACGTTGGCCAAACTTGCTAAAGAACTGGCTGACGAGAACCTCGATGACGTTAGAATCGTGGTACAAAGCCGTCGGGTGCTTGCCCCAGCAGAAGTATCTCCGGAATCATCCGAAGAGAAGGGAGCAACTGAACAGATGACCCTACAAATAGAAGACCGGGAAAAGGCTAAGGATTGGAGGGAAGTCTTCATAGACTACTTTAAGTCCCATCGAATGCCCGAAGAAGCGTCCACAAGACATCAGCTCATGAAACGAGCTCTGTCTTTCGCTTTTGTCAATGATACTCTGTACAAGAGATCATTCGATTCTCTGTGACTGAGATGCTTAAGACTTGACGAAGCAGAAAGAGTCGTTCAGGAAGTTCATGACGGAATCTGTGGTTCTCACCAAGCAAGCCCAAAAATGAAGTTGAAGATCAAACGGATGGGCTACTACTGGCCTATGATGATTCAGGATTGCCTCGAATATGCGAAGAAATGTCACTCGTGCCAAATCCATGAGGATTTCATCCACCAGCATCCAAATCCACTCCATCCAACAGTGGCTAGTTAGCCATTTGAAATGTGGGGAACTGACATAGTCGGCCCCATCGAACCAGCATCGTCTAGAGGACATCGCTTCATCCTGGAGACAACTGATTACTTCTCTAAATGGGCAAAAGCAGTACCGTTGAGAGAAGTGAAGACGGAGAATATCCTTCATTTCTTCAAGACGTACGTCATATATCAGTTTGGAACGCCGCGACGAATCATCTCCGATAACGGGCCAACCTACAGAAGCCACAAGATCAGTCGCTTCGCGCAACAGCATAACATAGACTGGAGATATTCCTCGGTTTATAATCCGCGAGCTAATGGTCTAGCCGAGGCCTTCAACAAGACCCTGACGAAGATTATGAAAAAGACGGTGTCCCGAAATAAGAAAGACTGGCATGAGAGACTGCAAGAAGCTCTTTGGGCGTATCGAACTACGTTCAAGACGGCCACGAACACAACACCATATGCGTTGGTATTCGGGACGGAAGCAGTACTCCCCCTCGAGATAGAGTTACCCTCTCTGCGAGTGGCAGTCCACTACGAGTTGACGAGCGAAGAAAATGCAAACCTTCGGCTTGAGGAGCTTAATGCCCTTGAAGAAACATGGCTCATAGCGCAATAAAATCTGGAAGCTTATAAAGCAAAGATGACGCGCTCATATGAAAGATTGACCAGACCGAGGACATTCCGCCAAGGCGAACTCATGCTAGTGGTCAAAAGGCCTATGATTCCCAATCGTGCCAACCGGGGAAAATTCGAGCCAAACTATGAAGGCCCGTACATCATAGACAAAGTCTACCAAGGTGGAGCCTATCTACTCATGGACATGCACGGTGAAAGGCCTTTCAGGCCAATAAACGGTCGCTTCCTAAAGAAGTACTACGCTTAATGAGCCATAGCCTAGGTCAATGATAGATGACGGCGACTATGTCCGCTCGCTATCTTCCTAAGCTCAAGCTTTATAAGCAGTAGCCGGCCTTCTTCATGACGGACCGAAACGTCCTTAAACTAATGGCGGACCGAAACGTCCGTAAACTAATACCGCAGCATCCGTAAGCTGATGAGATAAAAAAAGAAGAAAAATATAATAAATAAAAACGGTATGCCCATAAGCAAAAAAGGGCACGGATGAAAACCCGAAGGGCTCCGTGAGTAAAAACAGCAGGGCTACCGGCGAGTGCTCGTGAAAACCCGAAAGGGCGCAACTTCGTAAAAAAAAGAGAGAAGAAAATAAAAAGAATAAAAAAAACGGTATGTCCATAAGCAAAATGGGCACGGATGAAAACCTGAAAGGGCTCCGTGAGTAAAAACAGCAGGACTACCAGTGAGTGCTTGTGAAAAACCGAAAGGGAGCAACCTCGTTAAAAGACACTTATAGGATCCTCTCGACCTTCTAAGGAGAAACCACCCGCGTGAGATCCTTACGACTCACAAGGGAGCAACACACTTAGGGATCCCCACGATTCCTAAGGAGAAAGTACACTTGCGAGATCCTCACAACTCGTAAGGAGAACTCTCTTATGAGACCCTCACGGCTCATAAGACTTGAAAGTCTTAAGTTACAGAGACCTAAACTTGTGCTTAAGCAACCCCCACAACTTCCGATATTGCCGTACAAGTGGCTCAATACTGGCCCTTATATACAATCCACGGGCGCGAATAAACATTTCCCTAATCAAGTCCCATCCGAGACTGGGGATACGTTCGCATGATGAACAACCCTTGAAAATCCTCTCGATTTACAAGGAGAAAACCCTCCTGTAGGATCCTTACGAATTACAGAGGAACAAACACTTAGGAATCCTCACGATTCCTAAGGAGAAAATACACCTACAAGATCCTCACGACTTGTAGGGAGAAATACCTTTGTGAGACCCTTATGGCTCATAAAGTCAAAAGCCTTAGTCGAAAGGACCTTAACCCTGTTCGCTAAGCCACCTTTGGTCGACATCGACAGAGGCAAATGATGATTCGCTCCTGGTAATATCCCAGTTGTAGCGGTGCTGATGCCGAAATCGGTGTCTAATTTCAGGCTTACGGCGAAAAGCCAGTAGGCCGCACATGCATACGAAATAGCCAAAATGATGGGGTAACTTGCAATAAAAAGCAGCAAGTAAAATGTATGCATGCAAAATAGTCCAAATGATTGGGCAACTCGCAATAAAAAGCAGCGAGTAAAAATAAAATAAACAGTCAAAATGATTGGGCACCGCGAGAAATAGACGAAATGATTGGGCAATCGCGACCTTCGCGATATAAAAGTTGAAATGATAGAGCATCGCGGAAATAAAAAAAAATGATGATAAAACTTGGGCCTACAGTTGAGATCACATCGATCCCTGTATACAATCCAAGGGCGCAAACAGAGAGGGAACCATACTTTCCCAACAGGCTCCGCCAGAAAACGAAGCCAAATCTCGACGGTTCATCCCAACCCCAAGGAAACAAATAATCCTTGGCAAATACCTCAACTCAGCGAAACAAACATCCTTGACGAGAGCCTCCTGATTCGCATCGACTCGCAGAGAAGCCAGTGTCTCCGTGGGAAATTCTCGATTCGTTTCAACATCAGGGAAACAAATAATCCTTGGCAAATACCTCAACTCAGGGAAACAAACATCCTTGACGAGAGCCTCCTGATTCGAATCAACTCGCAGAGCAACAAATGTCTCCGTGGGAAATTCTCGATTTGTTTCAACACCAGGGAAACAAATAATCCTTGGCAAATACTTCAACTCAGGGAAACAAACATCCTTGACGAGAGCCTCCTGACTCGTGTCGGCTCGCAGAGAAACCAGTGTCTCCGGAGGAAATTCCTGATTCGTCTCAACTTGCAAGATGAAGACTTAGGCAGCAGGGACTAAAAAACTTGCTTCCTGAACAATGGGACCCTGCAAGTCGGTCTAAAACGGTCTCTTGCATACTATTCACGGGTCCCACTCTCCAAAGTCGAGTTTCGACAAGGAGGGAAACAACCGCTTATGGGTCCTCTCGACTCGTAAGAGGGAAAAATTCTCTTATAGGATCCTTACGACTTATAAGAGAAAACACACTTATGAATCCTCACGATTCCTAAGGAGAAAACCCACCTACGAGATCCTCTCGATCCGTAGGGAGAAAAGTCCCTATGAGACCCTCACGGTTCATAGAGTTGAAAAGTCTTAGACGGCGGATCTGAACCTGCGGCCTAAGCCATCACTATTTCTTGAGGAAATCAAGACGCTTGCTCTATTATCTGTCAATTATGTTCATCAAGACAACACGCTGATAATAATAGCAAAAAAGAGAGTGACAGAAAAAACATCTGATTAGCGTTGGATCAAGCATTCAGGACACACTCATCCATGCATGTGCAAAAGATTCAAAACGAGGAATAAGACAAGCTGAAATGAAAATTTTCTATTCATATCATAAAAAGGGGTTCTTACAATTATTAAAATGTTTACAACGGCAAAACCTCGAACCCGGGACATGGATTGAGAAACTCAAAAGTGACCCTATCTATAACTTTCCAAGCCTCGCGGACCATCCTGGTGTGCTTTCTTTCGCGAGCATAAGCGTCAGGGTCCCCCCTGATGTCTTCCACCCTCCAATAAGCAGCGAGTATGGCGGACTGTTGAAAGGCCTGGTGCAAGAGATCGACAAGATTGTATCGACGTCTTTTCGAGATTAAGTTCATCAGGTACACTGAATGCACCTTATCCTCGGCGGCATCCAACGCCCTAAGCGGCACACCGGAATAGAACAGGGGAAGCACTTCCCAGATGGCTCCCACGATAAGCTTCAGGAGGGAGGAACGTCGGGGAAGCAGTTGACCATTATATGCGTCGAAGCGGCTCATGATCTCGGCACACTCCGCATTCATGAATTCTCGATTTTGGGAACGGCCGAGTCGACGGATGTCCCCATAAGAGATGATTTCATTAAGATCGTACATGTGGGCGTCCATTGCTCCTGCAAGAGAAATTTAACAGAATTAGCAGACAAACTGAGTAAGTGAATTCTTATTAAAAATAGGCACCGAGAGTTAAACTCCTCGAGAGCAATGCTCTGCAAACAGGAGACCTATCAAATTCAATAATGAGAGGAATTTAAAGAAATTCCCCGAAAACGCTGAGAGCCTTGCTATGAAAAGATGATAAAATCCATCAAAGATAAAACCCTATTTTTGATCTTCATTATTCATAATCAAACTCTTAAGAGTTCTTCGCAGAAGACTAAAATTCTACTTGTATCAAGAAAGCAGAGCTTTGATTCATGGGCTAAGAAGTCCCAAGAAAAAATCATGATCTAAGGCGAGCAAAACTCTATTAATAAAACCCTAAATGGGTTTTCTTTAGATCAAAGATCTATGAGAGCGAGGCTCTGTTATTTAAAACTAAGTTAATTTAATTTAAGTTAATTTTACCAAAAAAGTTTTCTAGAGTTTAACTCTTAAGTTCTTAAAAGTAAGAGCAAAGCTCTGAAGTTCTGAGAAATGAAAATTCTTGAGGATAGTGACCATCTATTGAGGACCAAGGGTCCTACTTATAGGCGCTCGGCGCCCCTTCAACTCCTGAGTTGCCGCAACGGTTGGAATTCTGCCACCGCAGCGCTCACGCTTGGGGCCACGTAAGCGTAACGAGGGGGGCATTTGTTTACCCCAATCAGAGCAAAGTTCTGTTCAAATTCTAAGGCGGGAGATGAAGCAACGCTTCTGTTTCCCCCAATCAGAGCAAAGCTCTGTTTTGAAAATTGAAGTGAAAATAAAAGTTAAAATAAATGAAGCAACGCTTCGAATTCCTTGCGTTGTGCGCAACGCGCCACGTGTCAGGTGCTGACACGTCAGCGCAGCGCCCAAGGCAGCGCGCTCAATCAGAGCAAAGCTCTATTTAAAAACAAAATTAAAGGATGTAACGCTTCAGTTGCGCAAGCGCTGCACTGCACTAGCGCAGTTGCGCCGCGCTGTGCGCTGCGCGACATGTGTCAGCGCAGTTGCGCCGCGCTGTGCGCTGCGCGACACGTGTCAGCGCAGTTGCGCTAGCGCAGTTGCGCCGCTGCGTGACACGTATCACGCGCTGGGGCATTTGCGCCAAACAAAATTAAAATTTTAAAGAAATCTTTCTGTTCTTGTTAAAATAAGAAGATTTTCTTCTATAAAACAGAAGCGCTTGGATCAAAGATCCAACGGTGGGGAAAATTCCCCAAATCACTCAGAGAAAGATCTCTTAAAAAAATTTAACTAATTTATGGGCACAATAAAAAGGACCCTAGAGCTCAATTCAAAGGCATCAATTTTTGTGAGAAATCAAGAACTTCAAACAGAGAAAATTCTGAAGAAATTTCAAGAAAAACGTAAAAACCTTCATAAAATAGAAGAAATTTCTTCTAATAGATCATTGATCTAAGAACAAGATCAATGATCTTCACATAATAAACAGTGCTTTGCACTTTTTTATGAACCACTGGTTCTTTAAAACAAGAAAAATAAGAAATACTTGTTTTCTTTGATTCTAATTAAATCAAAGAAAACAAACAGTGTTTTGCACTTTGTCATGAACCATTGGTTCTAAAAAGATTCTCAAATTATAGTGCCTTGCACTTGCAAACTGCGCTGTTGCGCTCCTGGATTGGCGCAAGCCACCAGAGAGCGCCACATGTCAGCATCTGAACCATCTGCACTATGCGCTTTTGAAATAGAGCCTTGCTCTCTGGAATTGGCGCAACTCACCAGAGCGCGACACGTGTCAGCAGCGCAAGCGCAGCGTATTGGCGCAGCGCACTGCACTTGCGTGACACGTGTCAACACCACAAGCGCTTGCGCTCCCTGATTGGCGCAAAGCGCCTGACAAATGCAATGCATTTCCTAAAGGGCCAGGCCCAAATCAAAAAGACCTAACAGGCCAAAATAAATAGGGCAGAGCCCAAGTAAAATTGAAGCTCTGCATCATTCATAAATGAGCCCCATAATAAATTGATGCTCTGCATCCTTTATGGGCAGAGCCCAACCCAAAATCGAAAATAATGCAATGCATTATTTAAAAATGGGCCAAGCCCTAGTACAGGCCAAAAACAAATAAAAGTGTTGAACATTTTTCAACTGGACTTAGCCCAATCATGACCGTAAGTTCTCAAATTAAATTGACTAAGCAAAATTGCTCTCCTAAATCAATTTACCTCCGGTTCAAGGGTACATCTCCGAACTCCTCTGACACCTATCGTTGTAATCCTTCAACGACGTCAGAGAGGTGATGGGTCCCAACAACCACCCATTAATACGGACTGCGGGGTCCTTAAACTTTTGCACTGAAACGTCCTTAAACTCATGTTGGACCGAAACGTCCTTAAACTAATATCGGACCGAAACGTCCTTAAACTAATGTCGGACCGAAACATCCTTAAACTAATGATGGACCACTACGTCCCTAAACTGGAACAATAGAGCTCTAAAATGCTCTTTTGTCGGATCTAAACGATAAGTTGATCTTAGCCTCAAATATGGCTAACGTATCCTTAAACATTCAAACAGACTTTAGTCCCAAATTGGACTATAAGACCCCCAATCAACTTTGGTTCAAGGGTACATCTCCGAACTCCTCTGACACATGTCGTTGTAATCCTTGAACGTTGTCAGAGAGGTGACGGGTCCCGACGGCCATATATTAAATGGACCACTACGTTCTTAAACTGGAAATAGATCTAGACGATCCCGTTAAGTTGATCTTAGTCTCAAATCAGACTAACGTATCCTTAACGAATGTTTAAGTTGATCTTAGTCTCAAATGCGGCTAACGTATCCTTAAACTAAAAACACCAAACCCAAATCTAAGTAAATACGGATTTGGACTAATCCACGTCCTACGGGTGACGGCATTACTCAGTCTCCGTATACAATCCACGGGCAACCACAAACAAAACAAACACCCACGACGCGAAGTGAAATTCTGGAGAAGGAGAAAGTTGTTACCGCGATGCGGTAGCGTAATTAACGGCAGGGGCTTGCGCCTGCAGGGAAGAGCGTCCCCACAATCAAAAACCTCTCAAGCGAGGGGGAATCTGACGAAGTCTGCTATATCGGCCGCATCCGTCTAAACCTCCGATACACGACGCCATAAATCAACTTGTCATCTTCGGAGAAGTAGACGGATAAAACCATATAGCATCTGCCCCGAATCTCAGGCAAGACGTCCTCACGTCGTCGCCGTCTTTCGGAGGGGAATAGAGTGACTCATCTAGCGTGGCAGTATAGAGAATCAACGGTTTATTTAGAATAGGAGCAGTAAGCACTGGAAGGTGCAACAGGTACTGTTTGATGCTTTCGAACGCTTCTTGGCATTCGACATCCCAGAAAAAGGGAGCACCCTTCTTCATGAGCTTTGAGTAAGGCCGACATCTCTCCGATAGGTTCGAAATGAATCTTCGTATGTAAGCGAGTTTGCCTTGAAAGGATCTTAGCTGCATCAGATTCTTCGGAGGAGGCATCTCCATGATGTCCTTTATCTTTGATGGGTCAACTTCAATCCTTCGATGTCGGACTATGAATCCTAAGAATTTTCCTGACGACACGCCAAAAACGCACTTCAGAGGATTCATCTTTAGATCGTGTTCCCTTAGTCGGGTGAAAACGGTCCTAAGATCTCAGATGTGATCGACATTGGCTTTAGTCTTGACGACCAAATCATCAACATAACATCAACGACTTTATGGATTAAGTCATCAAAGATTTTGGTCATTGCCCTTTGATATGTGGCGCCTGCATTCTTCAGTCCGAACGACATCACCTTGTAGCAGTATATTCCGATCGGGGTTCGAAATGCTGTGTTTCTTATCCTCGGGCAACATCTTGATCTGATTGTACCCAGAAGAGCCATCCATGAAGGTGAACAGCTCATAATTTGAGGTGTCATCGACCATCATTTTTTATGACCAGTAGCGGGAAGTCATCTTTAAGGCATGCCTTGTTAAGGTCCCTGAAATCAACGCAAACTTGGATCTTCCATTTTTCTTCTTCACTGGGACGATGCAATATCGATAAGTTTCTTAGTTTCCTCCATGACCTTTTCTTCTAGCTCCCTGTAACGTTTTAAAAATAATTAAATAAATAATTAAATGAATAAAATTGTTTAAGTGAATTTTATGATTTTCGGTAAAGCAAAATGTATTTTTCGTAAAATCAAACCGTAATTGTTTTTCATTATAAATTCAAAAATACCTATTTAATTATGTAATTACTAGTAAATAGTGTTTATTTAGCCACTTATAAATTTTTAGTTTAATTAAAAAAAATTCCTAAATTAATTATTTTAAATATTAACATAAGCTTTATTTTTACACTAAATTAGTGTAAATTACAAATTTAAATGGTTTTAATTTGTAAAAATGAACCATGGCATGTTAGAATTTAGTATGTATCATGCAAAAAATTATTTGCAAATTTTTCCTATTTTCTAAAGCTTTCTTGAGTTGCTATAGTAAACAAATAAATAAATAATTAAATAAACCATGAAAAGACCTTTAAGTGACATTTCTCCTCTTGAAACTTCTACACTTTTCCTTAATCATTTCTTTCTCTCCCTCACTCCCTCAAGGCCGGCCACAACCCTCCCATGGCTTCCCCCCCCCCCCCATTTCCCACCTCATTTTTGCACAAAAATCCATCAAATTACATCAAAAATTCAACAAAAAATACACAAAATCCTAATCTCTTCATACCCTTTATTCTCTACCCTTTTTTATATGGATTGTGGAGTGGGAAAGCATGTATTTTGGAGGCTCATTTCTTGTTTGGATTTCACATTTTGGAGGTATAATTTTCCTTCTTTTGATTTATTGTTATTAGATGATCATTTAAGCTTAATTAGATTTAATGAATTAATTCTATGTTTTTTTTTAAAATGCAAGTTAGGGTTGTAAATTCAAGTTAGGGTTTTTAATAATTAATTAGGGTTATAATAGTTAGTTTAACACTTTTAGAATTGGAAAATATTGCATGGTTGTTAAATTGTAAAATTTTCATTTAAAATTGTTTTAAATAAGGAAATTAGCTAACTAGATTTTTCTAAAATGTGTTTGTGGGTAATATAAAATTCCAATTAAAGTTGATATCATTAGATTGTAGTTTTAGTGAGAGTATTGGCATGTAAATGGAAAGAAAAACTTAGTTTGATCACTAGATTACTTTGAGAATTGGAAAATACTAATAAAATGCTATTATTTTGTAAACTAGATTTTGAAAATTCCTAAATAAAGGAGATTAAAAATATAATTTATGGTTTCATTAAATCATTATCATCATGAATTGTGGTTTAATACATTAATTCATGCAAAATTTTGTTTTGTGATGGAATTGTGGTATTTTGCTTGAAAAATGTTAAAATTGTTAAAAGTTGCAAACTAGAAATTTCAAATAAATGCAAAATTGTGTAATAAAAATATAGTAATGGTTTGTATAGTCTAGTAATGCTATTTAATGAGTTTTATGACCATTGGTTTCATTTAAATGTCAAGTTTCGATGAAAAACGGTAAATTGGCATTTTCGAGTTTTTCGAAAACGGACGATTTGATCGATTTTAGTGTTTCGATGAATTTGATCATGTTTTACAATATAAGTAATGTGTTTTAAAACTACAAGTTGTTTGATGATATTATCTCGATCCATCGGAGTTTGTACGCCGATATCGAGCGGTATTTGGTTCTTTTGCGTGGACGGGACATAGGTTTTAACCTGTGCTTGTTCTTTGTATCGTTTGACTTTTGTATGTGATTCGGTTTACGATGCTATTTATATGTTTGCGTTTAGGTACCCTTCAAGTGGACTGCGGGCGATGAAGAGGAGGATGGCGACACCGTCGTCGGCAGACATGGACCAGGTGAGTAGATGTATATCTACGGGGGGAAGTCGGGTGGATGGCGTTTAGCACCCCCGCAACGTAGAATAGGAATGGTACTTATTGACATTAGGAAATCAGATGTGACCCTAGTAGGACCCTAGTATTGACCCTAGGCTGGACTAGACTGATT